>OU612088.1:9520000-10082500 GCA_914767735.1 Anoplius nigerrimus | reverse complement strand
GGTCCGTCACACTTGAACCCCCTCCACCCTCACGCCGGACAAGACCCTGCGCATGGCCTTCCGCCTCGTCGAGTAGCGATTAAAAGCATCCCCGACTCGACGAGGAGCTCCGCTCGGATAGTCGTCGAACGAGCATCGTCGATGAAGAGGACGTAGTTACGTCACGAGACGAAAGGGCGGACAGCTGTCATTGGCTAATGGGCAAAGAGACGATGAACGTAAATGGGATGGGATGATGAATTTCTCTGTCCTGTCACTGAGTTTGGGTCTGGGTTGTGGGCTGTTGCAGTTGTCGCCGGACTTCCGTATCTAATGAAGGTCTAGATGCCATCGAAAGCGTCTCAAAGCACAGGACGATCAAGGCGAACGGCGAAGAGGAGAGAGAGAGAGAGAGAGAGAGCGAGAGAACGAGAGAGAGAGAGAGAGAGAGAGAGAGCGTGAGAGAAATAGACGATTCGAAGGGCCGATGGGGCAAAAGAGCCGGAAGATCCGGAAAGCGAGGATGATCGACGCCTCATCGTTCGCGTCCAACTGGCAAGACCTTGGGGAAGAGCACGCGCAAGAGAACAAAGTACAAAGAATAAATACACCCGAGACCTGAAAGCGTCAAGCGTCGTTGTCATCGTCGCAGTCGTCATCATCATCATCGTTGCATCGACATTCTCTAGTCCCTCATCATTCATCATCGTCACCCTGCACCGTACTGTGTCCGTCATCGTCGTCGTCCGCCATCGGTCATCTTTCTCCTCGACGCCTCATCACAAAAAATCTAAAAAAATTTTAATAAAAAAAGGAACACCAACGAACGACGAATCCACTATCGATATTCTCGCTCGAAACTCGCGCAGTAGACACGTCACGCATCGGGACCGGCGTCCCACGCTCAGAGTCATACAAATTTTCCAATCGAGATTTCACCCCCGCTCATCGTCCTAGCTGCCTGGCCGGGTCCCGCATGACCCCGGCCACGGCGGGGATACCTGTCATCATTAACGTAGAATACGCCGAATCGGGAACGATGCGCACACTTTGTCGTCGTCGAACACGCGCCCGGTTATATTGTGTAGCCGTGCGAGAGGAATAGAATTTCTTTACTTTTCAGACCACATGCATTTCTTACTACACGAAATCTCGATCCTCGATTTTGCCGAAGTCGCGCCTGCTATACGCAATCGACGCATATAACCGGCGGCACCCGCCTCCGCTGCTGATTAAACTCGCAACTCGACAAAACTCGCAAAAAAAAAAGAACATTGCAGACTAACGGTCAACGAAACGGCTTGTTCACCGTCAATTTATTCGATCGAGGAACGTCTCGACGAGCAAGACGTAAGAGCACACACACACGCACACGGATGTACCGCTTTTTCTTATTGCATTTCGTCGGTAACGCAACGCGAGTAGAATGGCTGGGATTGTATTTCTTGTGATAACAAACCAAATAGTGGGAAAGGGGGGGAGGGGGGTGGGGGAGTGGGCAAGGAAAGAGGAAGAACGATCGAGAAACGACGACGGGAGCCTTTGACGGGCGCGGGCTGTCGCTTTTTGTTGCCGAACACTTCTACCTAGTTCTACCTAGAGTTCTACCTAGAGTTCTACCTAGAGTTCTACCTAGTTCACGCGGTATGCAGTATATTTTTCGACCGCGGCCATTAATCAAATCGACCATGATCGGCCGGACAGAGCACCTACGTTAATCTCACCCTCCGACCCCCCGCTGAATTTTATCTCTGGAACCGAGGACTCTCCCGATCTCAGAACGTTCCTAATGCTCAAGCTCGCGGATCAAGCTCATTGTTATTAATAAACTTCCCTGTAACCTCTTATCGTCGAAATCATTTTCTTCCTCGCTCGCGGATACACGTCGGAGGACGGAATATGTGAGAATACGAGTCCAGCCGTCGAATTTTCATTCACCCGCTGCGACGAATTCGCAATCCCGAATTGTTCCAGAGTTAAAATCCACACTGTCCTGCCACCGCTGACTCGGCAGGACGCCATTGCGGATTTGCAGATCTCTTTCGGAGTATGTTTATGTCCATCGTTTACATTCACCCATCTATCGCTTTTTCCGATGCTCACCAATCGAAACGTTGCCACTGGTTTCTTCCGTTCAATCACGACATCGACATAAACATACCCATTCACTTTTCACGACGGAAGGTCGTGGAAAACGTGCGGTTTCTTTTTTTTTTTCTTCTTCTTTTGATAATAATAACGATGATGAGAATAATATTAATAACCCTACTGATAGTAAATTATAAAGTAAATGATAATAATAACGATAATAACATTAACGAGTAATGTAAGTGTCGCTAATCGCTTATCGCTTACCATCCGGCAGCACGGGCCGATCGTTAACGAAATGAAGGAAGAATTACGAGAGAAAGGAAAGAGAACGAGCATAATTGTTTACGGATTATGCGCGGTACAGTTCGTTTGTTATTTATTTAATAGCGTTATACGTTTATTTATTCGTTCCTATAATCGCTGTAAATTAACAGTACGCCGTTCTCATTACGAGTAACCCGCACACATTAACCACCCTCCCCATCTATCCTCATGTCTACGAATTTTTCTTCGTGCCAAAATCGGGCGTCGCTCCGTTAAGATTTTGAACTCGACTGCGTACCGTGACGAGCGCGGATTCATTCGAGATGCATTCGCGCGAGTCGAGAGTGCGATTAGGTCGCGCAGTGCGCATAATCGAATCGAGAGCAGCGCAATCGTCGTAAAATGATAGTGCCGATCAAACGGCAATAGGACGACGGACGTTCGAGAGATGGCGAACGTTCTGGCCAGAAGCGAATCGTTGCCTGCCTTACGACCATTAACGCACGCAAGGGAATCGAACGTATAGAATCTCATTGTCGCACTGTTATCTGTGATTACGATCATCAGGCGATGCTGTCACTTGTATCCCGCGAACACTTTTTTTCCGCATCTCGTTTACCGAAAGCCAGAAAGATTACACGCAACTTTTTGCCGCCCCATCCCGGGGCGGCCACCCTTCGATTAATCCCATAAGAGCAACATGTATGATAATAAACTCGATATTATACGATAATAAATACGTTTCCTAGTACCAACTAGTATCCTTTTGTTACTTGCTTTGCCCACTACACGACGATCATTGTAGGTCACTGTCGTTCGTCATCTCATTCATCATAAAAGTCTCACCGTTTCGCGCTTTTCTATGGCGAGCGCGAAACTCTGCTCGACACGAGAACATTTAACGTTGAACTAACTACCTACCGTGCGCACGTGACGAACGTCATGATCACGAATTGGGAATTCGTATCGCCGACAATAGGTAAGTCGCGCCAGTGTCATCCTGGAAATCTCCAAACTAGACTAATAGTAGTCAATTGCTGCGGTTGGAACTGTCCGAACAAAGATGAGCCATTCCAGAATAGTATATATATATTATTCCAGAATAATATGCAGAGCGAAAAATTACTTTTTGCGAATCGTAATATACTGTGTACTTCTTTGCCTAATCTCCGCATTCTGGAGATATTCGGTGCTTCTGCGAGGGCGACGAAGACTTTTGCCGACAAAGGTGGAGTATAATAGGTTCTAGAATATATTGGAGCGATATTCCACGTCTCAGGTAATCTCCTCGACGAGAATGAAGTGCTCGAGTGGATGGTGAATCAGAAGAACGACGAGAGCATCGAGGAAATCGACCGTGAAATGCTCACCAAGTACATCGAAACGAAAGAATTCCTTGCTGTCGTTTTCTGTAAGAAAATTTCGCTTTATTTCACACCGACGCGACGATCGCGTACGAGTCAATCGGGACAACACACACATCGCGCGTAGAACTTTTACTCTTTTACTTTGAGAATCAACATTTTGAAGAGGGCTTAATATCAACGGCGTTAAAGAGAATATCTTTGTAGCGTAGTAATTAAAGATTTGTACACATCGTTCCTATAATCGATACACCTACAGTTGCTGAAACGCTCATAATGGTAAGTAATGACATTTTACAATTTACTATGAAACTTCTTTCCGCGTATCAAGTTTGCGAGTAATTCTATACAAACAATCAACAAACTCTAATATCCGGGATATTTCTAAGATCTGATTGAAAACGTAACTGATCGAAGACGTATCTATACACATTATAAACATTCGATTCAGTACCTATCACATATTACACGTCCAAGTTGAAAAATCGATAGACTATATATAATCAGCGAACAAATTGAATCCGAATAGACAAAGAAGAGGATCCAGAGAGTCCCAGAATACTCCGGCACGTCGAGCTGATCGACGATGAGGCCGCTGAGTACGGGATAAAGATCGTTAGAATGAAAGATCGGCTTATGGCGAAGAAGTACGGCTTCCGAGATCCGCCCGGCATCACTTACTTCCGGAAAGGGAAGAACATCAATTATGACGGCGACATCGACGACGAGGAGGAGGTTCTCGACTGGCTAACGAATCCCGAAAACATGGAGCTAACCGATCACATCGAGAGAATCAACAAGAAGATGTTCCACAAGATACGTCAGCAGACCGACTACCTGGCAGTCTTTTTCTGTAAGTTAAATATTATCGAGCACTGTGTCTACACGAGTTGCGATCGTCGTACTTTTTTTCTGGCGTCTGACGTACTTTGCGCGTCGGCTGAAACTGTTACGGGCTATTCCGAGAGTGTCAAATGCGAAGACTGCATGTACGTTTAGACAGCAACGACTGCAAACAGTGCGGCAGAGTGTTGGCCGAGATCGAGCATATCGATGACGAGGCGGACGGTGCCGGCATTAAGTTCGTTAAGATCGACGACAAGCAACTGTCGAAGCAATATGGCGTCTTCGCACTCCCGGCGATTCTCTTCTTCAAAATGGGCTCGAAGGAACCAGTTATCTATGCAGGTAAATTTCGAATTCGATATGAATGACCGGTGACGAAGAGGTGGGTAACGTATCGTGACGTACGACTGACGAGGATGAAATTGATGCGTCAAGGTGACCTGTACGACGAGGAACAGATTCTTCAATGGCTGATGACGCAGAAGGATCCATCAGGAGAGGTAATCGAAGCCTTGGAGGGCGAGGACCTTTTGAATCTGATCCGAGAGTCTGACTCCCTGGCGGTATACTTCTGTAAGTCATACAGTCCCACAGCTGCTGCCAACTGCCAAGCAGGAATGTATCACTAGCCTGTCGTGTCCCACCTCTTTTCTACTACTTCACTCGCCCCCGAACACCTCTGACACTCCCCGACACCGACGTTGTCCACACTTTAATCTTCCAAAGCGCGAACAATCCGAGTCGTTACCAGGACTAAAACTTTTGCGCAGTAAACGTTCCATTAAAGAATTATTTCATGTTATAGATGCCTTCGCACACGAACGACAGGTCCGACGAAATGGAACTGTCCGACTAATTACCGAATGGACTTTCTCTTTACACAGATACGATGTTCCCTCGTTCTCCACTCGTTTCCTCACCCCCGACACTCTCACCCCTCCCACGTGTCCGTCTCTTTACATAATCGTTACCTAGCGATGGTCTTGTGATTAAAAAGAACAATTGCTGACGGCAGCCAGCAAACTATCCACGTACTGTTTATTTCTATTGTGAATGTAAGTGTCACTGTCCGTAACTGTCTCTGCGCAGATCAATGTCGTATATGTCGCTATCAGTAGACGTTCCGAGTGTCAAAGAATGGTAAAAAGGTTGCTCATCTTCGAAGTTTGAACAATGTCCAAATTTCGACGCTTTAACCCTTACGTCAATAACCGGATTACGGGGTACCTTAATACATTTTGTGAACAACTTTTCCTTTGAATTAAAATTTTTTATAAACTTCTCAGATCCTTCCGAATCGAACCATCTTAAAGCAGATTATCTTTTCCATATTTTCCTTTTTGGTGGCACAAACCAGAAAAGTTTTGAACTTAAGGTGGCGACCCGGGTACCCGGTTATCAACATGAGGGTTAACCTGCGTACGGTACTTAGATAACGAATGTTAAAAGTAATGACAAAGTTCAAACCTCGAAGATGATCAGCGAAACAATGCACTACGAAGCATCGTCCCTTTCTATTCCGAATGTGACTATGCGCTTACCATTACCTGTGCAAACGCGCCCTGCACGATTAACAATTCAGCTCAGTTGAGTACCGAGTTTCTCTATTCTGTCTGCGTCTATACTGTCCGCGTCTACTGTCTACGTCTAGTTCTCTGTCTTTTTCTCGTTCACGTGCACTGCGAGTCGTCCGTTTGCTCATTTGTCGTCCGATGCCGTACACGTTGTGTACTAATGCCGTAGGGAACAGAACGCTTTGCGACATATGTACAGCAAAATCGCATCGCAAGCAGACTCGCCACAAGCTGGACCACCGGACGGCCGAACACGAGGCTACCGAGGATGTTGATGGTACAAAAAAAACGATCCGAGTGATCGAGAGAGATATGCACAGATTGATTGAACGCCCGTTTCACTCTAGACCGTTTCCAGATTAGCTCATTCCGCTGTTCGATGATTGTGAGACCACCCTCCCCAACGCACACGCACAGATAGGACACAGACGCGAATATTCCACTGTGCATGCAAAACGTGATCGATAGAGCCGGTTGTTTGCATTTTGCCGGCCAATTGACGTCCCAAATAGCCGGAAAACCGTTTGCCGGACGTGTCCGATGGAAAATTTTTGCGTAGCGCACCGTTTTTTGCGCCGCGTGCCGACAGTTTGGCTTTACTACACCGTCAATGTATGCCCACAATCTTTGAGAATAGTTGCTTTCCCTAGGCGTAGAACGGATATTGGCCGTACTTTATTTCTCTTGTATGTTCACGGGTGATAAATCGATGCTACCGTATCTCTCGTAACGTCGTCATTCTCGGGTCAAAATACATACCGTGTCTGTACATTGTATTTCCGTATTATTTTGCAGCTCTCTTTACACGAGTACACTGCCACACGAGATGCACGATTGCCATAGCACGAAGTGTTTAGCCTAGCGCGCTGTCAGCGAACAGAGCTTAGTGGCTTGCTTTTAGTGATCCCGGTTGAGCATGCTTGAAGTTTCTTCCGCCTCGTCTAATGTTTGCAGTAATGTCCAGTGTGCCGTTGCCGAAATGAACAAAGTCGCTAGCTAGGAAATGACAGACACATTATGAACGATCCATGATCCGTGATCCATTCCTTCTTCCGAACTGTCCGTCAATCGTCACTCAACATAGACTTAGAATCTTCATAGACTCGTAGAATCCCACCTTCACTATCAAGAACACACGTGTCTGACATTAGATCGCGTAGACTAGACCCAACCTTGCCAATTAGACATAGATGTCATGGATTGGTAGACGTTTTAACGGGAAAGTGTTCCTTCAGATAACGACGACTGCGAACAGTGTCAGGGCATTCTTGAAGAGTTGGAGAACATCGATGATGACTGCGATCGACACGGCATAACGTTCATTAAAACGCAAGTAAGTCCGTTGTCGAACTAATTTCATAGTCGTTCTAATTCTTACATAAAAAAGTGTCGTTACTACCGATCAATGTCCAGGACTTCAAAGTTGCCGAAGATTATGGCATTACAGACTTTCCTGTGCTCGTTTACTTCGAGAATCAGTTACCGAATGTGTTCGAAGGTTGGTAAAATATTTTATTGCGACGAAGTTAGACATCTAGATTCTCATCACATTCGATTCGCAGGCGATTTGTCGGTCGAAGAGGAAGTATTGCAATGGTTGATCACTCAGCGAACCGAAGATCGAATTGAACTCATAACTCGCGTAATGCTGGAACAGTCTGTCGAGGAAACGCAGTATCTGGCCGTATATTTCTGTAGGTTGCGAAACAATTGTCTTATACGGTGATTTACGTGCCTTAATGAGACTCTTATTTCGTAGACAAGCAAAATTGTCACATATGTGACGAAATTTTGGAAGGGCTGGAGAAAGTAGACGACGAGTGTGACGTATTTGGCATTCATCTTGTCAAGATTCAGGATCCGCAACTCGCCAAGCGATATTCCATCAAAACTTTCCCTGCCCTAGTGTACTTCCGGAATGGCAATCCTCTTCTGTTCGAAGGTTCGTCACGTTAATCGAGTCTTATTATTAGAAAATCTAATCTGACGTGTTGTTATATCTGAATAGGCGATCTGCAAAACGAAGAGTCAGTTCTCGAATGGTTAATTGACGACGACAATCGTGAGTTGGCAGATGAAATTGAGTCAGTTAACGACAGGATGTTGGAAAGGCTCCTGGAGGAGTCACCATTTTTGGCAGTATTTTTTTGTACGTATTCAACACACAAAATTGGGCAAAGGACACTGAACAGTCCTGATTGATTCGGTATTCGTTCCGTGCAGATGACGAAGATTGCGTGGAATGCGATGAGATTATGGAGGCGTTAGAGAAGATAGATGGAGAGGCTGACCTGTTTGGCATCGACTTCGTAAAAATCTTCAGCCCGGAAGCCGCTGAAAAGTACGGCATCTTGAACATCCCGTCACTTGTTTACTTCCGCAAGCAGACGCCGTTGTTATACGACGGCGACCTGACGCAAGAAGACAAAATTTTGTCATGGCTCACGTCGCAGGACGTCTTCGAGATCAAGAACGAGATCGAGGAAGTAAACAAGAAGATGCTGGACAAGTTACTCGACGAGAACGAATTCCTCGCCGTTTTCTTCTGTAGGTACCGATAACAGCATACCGCCACTAGAAACATATAAGTAGAACGTCATCATCATTCGCACTTACATTCCACAGACGAACAAGACAGCGCGGAAAGCGAAGAGGTGAATGAAAAATTGGAGAACATCGACGGAGAAACGGACAACCTCGACATCACCTTCGTCAAGATGGCCGATCCCAGATATGCTCGGAAGTGGGGCGTCACCAAACTGCCAGCCATCGTCTACTTCCGCAAACGATTCCCTAGTATCTACAGAGGTAAACTTCTTTGAATTTCTGTAATTAACACTCTGCAAGGAAAATTACAAGATGCTCCATTATTCCACGACTTATACGTTGCATCAAAGGTAAGCGTTCTAACAGCTAGTAAAACGAACGTCGACCTGTTTCAGGCGACATTCACAAGGAGATGGATGTCCTCGAGTGGCTGCGCAAGAACAGGTACCGTCAGCCAGAGCTTAACATCTACATGTACATGCTGATCGCGATCACGGTCCTGTTCGCGATGTACACCGGCTTCCTCCTCTCGTGTTTCCGAACGGAACCTGCCGCAGCTGCGGCGCATCCGAAACAAGCGTGAATTGCGTCCGAAACGGTATAGCGACTGATGAAAGATCGAGAGGGGTGAGGGGAATGGCGGAAGAGAGATGGAGACAGACCTCGTGACCTCTTTCGCTGAGAATGTGTGCCAATGCTCCGATTCACTTTCCGAAACGGCGGACGGGCGACGTTCGTCGAGAGATTAAAAAGAGTTTAAAAAAAAAAAAAAAAAAAAAAATTATCATAATAATAATATAGCGAAGGACCCAGCGTTGAGAAAGTAATGTCGACGGGAGATGGTCGGGCGAACGTTGTTACGGATGTTGTCTTTGTCGCGGAAGGAAGCGTGTTGTGCGTGTACATGTGGACCAAATGTATCGATTTGCCGTGAGTGACTTAGACCGCTGTCGAATCGCAGAGTTAGTGTGTAGCGCGAGAAGATCGGCGTCGAATCTTTTTCTTTTTTTGCAGTGAGGATGAGCGGAGGATTGAGCGCTTAAGATAAGGGAGAGAATGAGTGAGCAAGAGAGGGGGGAGGGAGGGGGAGATAGAGAATTGACGAAAGTGTAATAGGAGAGACTGGGAGGGATTCAGTCAGGCGAATGACGTTCGGTAGCAATAATCTTTGTTAGTGTACGTTTCATATTTGCGTAAGGTGAGAAAGGTCGTAGGTGAATGAGAACTGTGTGTGCGCGCGCGTGAGAGAGGTATACGACGAGGAGAGGATGCGGTGTGCATGAACAGGGGTTCGATTGATGAGACAGGAGTGAATGTATCCGTACTTAAATACTACTCGTACCCATCACCCCAGCGCCTTCGTCCCGCCTATGTTTGCAAATTCGTTAACGATAGTGTAATTAATTGATGCATTATTCAATTTGAGAGGCTTCGAGAACGCTGCCTATTCTTTGTCCGGCGCTCAGAGCTGAAAATAGGAATGTTTATATTCGTCGACCGCACTGGAATGAGTCGTTTTGTTGCCGTACAATTGTTCTGCACGATATTTATCTTAATATTTTGAACCAGAGACAAATGTCCGACACGTTAGTACGATCGATACGACGTTAACCGCTTATTGTATCTATTATGATTATTAGTTTTGACAGTGGTCTATGCATGTGCGTATGCGTATGGGTGTGTGCGCGCGCGTGCGCGTTTCAATCGTCTGGTCTACGTACCCAGCGTTTAACAAAACGATTGTTCACGTTCGTCGTGGGCGGCCCAAAAAGCACGTGCTTCCTCGAACATCGAACTGGCGATGCATCATCGTCGGCGGCTCTCCCGCGAATGATGCTAACAATGAGTGGAGGTGTCTTCTTCGTATGCATAAACATGACTTAGCACTCAACATCTATAATTGACAAGAGGACTGACGATGTCATTAAATTATAAGGAATAAAGGACAAACCCTCGGACCAATCCCATACTATTTATATACCAATTCCACCTGCCGAATGTAAATAGGATGAACGACCCGACTGTATAAAGAATATGTGAGACCGGTGCCCTTTCATTTATATTTTTTCTCTCGAACTTGTTTCACGTGAGTAAATTCAGTTTTACGTATACGTGGTTCAATTCTATATCGATACTCTTTCCAACTTAGCGCTTTTTTCGTATGAAATTGTTCCGTATATGTATTCAAATATATATTTTTGAAAAATCTTCCTAACTTCGAAATCTTATCTCGACTTGTCTCATAACATGACCCCGTTAAACGTATTTTTAGTCTTAGAAGCAATCTGTATTAGCGAGTAACTTATTTTTCCATATTTTTCATCTGAATTGTATCTGTCAATTTATTATTAAGTTGAAGAAAAGATATATCAATAAATTATGTGTAAAAGAAGCCGTGAAGAAATCACACTTAAAAAATTTAAAAGTCCCTCTCAAAATCGATTGTCGTGCAACGACACCTACTCCAGGTTGTCCATTTCATTGATCCAACATGAACGTAGCTACAGAATTTCTTTACCAAGTGGAAGAATGGCGGACGCGTAAGTAACCTTACAGTCTTTCAGAAATCTAACTACATCGGCGTCAAATTAAACGAAACTGACCCAAAATGGTGATAAAAATGTTTTATTTTAAATGTCGCATAAATTCCACAATATATTTTCAACCATTTTCACGAAAATAACATAACAAAACAAACTTTGTTGACGGCCCGTCCAGATGACTAACACGAGACAGGAGTAAATCACTATTATGATTAAAGAATGTACTACGGTATTATACCTGAGAGAATACTTGCATATCTGTTAAAAAATAATCATTTACTATACATTTCTCACCTCGCCGATAAGTTTATTTTTTGTAAATACTATAGTACCTAGCAAACCTAACCTCCCATTTTATACAATACATTGTCTTCCAATACGCTGTCAGTCGTTTATTCTCTAATTATGTGATATTTTGTGCGTAGGAAGAAGGAAACCGCGGCCAAGAAGTTGCCCGCAGTACCGGAATCGGTACTCAAAAGAAGGAAACGCCGTGAGGCGGTCGCAGTAGCACGCCTTCGAACTTCCATTAAGGTAATTCTTGTAATTTTCTGTCATAACGTTATTCAAATCGTGACCTCTGTTTACGCCGCAACGGAATATAACAGTTGAAGTGAAATAGTTATGGATAGTGTCCTGAATTCATGCTTTGTTGTGGTTAAACATAAGCTTTGTTTTTAGCAACGTGCAGACCGATATAAGAAGAGGAAAGAAATTTTCAAGAGGGCTGAAAAATATGTGAGGGAATACAGAACAAAGGAGCGAGATGAAATCAGGTTAAAGAGACAGGCTAAGAACCGTGGAAACTACTATATTCCTGGTGAAGCCCGCCTTGCATTTGTCATCCGTATTCGTGGGTAAATAAAATTTTTGCAAATGTTTACAAGATATTTCTGATTTCACAAATGTTACATTTGAATGCTCTTGTTTTTAGTGTTAATCAAGTTGCTCCGAAAGTACGTAAAGTACTTCAGTTGTTCCGTCTGAAACAGATCAACAATGGTGTGTTCGTCAAATTGAACAAAGCCACCATTAACATGCTTCGTATTGTCGAGCCCTACATCACCTGGGGATACCCAAATTTGAAGTCTGTCCGTGAATTGCTCTACAAGAGAGGATTTGCCAAGATCAACAGACAACGCATACCTATTACAAGCAACTCCATTATTGAGAAGAAACTTGGTTAGTAGTGTTATGTAAAACTTATTTTGATATAATTAATCTTGTTTAATATGCTGTACAGTTCTGTTGACAAATCCATAGGGGTTGTAGTATTATCTGAAACATACTCCTTTCCATATTGTCATAGACTAATTGAACCCTTGAAAAATTCAAGTTTGCCATTTTTGCATATGGGTTTGCGATGGTTCAAACAACTACCTTATTTATACCATATATACAGCTCTGTTATTTACAATTAGATAATTCATGAACGTTTATTTGTTCAGGTCGCTCCGGAATCATCTGTACTGAGGACTTGATCCACGAAATATTCACTGTTGGACCAAAATTCAAATTTGCAAGCAATTTCCTGTGGCCCTTCAAGGTACACACTTCAGTTCAAAGAAAAATCATATGCGACATAGGCATGGTTATAGAATAATTCAAATTTTATTGCCTCCTTCTATGTCGCAGATTAATCCGAGATCTCTTCATGATAGACAATTTTATGTTGTTATTCGAAGATATGCTCACACATTTGTTTGTCTTGCATTTTCAAGTCTGATATTATCTATGTTGTTTTTATATTTTCTCCTGAAAAATTGCATTTGTTTTGTAGCTGAACACGCCCAATGGTGGATGGCGCAAGAAGACAAACCACTACGTTGAGGGTGGTGACTTTGGTAACCGTGAGGATAAAATTAACGAACTTCTTAGGAGGATGGTGTAAATTTGTAACAATCTTGATAAATAAAAGACTATGTTCGAGAATCTATGAATTTTATTTACCTACCACACCTCTCAATATGACTTACATAACATAATGTACATTAGAAACTGGAACGGGCGTCCACGTCCCGTCGATCGTTACATCGACGTTTAACATAGGTTGGGAAATTGCACAATTTTCCTTGCAGACGCGATCGTTACGGAAAAGGGCAACATACGCAAGACGGTTTTCATCTTACGTAATGCATCTGCATTATTTCAAGCTTCTCGCACCAGAGCAAGACAAAGTTCGTGCCAAGCCATTGGAAACGCATGCGCTTCATGAAACGATCACACTATATTCCCATCGGACAGTCACTATAGAAAGGAACCGTCTAGCCAGTACACGGGAATGAAACGTGCACGGGAAAAGAGGCGTATGAGTTCGAGTCCCATTGGTGACGATTTTACCATTGCATTTTTTTTCTTCAACACTGTTCTTCTCTGACGCCAAAATGGAGTGACAAAAGTGTTCTGGTAAATGTCGGAAAATAATTACACTGCAACGAGAGCACGTGTCGTTCAATAGAGCATTTTAGTGAGCACGTTGTACGTTTAACCACATAACCTTTACAACGAATAAAAGTGATTGAAACTTTCTTAATTTCTAAGGAATGGATCGAAAATTTGCCGATAAATTGTTTAACAGTACATTTTTTCGATGACAGATCATTTTCTCGGTACTGTCTTACTGTGACTTCTGAAACTTGCCTGGTTGAATTTGATTTTGGTGATACTAGTAAGAAATAGGTTTTATCGCTACAGGTTTCCGTGTTCAAATCCAACGTCTGTGACTTTCTTTTTACAATTTTTATTTGGGATTTTTTGCTTTTTTTCAATTT
Source organism: Anoplius nigerrimus (assembly GCA_914767735.1). Taxonomy (NCBI): domain Eukaryota; kingdom Metazoa; phylum Arthropoda; class Insecta; order Hymenoptera; family Pompilidae; genus Anoplius; species Anoplius nigerrimus. The sequence continues at coordinate 10,068,521 of OU612088.1, read as the reverse complement.
CCGTGTATGAATAATGGTATTTAGTATTAGTTAAATGTATAAAATAGGAGAATGAAAGTTCTATATGTTATTTCTAGTTTCAGGTACCAGTTCTGTCTGATAGATTTTAATTGTTTTCCTGCAATTGACACATATTGTTAAGAATGAGTGAAGAAACATCAAATACTGACAACTCTCAACAAAATGCGCCATCAACCACAATTAAGTCAATACATTTACCGTCTAAAAATACTAAAATATTTGTTCTTACTCCCGAGCTCCTACAGAAACTTGGTATTAAAAAGGAACATAGTGAGTAAAAGAACAATTCAAAATTAAGTCATTATATCACATAGATAGACAAAGTATTTATAGACTAAATTGTACTTTGAAATAACACACTCTTTAATTTGTAGCTTCTGGAAATTTTAAAGCGGAGAAATCTACATCTAAGGCATTGACATTCCATAATATAGTCGGAGCTGTAACATCTACAAGTAATGATTTATCTGTTAAGGTATTAGCAATTCACATTTTTTAAAATAAATAATTTTTAAGGTATCAATAAATTCTACGTTTTTATTTATATAGGTCCACCCAATTCAAAAATCCAAAGAAAAAATTGCATCTGAAGATGTAAAAGCGGATATGGTAGTTAGTAAACATGTTAGTAATTTACAGAAAGCAATACATATATTAAAGGAGAAAGAAGATATTAAACTAAACGAGTGTGCAAATAAAGATGAAAAAAGGAAACCTCATGAAAATAATGCTTACAAAGTCTTTGAAGCTACGTCCGGAAAGCAAAATCCAATCGACAAATTGGCAGAAGCGAAAAACACGAAATATGAAATCTATAAGGATACGAAAAAAAATGACGGTAAACACGTGGGAAACACTCTTATCGAAGCTATGTCGACCTCATCTAATCAACTGCGGATATGTCCTGAAAAAAAACAATCGCCCGCTATTAACTCCGATGTTAACGAAAAAAAGAAACAGTCACCCATCATTATATCTAATCTTAAAAATAAGAAAATATTTGAATATTTTAATCAAGTAGACGAAGGACATACAAGTAATGCAAATTCAGGTCACATGAAAATAGAACATGAACAGACAGCTGTAACTACATTTCCATCATCTTTAGACGTTACCGATACCAAAGGATCTGAACACTCTCAGCAAGCAGGTTTAAAACATGACATAAAAAATAAAAATATACATATAATTCCAATTAAAACATTATCATTGACGAACAATAACGGTACAATAGAATGTATGCCAAGTAACAAATCGCTTCAGAAAATATCATTAGAAAATCCTATAAAAAATGCCAATTTCACAAACTCTTCAATATCGGACACAATAAAGTCAGAGAACAACAAGATCAAAGTAAAAAATAGAAACGATACTCTTTGCGACGAAACGGAGACGAATGTAATTGACACTCCATCGCAACAAAATAAATTGAGTTTATCAAGTATTAACTCCGACCTTGAAACCATAACACAGATCACATTGAGTACTCCAACTACGGGAATACCCAGGAAAAGAAGAAAGCTTAAGAGATTGAGCTGGGCTCTAGATCTTGAAGAATCAGATGCAAATGAATCTAATGAAACATCTGGGCGGCAAAAATCTGACACAAACGGACACATACAAACTCATGAGCCACCGTCACCTGAGCATCATGCGGGACCCAGTATATTAAAAGAACCAACTCATATTTTTAAGAACGATCGTATAGTAGAAACTAATCCTGTGCTGACCAATACATTGCCCAATGAATATACAGAAACGGCACCTATCTTAAGTGAGCAAGTAGTACGCGGTAGAAAACGTGGGCGACCGAGCAAAGCTTCTAATGGTACAACTACTGTACCAGATACACCACAATCTGATAATGGCCCAGACGAAGGTAGCGCGCGTAGAAAGAGGCGTTATACAGTTGAACAACCCGATACTTCGCAAAAGGCTGACGGAAGTGATGAAAGTGATCACGAAGAAGTACAAGATGATGGTGTTCGTGTTAGAGGTAGAGGTAGACCGCCAGGATCAGGCAGGGGAAGAGGCAGGGGTCGAGGAAGAGGACGAGGGCGAGGTCGGGGTCGGGGTCGGAGTACAGGATCTTCAATAGATACAGAATACGTAGCAAGGACGTCAAATAAGTCCAAAAAGTCAGATGAATTAAATGAAACACCCTCCGCTACCAAAGAAGAAGCTACTAAAAGTAAATCGACTACCGCTCAGCGGGAAACTGTAAGCAATTAACTGTATTTCTTCGCGCATATTGCATTTTCTTGAATGGTCAATAATCTAGTTACCTTTTATTTTAATAGGAATTAGTAAAATGCGCAAAATGCTCCAAAGATATAGTGAAGCATAATTGGAATTATCATAACTTGTCTCAACATAACAATATGGCCTGGAAAGAGGGTGACGAACCGATGGTAAGTGTGTCTCGATAATGTAGATTTTTAATTAGTACTACACATCGAGCTGATTGCATGAATATCTTCCTTCTCTAGGATTTTGATAACGATCCAAAGTTGCTGCGAAGGGTTCTCATGACGGCTATTAAAAAAAGGAGGGGGCAACTATCTTGCGAAAAGTGTCGAACTGTTAAACGTAGTGCTATCGGTTTTATATCGCACATGCAATTTTGCGGAAAAACAGACGAGGTGAGAACATCGGTAACAAAGTCTGAATACCAGTTAATTGTATAGCGAGTACTAATAATGTTTCGATAGGAAAAAAGGGCGTTGATGGAGACATGTCCCATTTGTAATGCTGTAATGATGCCGTCATCTATGGAAATGCATGAAAGATATCATCGTCAAGAAGCGGCGCGCCCAAAAGTCGAGAAAACTGAAGTACCCGATGAACGAGGAAGACGGAGAGCAGCGGAAAGGTATTATTGTTGATGATGGAACTTATAACAGTATTGGATAAGAAAAGTTAAACATTCGCGAATTGTCATGATTTTAGAGCTGTGACTAGGATTATGGAATTTACGGAGCTCGTTAAAGATTCATCATCTTCAAAGAAAGTAAAACTGGATAGAACTAAAATTGTATGTCTTTCCTATCCAACTATCCGTTCAAATGAAGTGTTATTAACATTTAAGCATATTTATAATTGCAGAAAAATTTAATAGAGACACCTCAGCTTGCGAAGAAAATACCAGGCGTTTTAAAGGGTCTTTGGAAGAAAGAGTTGTCTACTAAAGAAAAAATTTCGTGTCGTCAGCCAGGTTGCAATTTTACATGTACGGATGTCGATGAAATTATGTTGCATTATTCAAAATGCAATTTTACGCCACGAGAAGTAAGTAGTACAAGAGATTTTGTACGCAAATAGTGAATAAATTCAACGCCCTTCGCGTGCTTTTTCTGTTTAGGCTTATGTTTGCCGACTATGTAAATTTTCAACTCCAGGATACGAAGATATTATGAAGCATCTAGTAGAAGTACATGAGGATGATGACGGAGAAGAAAATTATACAGATGATTTAGTTAAATCCCTTACAACCAAGCACAAATCTTTAAAATTAATGGAAATAAATCCTGAACGACCAAGTAAGTATACTACCAGTGTCAGAAGTATATTTTAATTAATTGTGTATTCCAGCAATGGTCTTGCATTAAATTATTGTTATAGACGCGACGTACAAACATATGTAATTTCAGGATTATTTTCAAAAATGAATTTATTGACTACACCCCAAATACCTCATCTTATTTCAAAGTGGGAAAAACGATATATTGCTGCATTTTATTGGACTTTGGAGTTGTAGGTATTATTTTTTGTTCTGTACATGATAATTCTTACCGATTATTAAAGGCTACTATTTTTGCAGTGAATTGAACAACTATCAATTTCGATTATTTGATAATTACATGCCAAATAACTTTGTATTGCTTAATGAGAAAGAAAGTAAGGAGTATCTTCCGGAATTGGAGATATCTATGCCGATGAAGACGTATGCTGCGCTTTCGACTCCGAAGGCACAACAAAGTGTTGAATGGAGGAAGTGGAGAAGGTTTGAAGGAGATATGGATGGAGGTCAATCATTAATTCCTTCGATAAAATAGAAACAACAGTGGGCATCACATTGTCTTCATTCTAACTTTTTTTTATAGATGTACCATCCTTTTTTGTCGGTGGTCCTGTATGGGCATTAGCATGGTTACCTATCCCGTCGCCTATGTTTTCCAAAGATGTTAGGCAATATATTGCGTTAAGTACACATCCTACAATGGAAAGTGAGTATTGTGTGGGACAATCATATTCTGAACCAAATGTACTGCAGATTTGGGATGTTGGCAAATTAGACACTGTGTGAGTATAATATCTCGAATTATGTACATTTTATCAATAATTGTAATTTAATAATTTGTTAAACTTATTCAGAGAAGAACGTAGTAGCAACGTTCCGACATTAGCATACGCAATTGCGCATAATTACGGCACAATATGGTGCCTTGAATGGTGCCCATCTGGCTGTTATCAAGATAGTAGACTTACGAATTACGAACAGACGACGAACGCATTGAGGCGAATGGGTTTGCTAGCTGCTGCCTGTTCTGATGGCTGTGTTTATATTTATTCCTTACCATTCCCAGAGGAACTTGAATTTAGGAAACGTGAAGAGTGCAGGTGACTAACTTTGTGTAGCGTATGTTCGTATGCTATAGACTTTCGACTAAACTCTTTTCTAATACTTTAGTTTGCCAATATATAAGACTGATCCAGTGCTAAAGTTAGTTGTTAACAACTTAATATGCGATACGGGTAAACAACAATGGCAATGTACCAAGTTTTCGTGGACCAAAGAAAAAGGGCATGAGTAAGTTTCTGATCACCTTTCTCTTATATCATATCTCTATAATCACCAAAGTATTAAAACAAAATTCAATGTTGTTTAGTATATTAGCCGCAGGCTTTTCTAACGGCTATGTGGCATTATGGGACCTACTAACAGATTCACCGTTATTGACTCACAAGCAAAATAACACGTTAGTAATAAATGCATTCCACCATTTCTATGCTCATGGAAATGCAGTTACTGGTAAGGGCAATTTTGAGTTTTTGCTTACCAAATTATTGAAATCTATCCATCTAAAGAGATTGTATGGTTTACAGTGATTGCATTAGTGCCATTTGGCGGAAAACGCTTTATGGCTACAGCCAGTGTAGACAGGCAGTACAAATTTTGGGATTTAGAAAATACGGGAGCACCTCAGGAAAGTGTTAAGAAAGGTATTATAGTGGATGGTACTTGGTTCATGCACTGGCCTTGTGCAGTTTTTAGCTGTGACGATGCATTGGGGTAATTAATCAATTTTCACCAATATATTTATCCGTTTATGTAATTATTCTTGGATGTCTTACATCATTTGTGTAACTTTCTTTTAGTTTGGGGCATACTAGTTCTTATACAATTCCCCTAAGAGAACATGGGTACAAGTATTTTCCTATTTTAGTGACAAATGCACCGACTTATGTAAGATTTTTGTATTTGTCTGATTTTTGGTATAAATAGACATATACGTGAAGTTTGCCTGTAACTTATTACATGTTGCAGACTATTGCAGTATCTGACCATGCAAACGCTATTATCCAGGGAACATTGTCTGGTGACATCATAAGTGTCTTTCCTCATCAATTATTATATGGCAGAGATTTGGAAAAGATCTTACCTAGAAAGCGACGCGTAAGTTTTATTCTTATCAAAAATAAACTCTTTTGACTGTGATTCTATCATAATAAAATTATTTGTTTTGACTGTAGTTAAGTTCATGGATTACAACTGTAGATTTCGAAAAGGAAAAACGTGAATCTGAAGCCAAGAGTCAGGGAAACAAAAAAGAAAAGAAACCGAGTACTGATTATTGCTATATGCCAGAAACATATGCTGAATGCAAAGATCGTTTTGGCATTATTTTCAATGATAATTTTGTTGTGAGTACTTCATGTAAAATCTACATATGTTAATTTTTCCAGGATACAGTTAATAATCGGTGTTTTCCTGCTTCAGAATATCAAAGGGAGTAAAGCAAAATATGCTCAAACTAAAGCTTTGCATTCAGGACGTTTAACTTCGATACAAATTGAACAATATCCTTTTACGTCTGTAAACAGAGTAAGTAAATATTCGTGCAATATTTAAACGATAAAACAAAATTTGTGAGACTGTATGGTAATCGATGCTAATTTTGCATGTTGATAAATGTTTTAGATTGCCTGGAATCCGAATGCTTGGAGTTGTTTATGGCTAGCATCGGGTTACCAAAATGGCTTAATACGATTGACAAACTTTAACTTTATGGCTGTTGGTCATGAAACTAGTTTATTGCAAACTCATATTGAGCAACGTCTTAATACAAATGATGGAAAGGCAAATGAAAACACTGAAAAAGAGTCAGATGGGAAGTCGGAGTTAAAATCAGTCAAGAAGTCAGAACAAAAGGCAGAAGAAAGGTCAAAAGAGAAGTTGGATATAAAGTCAGATAAGAATTCAAGTGAAAAGTTAAAGGAGAAGTCAGATGGGCGGTCAAATAACAGTTCAGATGAGAAATTGGATAAGAAGTTGGATGAGAAGGTAGACAAAAAATCAGACGAAAGGCCGGGTGTAACAGAATTATGTTCGATCAGAGCATAACAATATAACAGCTTCAGTTATAAGATCACTCGGTGATACTTGTTAATTACTGCAAGTAATAGAAAGCGAAATATTTTTATAAAATTATTTGCGGTACACGGCATTTATTTATTTCGAAACAATTGTATTAAGTAATTGACATTTTCGAGCTTGTCACATGATTCGATTAGGAATTGAAAAAAGTGACGATATCCTCTCTAGCCTTATTAAAGAAAAAAGTACTAGTCGTACTATATGTATAATCAACACACTCGTATAAATATATTAAATTATGCAAGGCAGTAAATATAAGGTAATTTAAATTGTTTATATCAACTATTTATAACAATAACTTTGTTACGCTAAATACACTCAATAGGCAAAATATTGCATTATACACTGTGAGATCAAATACAATGCTGTTTTTTTATACGCAGTCTTAATTTTTTGCAATCCATCCTATAACCAAAACAATTCTGTTCATCTAACCAATCTATATATGAATTACGAGCACTTCCGTTTGTGAATTGAAAACAGATATCAGTTGTACGTGCATTTGCAATCGAATTTTTGCAATCGAAACACGTGAGGTTTCAACAGGTGCGCAGGAAACATACGATTTTGGCGGTCTCACATTCGAATATGGAAGCATACGTACGAAATAGCGTACGTAGGCACTCATCACTACGATGTTGCAAAATGGAACAATTTTGTCAACAAGAAAACAACAAAATAACTTACCTCCCTCTAGAAATGATGCAGCTACAACTAGCATCTTACATTTTAACAACTTATTTAATATTGTCGACGCTTCAATTATAGATTTGATTTCTACCGCTTATAAATGTAGAGTGCGCTTGTGAGCGTGTCGTTTCTGGCGCTGCCGATACTTCAGAACATGAGACAGAAACGATGGTAAGATGTTAGGTCTATCCTTATCTCATCTGTGCCCATAGCTCGTTTAGACCGTCAGTATAAATTCTACCACACGAAACAAAAGCAGCTTCTCAGTACCAACTTTTATCGCGCGACGGAAGCTGTGCTATCGCTCCAAACGCTTCACTCCAAATATAAATTACAGCCGAAACAGATATCTCGCAAAAAAACGATCTAAGTTTCGGTTGGATACAATACATTGGCCAAGATTTGAATGCAAGTAGGTGGAAAATTCAAATATCTTTTTTTACCGGAATGCGTAACGTAAAACATAAACTCTAAACTTCACAAAAATTGATAATAATTCATGAGATTGTGGCGAATCTAAAGATTGTGCTTATGAGTATATCATATTTTAAACACTTCCGTAAATTTGCCGCAGATATACACGCGAAATGTAAATGAAACGTTCGATCGCGTGCGGTTCCGTGAAAGTAAACGTTTGTTTCAGAGATGAAATTCAATCCAATGAAATGGAAAACGAGAACAGTCATGTACGCCAGCCTGGCGGTTGTCGTTCTATACACCCTTTTCCTCTACAAAAAAACACATGTGGTACTGACCGAAATAACAATAAATAATTCAAATCCGCAGCATGTTTGGGAATTTGTTGCTGACTTCAGCAACATGAAAACACTCAATCCCACGATGTATGTAAAATAATATAGATGGTTGCAGCCGCTCAAAATTACACGAGCGTTTTCTTTTGAAGGTAGTACAATTACAAAAAGGGCCGGGTATATTTGTTTCTTTCAGAGAAGATTTTAATGTAATCGCCGAAAGCGGTACTTATGAACATTGGAAATACTCAGTTGAATATACCGAACACTTGAGCCACATTCCGGTAATTCGAAATGTTGCGCATGCTCATTACGCAGTAACGCAAGACAAGAATGGATACTTAATATCTTCGAAGCACCGCACTTGTTTCCTCTTCAATATGACGTGCTGTAAGTTTTCTCACTAAAATTCTTAGCGTTCGGAGAGAAAGTACATCAACCTCGAAACATTAAAATGAAGATACGGAAAGTACAAAATGGATTACCATCTAATGAGTAATCAAATATGGCTCTGATCTAAACTTATACAAATCACAATTATAGTGGCACTGATAGAGTTATCAATGACTTAAAATAGCTTGTACTTTCATCTTTCGACGTCGTTCGGAAGAAACTAACACATTACACTTGCTAAACTAAACCTGAATACTGAATCGGTGTCATTTTAAATTCTGATCCTAATGCATAAACCCTATTTTCAGTGGAGTCTGTCTCACAGTTCAAGTTTGAGAAGGACGGGCACGATCATACGAAATGCATCGAAACTGTTCAGTATCAGTGCCCGTTAGCATTTTCGATATTGTGCTACAAGGAAGTAATGTATCAACGACGAAAGATCATGGATGGATTAAAGTCACGGTTCACTGAAACGAATAAGAAGAACCATTGAATTTATAATTTATGAGGCGTAACAATGTCATTATAGTTTTATATAACCAATAAATAACTGCTACAAATTTTACGTGTTTCATATCAAAATATGTCCACTACATGTTTGATGCGGGTTCGCCTATTTTACCACATGAAATTTCATGTAAATAAAGACAATTCAATTCAATAGATCTATTGAGTAGTTTCATAAAACGCGCTAAATATTATACCTAGTATAACCAACATATAAGCGTAAAATTTCATATGACAGTGAGTGCGGTGACAAAGGAGATCAACAATCAGTCGAAAATACACAGATGTGTTAGTCCCAACGTGCGACGAGAGAACGAAGCGTTTCGTGGAGACCTAATATATTTTTATTTCCACTTGTTAAAATATATCGTTCATAGGATTTTATCAATATTCTATATAAATTTGTACCTCAGCCTGAAACATGTCCAATAAATTCGAGACGTAAGTGATACTAGTGTCTCCTTTATTTCATCGTGCCTTTTTTTGCAGGCTAGACGATTGAGGTTAGGCTTGTTTGAATATAAAAAATTGATAACACGAAATATTGAATTGTATGCACACTAGGAGTTTGACAATGAATGATAGAGCATAAAGCTGCGTTTACAGACGAAGGTCTGACAATAACGTTAAAGCATTTCCGAGGCATTTAGTAAAAAGAAAACGTGACATTTGTTAGGCAACAAAAATTCTTATTCCTTGCTATGGTTTTGCCAAAATATTGCGGGCGAATAACTCAACAGTGTATTTGCAATAATTGTGAACGCCAGTCTTTATAAAAATGTATGAAATATGTGTCGTGATGCCATTTACAATAATACTTCGATAATAATCAAATACTTAAAACATTTAATATAGAAACTGTGTATAGTGCAGAAATATACAAACATATTTTCTTACAATCTGGAGTCATGTTAGAAAATAACTGAGCAGTCTCCATGTCTCCGTAATTAAATATTATTTGCAATGTAGGTAACTATCAATCTTACTATGATATAAACAGCGGTAGTACTTACAGGTTAAAAGTCAATGAAGAAAGCGGAAATGAGGAATCTCAGTTGAAAGATAAACAAGTTATAAAAGAACCCATGGTAAGTGTATGTTTAAGACTGCCATAATGTAGTATGATAAAGTATATATTGGCGCATGACATGTTTTCCATTTGTAGCCAACTATAGAAATAAGTCCAAATGAGCACAAATTACAATATGGGTACGTGTTATGGTATAGCCGGCGTTCTCCTGGTAAACAGACCATACATACGTTCAACCACAATCTAAAAATAATTGGCAGCTTTGGAAGTGTTGAACAATTTTGGGGATTATATAGTCATGTAATCAGACCATCAGAACTCACAACACACACAAACTTTCACTTATTTAAAATCGGAATAAAGCCAATGTGGGAGGTACGTAATTATGGATTATTCAGTGTGAGACATACTCCTAAGGAGAATATATTTAACTGCAGGATGAAGCAAATCAAAAAGGTGGCAAATGGATAGTGAGATTACGGAAAGGTTTAGTTTCTAGGTGTTGGGAAAATCTAATATTGGCAATGATAGGTGAACAATTTATGGTGGGAGAAGAAATATGTGGAGCTGTTTTATCTGTAAGGTTTCAGGTATGAATAGATATTACAGAAAGATAAATGTATAAATTAGTGCTGTCAATTATAGCTGTTGACTTGGTAACAGGAAGATGTTATATGTGTATGGAACAAAACAGCGTCAGACGTTGGAACAACAGCTCGGATTAGGGACACGTTAAAGAGAGTATTACATCTTCCAGCTAGTGCATCCATGGAATACAAAGCTCATTTTGACAGCATAAAAAATTTCCACAAGTTGTAATGCTATGTGATTCTTTACTACGGGAAGATTAGACACATTGAGAATAAAATTTCAGGTAAAAGAATACTTGTTACTTTCTCATATTACTCAAATAAATTACTAATTTTATACGTATACTTATTTTTATATATACGATGAACAGACACTTGTGGGACAATGATATTATTGCTGAAGATGAAGTACATTCAGCAAAGTTCAAACGGACATCCACATGATACAGCACTCTATTTACAAGTGTCTTCGTCGCAACTTATGTAAATAAAAAATACACATTGGTAACAAAAGTAAATACTCTTATTTATATAAAATGCGATGCACAATCTATTAAAATGATTGTACCGTTGCTTTGTAGTTCTATCAGTTAATTACCTCATGCCAATTATCGAAGTAAATTCGAAGATTATTGAAGACGTTACACTTTCCAGAAAAAAATCCGAATGAGAAATGTGGGAGAGAAGTTGTTGAAATACCATTGATACAAAATTGACAAATTCCATATTTTTATTCAGCATTATTTTGTTATGTTTCACATTGCCGAATATCGTTTTTGTGTCAATGTCTTTTGAAACACCGATTCAAATATGTCTATTCAAGGCACACCAAATAAAGATTAAATCTTCGTCATAATTTTATTAGCAAGTTTTTAGAGTTTAAAATCACTTCACTTAGGAAGACGCATTTATACATCTGTACATGAGATCGGTATTCTTTTGTTTGTAGAATGTGTAAGTAAATCTTATTATTGATTCGTGAAAAAATGTACGTGCATAAATCATATGTACACGATATATTCCTTTAAAGCACCAGAGCTAATAATTCCAAATTCAATACAAACATTCTTATTATCGCGATTTCTCTCGAATATACATAAAAAAAGTGCGGGTGTCGCTGCTATAAACACACATATACACATATATGTATATATATACAAATTCCTTTTATGGACATGACCCATAGTTCAGTTAATTAAGCACAAGTACGTTAAAAACGCAATCAGTAGTACTGCAGGCACTAGAAAAAAGTGAAGCCTTCGTATATGTAAATAAATATAAGTATTAAGAAAAAATCATGGAGCTTAATATTTATAGACTAGAGTCCGGTATACTTAGTAACAAAAGAAAGACAGACCTATGTGTAAAGGCCCATCATTTGTTGTGCTCTGAACCCACAAACCAATTAATTGTACATTTGTCCATTTACATAAAATGCCAACAGTTACAACCTTAAAATTATTATTGTAACCATACCTAGAAACAAAATTGAACATGAAAACCTGTTTTGTCAAGTAATACTGTGAATACTTACCTAATACAAAGGAGAATATCAATTTAAAGCTTATAGTCAGATGAAGGTAATTAGGCACTCTATCATTCTGTTCTCCTTCGGTAGGTAAAAGCAGGCCTACAATGCATATAATTGCAGCAACAAGTGCAACATAATTTGTTCCTCCTAAAAAAACAAGAATTATAATAAAAGGTTTTTTATCGCAAGACAAATCCAACTGAATAAAAATATGTAGCATATTGTGGATTAAGTTTTGCTTACTGTCTTGTGTTCTATTTTGTGCTAATAATGCATAAGACTGTTGTCGTCTGCTCTCATTTATTGGGAGCTGCTGGAACATTTCCGGATCTGGAGTTGATCTGCCAGCAGCATCTTTTGTTCCAGCAAGCAACCTAGCTTCAACATCCCTTTTTCCTATGGCCTAATAATATATGGTATATATTTATATGTACTTACAATGATTCCCTATTATTTCTCTTACCTGTTTTGTAGGATGTTCTTGCATCTGAATTCTGAATTTATCTGTCACATTACAATTCCCTATTACAAGTGCAGTATGCCTCACAACAATGTCAACGCAACTCCTTGCTTTTATTGTTCCTTCTGGATCTACAACTTTGTACTTATTGGGAGCAGTACATAATACTATAATAATAGAAAATTTATATATAAATTAAACACAAGTGTATAAAGCCTGACAATTGCAAATACTATAATAACATACCTTTAAATTTAACTGGAAAGTCATAAGGGTTATATAGTGTCAAAACTTGCTTGTGAGTAGATTGGTCTTCTAAAAAGAATGTTATGCTCTGGGGGAAGACAAAGACTGGTAATTTTCGAGGGGTTGTAGCTAATTGTGGTTGCATTATTTCTGCTTAGCGTTACACGGTCCATGCACCTATCAAGTAAATGTTATCAGCTTCACATTAGCTAGAATATTCATATGTATGTATGTGCAGAACAAATAAAAAACTATTTAGTTAATAGACAAACTTTCCCCAATTTACACTGTACTCTCTCAATGCATATCTTTTTCCAACTTCCATTGCTCGTCTGCGATAACGAATAATTATGGAAATACGTACATTTAAACTTCTCATAAATAATAAAAACATGGTATTTGTGTAGTTGCAGCGGACTAATAACACATTGCGATTAGATTCAAGCAATGTGATGTGACTCACCCAAAAATTTGTTAACACAATTACGAAGAAAACAAAGCGCACGAGCACTGTGTAAAGACAAAGTTTGTCTACAATCATAAACTGCTTTAAAGTAGGCAGGAGTACGGATGAATATTGTCGCTTCTTCTTCGATGACAATGACGTTTAAGTAATCTGATTCCGTCAATTTTTATATAAAAACACTATATATATACTGCTTAGGATTAAGCTTCACATGTTGAGAAACGGAAGAGGACCAACGGGTGAAAAGAAACACATTACGACTCCGTATGGTTGCAATAATGTTTTTATATTTACCGAATATTTACCAACACTCACGGCCTGTTTACCTCACTGATTTACTGCCGCCACAGACGAGATATGCGATAGACATTGAATCTTACCTCATGTCACAAGTTCTGACATACCGATAGTGCTAAAATTACACGGGTCAAAGCGCACTCTATGTTTTAGAACGCTTAATGGTAGAACTACGATGAATGTTGAAAGTCGGCAAGATTTTGAAAGTAAACGTTTTTCAGTATTGTTCTTTTCATTTAGAACTAATGCCACGTTTAATGATTTCGACTTCACCCACACCATCAAGCAAGAATATTACATTTATTTTTCCGATGCTTTGTCCAACGTTGCAATTCCACCTACTTGTTTATCTAATGGATTTAAATTAATCTCATACAACAGATCTCTATAGCTAATTATTCCAACAGTTAATTGACATAAATAAATTCGAAACGACATTCTTTCGCAGTCAACCCAATTTTTGGAAACTGTTTTGTTTTTTACTTGTCGGATGCATTATATTTGCGTTTGTGTTTTGCATTTGAAATTTCCACCCAAGTATCAAAGTCGCAATTTAGCCAGTTGGCTTATGCAATTTTGATGATCGCTGATTTGGAAAGCGTGAAAAATTTCGTCGTGGATGCAATCCTATGTGTCGTCAGTGGTTAATTAAATAGACGACGAATTTTTTAATTCGCATTCCCATATTTAGGTGCGCTGTGTTGCAATTTTGTGTGTTATCGATAGTGCAGGATGTGATTGGCGGCAAAAAATTGTTTATGATGCAATGTCTATCAGATATTCTGTCCGTGATGATGTTATGAACAACCTCCAGACAGAAATGGGCAATTTAATTATTATGAAATGTCCTACGTCTTGTATCTACTTACTATACTATTATTAGATTAAGCTGTAAATTCGTGCCAACTTGAAGTGTGACAAAAAACATTTAACCCTTTTCTGTTCGTATGCCACTGCTATGCCCAAGTCATTTGATCTACACGTGTGCCAAATGTTGTTCTAAGTGCGTATGCACTCACTTATATAGGAACAATCTATCCGAGGGTCCCCCGCACGTGTTCATGGTTTCGTATGGACGACGAGTGGGTATTTTTTTTGGGCTGAGGTAGTAAAATGAATTTGGATGTAAATTTGGAAATATCTATAAACTGGTCAAAATATTATGAAGCTTTCTTTATATGTATTAAATTTTGTCCCAATATTCTAAAAAGTCATTATTTAAATTATTTAAATGTTTCTGCAAATTAGTACTACTTAATAAGAAATTACTCAGTCAAACAAATGATTTTTATATGTTGTACGTTTTTTCTAATATCACACAACTTCTATATAAAACATGTATTTCTAAATTGTGCGTAGACTAGAAGATCTTCAAGGTGGACAAGTTTAGTAACGCACCTTATAAGTACTTCCGCCTAAAACTTCAAACGATTTCCTCGTTTTCTTTCACCATTTATATCAAAGCTAAGTCAACAATAATAATAAGCTATTTTTATAAATGTTTACAATTTAAACGGACAGGTATCACGAAGATATACATATATTGCTTCAACAAAAATGTTGAGGTACTAAAAAAATGCTGTAGTTATAATAATTAACTGAAAAGTTAAAGTTTACAATTTCGTACAGTCTTTTTCAACAAACAGTAGTAATCGGTAATTTGCTACTCTTTATATTACCGTACATCTTTAACAGTAATTGTAAGAAACGTTTCACATCTAACAATAAGCAGTGGATTATTAGTGCTTCATCCTTAACAGATTTTTCTTTCATACAAATCTGTTTGCTTCAATCCATCTCATCTCAGACTTCGTATATGCTTATCACATGATAGACGAATACGTAAACGCGTAACTAAACTAACTTAGATGCAAGCCATATAAAAATGTAGTATGAACAGATTAAATGCTGGTACTCCGTCCAAACTTGAGAACTGCATAGTGTGTTTGCACGCATTCGCTGAGGATATTTCCCTTTCACACTCGGCATGCCATGCCAAGTGCACTTGCACTTAGAGATGCCTGCCTCGTGACTCACAATCAGTGCATTGAACACGGAACACGCGCGAGAACCAAAAAACGAAATTGGACATATTGATACGTGACAAGTTTAATAGATATACATACCAACAGTCTGGTATCACAAACAACGTTTTCCATTTATAATCGTGCATGTATATATTTTTTATCCGTAAATGTTTGCATAAGAGAAAAAAAACCGGATAGCTACCTATATTTAAGCAGTATGTTTTAGTTCCAAGAAACGTACATGATAACAAAAGCATTGATGGAAAACGTCAAAAATTTGTTGGTTTGTTTTAGAAATCACAATTTGGACTTTTGCAGTCACTCGAATGTAATAGCACAATAGAATATTTTTGATTTTCTGTTCCAATGTCGGATCAAGAATAATACTTTCTCCTATTGTTCTACAGCAGAGACAGTCTTTGTATCGACAATTACGTATTAATACAGACTTGTGCTATAAATAATCGAGTCATAGCCACAAGGAATTATTAATTTATTATTCTTTTGTGATAAGCATAGTTAATTCTTTCTATGAAAGATGTGGAAATAATACGAATTTTATTTGACCAAGTAACAGAATTCCTTATATTAGCATAAATAGTGTGAACCGTATCTGTAGTAGCACATTAATCCACATTGTTAATCAATGCACAATCAAATCAGTGTAGAAGCTGTGGCGTAGTAACGATGTGTATGACTGAGATAACGTGCTCTTTGTAATGCATGTAATGCGGGTTGACATTATTCTGCGTCTCTTCGTGGGATTATCAAGAGAACAAGAATGCACATTCAAGCAAATCGATCTAAAGGTCTCTGACAAAAACTGCATGCCACATGTTTTATTAACTTAGCAACCTTCAGTGATGAACGCACTGAATCACGGTGATGTAATCTTTCCGAAAGGCACTAAATATACAATTTCAATTGTGTTCAACATTCAATTGTCCGTGCCAATAGTTTTTACCGATTTCACCGTTACATATATACCATACCGTAATCGCGCTTCTTCAAAACCTGAATAATGGAACAGTAGTTTCGAAGCAGAAGAATAATTCTTGGTACATGAAGAACAGAAGTGGTAGAACATATATCATTATTTGACTTGCATCTTTGGATTTGTCGCGCAGTACATACGTGATTTACCTTATAAAATCGTTGGCACTCGGACAAACCTCTCTGCCACATACGATTATGTCCTCTAAATATCAGTATAATGGTAACAATGACGATTGCGCATTTTTAGAATTGGCTTGCAGACTATTCCAAATGTGACGCAGAACAACGTACGCGCAACATGATTTCTATTTTGTATAATTGAACGTATTGTATCTAACATCAATCCTAATTTAAATCAAGGGATTAAGATGCTGGTATTTTTGCAATAAACTCTTGATTCAAGTGCGTACATTGTGCAACGTTTGGCATGTATCATTTTACGAAATCGTTTGTGCTGTACAAAATCACATTTTCAATCGATATGGATTAAATGAGTTATACGACATGGGCTGTGCACCTTTGTTTATTTCGATTCGACGAATTTTTCACTCATTGGTCGATAACATCGTGAAATCATTCCAGAGCTTATCAATCAACAATCGTACATTATAATAGCAATCACCATCAACAATACGATCAAAATTAAAGTATATCAAAGGTATGGTATTCTTGCAGAGAAAATTAGTAGGAAAATAAAATTCCCCACAAAACTTGAAGTAGATGCATATTTTAATTTTGTTCTTCAATTTAATTTAATTTTCTATTATATCCAATTTCCTCAAATGAATCTCAAGTGCAATTTTCACATTTAAACATATAAATATTTGTATTATTTTCTAATGTACATTGTGGCGCATATGTTAAAAATATACAATAATTTTACTTCATCGGCTACTTCATGCCTTCTCTTTGCGATACAGAGGTACGATCAAAGAAAATTTAATAAAATTTATATACAATGATATCAATTTTTTTTATTCTCGTTAACAGTGTTGAATGTTCTTTATCTAAGTACATTGTTTTACCCTGCGATACTTGTAGATTAATGATAGTTTTTGATTGGGTTACCATTACAATACAGTGCATTTAACCTGTTTATGCAAATTTGACTGTGGCACTATTAATCAAAATTTCCTGTTAATACTAATTGTAAGTGCAATGGTACAATACTCGCGACTTGAACGTTATGTCATTCGCATGTGCTTGCTGTGCCTGTAATCTGTACAGCACAAAATTAGTAGTATGTACCGTAGAATTTGGTATCAGACAAGGAACAATCATACGACGTTTAAAAAACTTTCCGTCACAACTAGGCGGAAGCACCTGTTCTGCACGAAAATGTTCTTATCAAAGCATTGCACGTGTGATATTATACTTGTTTTCTTCCGGAAGCTGTGCATGTATTCTAAGTGTTGTATGACCAATTTAAATACTACGACTCAATATTGCGCGCATGCGATGTACGTCGCACTATTTAACAACAGCAATTTGTAAGTTACGTACCGTGACATGGCTTGTACGTTTGTACTGGGTCTGTGATTAAACGATAATACAATGTTTAGACGTTCCCTCAGAGAAGAGCGTGCGTAAATAATCATAGAGCGCGCGTATTACGTAGTTGTTCAATTGCACAATAGTAATATTCAATATAAACAGTTCTAATCAGTTACTTCCATTCGCTTTTACTTTCCTGTTGTATTCTCCAAATTGTCATTTCTATGCTTTTTTTTTCATATGTATGTAGACGGCTGTATTTATTTAATCATAATTATATATTTACTGAAATTAAAACTCATTCATATGCTTGTACGTAATCCTCGTAATATTATGAGTGGCAATCGTGCACCCTGGGAAAATAGTCAAGTATGAGTGCGGCGTTATTTAAACCAACATCAGAAATATACAATCCGCGCTCGCTTGAGTCCGTATCTAACAGAGTCTAACGGAGTAACTCTTCAAATTTGATTACGGCGTATCATTGCGACTCTATGAATATACCAAATCCACTTCCCGTATCATCACCCACTACTACGCACTACCGACTGTTTTGACCGCCGAATTTGCATCCATTTATATCACAATTGTATCATCTGGCGTGCTCCAAAATTGAATGCATTTTCAGGGTACATTAAGGTTAAGAAGACGGACTTCCACAAGCATCGAGCCGAATTCGCGGGATTATGCGCGAAAAGGTACTTATGTCATTGTGGAACTTAAGCTTCGATCTTTATTCACCAGTTCGGCTGCACTCCCGCGCCGCATTTTTGTGATTTCCCTTCCCTTTAGTCATCCGTGTCTTGTAGCAGCGCGCGTTCTCTTTGTCTAGGCATTCTCTCTCCTTCGGCGGCCCGGTGCACGCGCACCGAGTCAAGTGCAGTCGCACCGGTCAGTTCGGTGCTAGAGTATCGACCCGCACATGTACTGGTCCACTCTCCTTTCTCCTTCACTCTTTCCGTTCCGCCCGCTTTGTCGGACGTCGTCACACTCTGTCCCTTTCTCTCTCCGTCAGCGTGCCCCGTCCTTCTCTCCCCAACGCAGTATTTCATAGTTCCTGCTCTTTGCGTACACTCTGTGCACAGACACTGTCGCTGCGACGACTTAAGGGTGAGTATGCCGCGACCGAGCGCAGAAACATCGGCCTAACGCTATTGGCTGGCTTTGTTGTGCATGCGCGAGAAAGAACAGTGTCGTACGATAAGACGAAAGCGCCATAACCGCGACGGATTCTGCACAATTTTGGAAGGCATCGATTTTTTTCAGTTTCTGATTTTTACCATAGTACGAGGATGGAACATTTAATGCGTGTCACTAACTGATGAACAAGTTAATTATATTTGCCTTTGCGTGTGATATAAGGTTGCTGAACAAAGAATAGATAGAAACAATGAAAAATAATTTCTTCTGTTTCAGTTGCGCGTAATAGTCGAAGTCATTACCGAATTTAATGACGTAAATAAGAATTTTAAATATAAATTTGAACATTTAGCAATTTTGTGATTATTTGATATGCTGTTCAGTACATTTAGCGGAATTGTTTATTACTTGAACATAGAGTATCTATGCACTGTGGAAATGGTAAGATCCAAGTAGCAGGGATAAAAATCGTCATATTTTGCATTATTTATTTTTATTTCCTGTAATTGAACCATACACATTTGAAATTAATATTTATATTCATGCAATGCCCTTGACTAAACGGACAAGAATCAGCTTTGACACGAATTGCATAGCGTATAGGAATCTCAATTCAAATGTTAAGATATAGCTTCGTCAGACATATCGTTTATCTATAAATCCTGTGAAGTATGTGTTATCCATTGCATTAATTAATTAAATGTTTCGAAACGAAAAGAATATATCTGCCGCGCATAGCTTCATGAGGGACATGCGTTTCTCACGTCACGAATGCAGTTGCAACACGTTAAATCCCACAATGAATCGAATGAAAGCGCACCAACAGTCGTTCGTCGAACGACTTTTCTCGGCAGCGAATGCCGCTGCGTGAGAAGGGGCACGCCGCCTGCAACTGACGTCCCTGAGCTCTGTCGTTGAGTGCTCAACTCATTTCGTAGTTAGAGCTAAGCGCGAGGTGCATAACTCCACAGCTGATTTTGATAGGTGGTGCGTTTGGCGATCGGATCGGCAGTTTTCCTCTTTCTATCTTTTTACTCTCCTTTCTCGCTGCCTCGCGCTCCTTTACACGCCTCCCTTCCCTCATTACGAGTGTGCCGCCGTGAACATTTCGATTCGTCCGCGGCTGTCATGTGTGTGCATGTGTGCGGAACTACCCCGCGACGTCAAGCGTAATTTGTTGTCAGTGGCATATTCGTTCGTTCGTCAAATGTGAACGTGAGCGAAGGAGTCCCGTGCGTAAAACGTAAGTTGTTCGGCACAGTTTCGAATCGTCGACGGTGGATGAACGTACCCACCCAGAAAGTGGAATTGTGCACCGTGGAAATATATGTGTGCCGGGATAAGAATCGCAGACCTTTGTCCCGTCTCAGGCTACGCGAGCGGAAACGTCAGTGTCGTGCTACTGGAACTCATACGTTTCATGAAATAATTCGTAAAACGTGCAGTGTCGATGTCAAGCGTGTCGAAGATGTACCCCGCTGCCAGACTATGAATTCGAACACTGACGGAGTAACTACACCCATTTTCATTCTGCGGTGAGTTTCGTATGCACTTTCACGTCGGACTCGCCGACGTTGGGGATGAAATTGGAGCTTCTGTTCATCGTTTGCCGTTCGTACGGTGTTTATGGAGTTTCCCTGTCTAACGATCGATGTTGAACAAAGTAACTTGTTAATGTCGAACTTGACACAAGTAACACTTGGATCGAAGCGTCGCTCCCCTTTGCAAAGTTGACTTCTTTTTTTTAAATCGAACGCTAGGTTTGCGTGCAGAAATAATGGGCTGGATATATTGATCCGCGGAAAAGACATCCTTTCCAGAGTCACGAAAAATGTTCTTGGCAAAACGTGCGTCATACTATATGTCTCTACAATTTCTATAGACTCTTGTCTATCAGTTGTTACTCTGTTAAGGGTGAAAAAGAATTTTGTTAAGTTTCTTTTAGAATTATCATTTTATTTCTGTTGCGCTACTACGGTAGTAGCGATTTTGTTGTTTCATTAATGCGTTCGATTTACAAAATGCCAGTGAAACGTCAGATTAACATTGGATAACGTAGTAGCATTTGTTTCTGACAAATTGAGGCAGAATTCACAGTTGTAACAATGTCGCCATCTTTCTTTTCAATTATTAATCTAGTACGAAGCGAAGCCCAGTATAATGTTTAAATAAAAGAATTTACAGTAGCCGTCGTCAATTGTCTTTTGAAAAATTAGAAACTGTACATTTATTGTTATACAATTGTGCTCTTAATAACAATTATGTTCATTTATTTCGAATTTTCAGAGTTTTGTTACTCATTCTAAGTTTAATGACAATAGTAACTTATCTTTCAACGTACGCGATGTATAAAGAACTTAAACAAAAATAATGCTACTGCCATTCAATTTTACGATTTGTACAAGAAAAGACTTAGTCTCCGATATACACCACGATACCGAAATAACCAGATAATCGTTGGGAAAAATTACTGTAGGTTAGGTCAAGTTGTGCTTTGTTCATATGTCTCTTTTATCCCAGGTGACGTAACCAGTGACTCGAAATGTTTAAAGGATCATTAAAGAGAGCGAAAAAGATGTCAGATGACAGATGGTAAACTGACATTCGTGTAGAAATTCATTATCAGTGACGCAAGTCCACTCTCATATAGTGCTAGCAAATAACGATTTCCATGATAAATACATGGCCAATTATAACGTTTTTTATTGTTATGAAACTTTTATGCAACCGACAATTCCAAATGTTCATAAAGCCGTAGTTCGTGGGGGCAAAGTGGAGTAAAACGATTGTGAGAATCTCGGCTACGAAACAGCTAAGTGTTGAGGTTTACTCGCTGTTTGCGGTAATTTGTGTTAACACACGATCTCATGTTGTAATACAGCGGGATAAAAGCTTTTCGATTGAGTAATATCAGTTACAATTAAGTTGATATTTGATTAACGACGTTCGACGTACAATAACGTTTCATTGTCTTAATGGTTTGACCTAATTCGAAAACTTGTGGTACACGTCGATCTTTTAAGTTCCCTGTACGAATTGGAGCCTGATATATAATAGACCTTTTCCAAAGAATTATTTTCTCTGTGTTATACACACGCTAGGTCACAAAATTCAGAAATTAACACTTTCGTCGGCTAAGTATCATATAAAGTTAACGAATGAACTTTGAAAAATCAACACGATTTACATGTTGAGTAAAAAATTGCATAGTATTTCTGCTAAAATAGTCGCATGAATGTACAGCTAGTATAAATAAGCCAGTATTTAAATTCTAGACGTAAGTAGCATGTTTGTGCGCACATGGCCGTGTGTTATGTCAAAATTTTGCCTTTACAATCGCATGCTATTTCATAATAGCATAATTCTGACAATATTTTAGTTTTGTCATATATATTGTGAAAGACATCATTAGAAGTGATCCAGTTCACGCAAATGCGCGACTGAAATTGATGTGTGTGTGCTATAACACATTGGTATAAATGTGTCTGATTAATGGCAATGTAATTCGGTTAAAAGTGGGCGGAACCGGGTTAGCTCAGAATTACGCTAGTAACTAGAGGGATGCAAACTGTGACCGTAATTCATATCAGAACAGTTTTTATTTCGATATAAGCTGTTTGGGTTGGGATGTCAGCAGTAAATTATATGCCAACGCTTAAATTATATAATCGATTGAATTTAAAAAGTAATATTATTTCCTCAATTTATTGCTGCATTGTAAGATGTGTGCTTGAAAAATGTATTCGGATAAAAAGACAATTGTTATAAACGAGTTAAGTCCGGAATTAGAACAAAACTACAGAAAACGTCATTGGCTGTAAAAGGATTAGAGTTTACTGCATAAAAAAAGACAAAAATAACAACGATGACGTTCTAAGCTTGGTAGTAGCGTTCAAGAAAAACACGTGTGCTCGCGAAGTTGGACAATAACTTTGCGGAAGCCCAAGCATTTGCTTTCAGGGATCTGACAATATGAGTAATCAATCTACCGTGCGGGACAAAAGAAACAGATAACGAAGAAAGAGTTTGAAACTCACCGGGAATGTTAACAATGATCAGCACCGATTTCTATGAAAGATCATTTCCTGAAGGAATTAATTACTTTGTGATATGACTTTTTTTTACATCGTATTGCTTTCTGCCATGTAATAATTATTTTTAAGTTAGTATGTAGATAGCTAAGTTGTTTCCTGTGAAATGAGAACATGGCAAATTAAGTGCACCTGATCTTTATTACTAAAATCATATATATTTTACATTTATCATTCGTATCGACAATGAGGTATATCTACCTTTTTTACACATCTGTTATCTTATTTCGGACGTTACGTCTAGATGCGATTAAAATCTTTTGTTTACATCAATCTGATTAACTAAATCTTCCTTGCTGAATATTGGATAACAAGATCTTGTTTAAGAATCTTAAGTCGTTGCTGTTCTATTGTGTATTTGAAAATATTTAAACTCTCTCACTCTTTACATTATCAGCATTTCTCTTACGGTGTTAACCCAATTTACAGCCATTTAATATGATGCAATTGTATACTTTAGCAAACGTAATTCTGTCTACAATGAACCGTGATTATTGACAATTTCTGTCAGATTGAGAAATTTGTTATAAAGTTTTAACACTAGAACTGCTAAAAACAGTTAATATTTTATTAAATACCGATTTATAACACTGGAATTCTAACTGGAACATCAAAGATCCCGAGGATATATAGGACACACAGAGTTGGCAATGGTAGCTCATTGATAGAACACTGACCTTGCAACCCTCACGATCGTGGATTTACGTTGAAGTGTAATATTTGGCCGTAGTCGACTTATCGTTACATAATTGGGACTTGGAACACAAATGTTACTGATGCCCATTCATATCGTAGACCTGTCCAAATATTTAACTGACTGACGTGTCCTACTTTTACCCTGACCTGTTCTTACAAAAGTTACTAATACATTATTGTAGGGAGTGTGTAAAACACTGAGCAGACGTATTATTCATAATCCTTCATACTACTTATGTATGTAATTCCTACATTATTTTAATCGGTTTTCTACCAATTTGTTTATGGATTACGCTGAGGTTTACTTGTTTTATGCTTCACTTAACGTGGCAATTTACACGTTGCTTTTTTTTGCATTCTCTGTTGACATGGCAATTCATGCCGTCTAAAAACAGATGGATTATGTACAGTAACGTACATTTACGAAGATTCAAGACAAGCCGAGAAAAACAGTAAAATGGCATTCTTGTTCAATCCTGCAAAAACATGTATTCTTATGAATGGTTGTCTCTCTTTTAATCCTTTTTCGTTAGGAAGTTTATTGTAGAGTGTCGAGTTTATACTGTTTAGGCATAACAGTTAGTCATTCGAATAAGTATGAACGATGACGATGCAGCCCGAGAAAGTTGGAATCAACCGCGTCATTCTTTTTCAGTATCAGTGGATGATGGCAGATCTGAAGAATCTTGCACCAAGCGGAGGAGGGGGATCCAGATACAATGGCGATGAACAGGTGCAATTCATTGCCAGCGGAAGTCACCAGGTGACGATTAGATCTCCGCCGCCCTCTCTGCATTTGGAAAATCTCAACAATGCAGTACTGGGGTACGTATTTTTATTTTATATTATATTATATATTATATATATTAAATTCGATGAGAATTCTTCGCTAACTTTGTAGTGACCCAGTAATAAATGCGATCAAAAAAACAAATTGGTTGTTAGACTAAATATCTGCTCCAGGTATATACGCCAGTTTAGAAAGAAGCTCGCCATGTCATCTTTATCGCTTGTTTGTTTTTCTTTTGAACAATTCATTATTCTCTTATCGCGTCTCTGCATTGTATTTTATTATTTTATATAGGGCACAAGTAAATTTAAAAGATTTAATTTAATTTTAATTACGATATCATTCGAGGTTTCATCTTCCCGATGTGTTAATGACTTTACTTGACGCCTGTTGAAAATAAACTCTTGAATTGAGATGTAGTAGGGTGGGTGGTGAGAAAGAAGATCCATATATGTAGTACCTGTGACTCTTGTGTAAGAAACATAGCGTGCATATTCTTTTCACCGACATTCTCATGATCAAAAATCATGTTACGTAATGTGTGAAATTCAAACTAAATGTGAAGAAGAAATAAACACGGCTGGGCATTTTCACTTTTTCTCGTTTAGTATGTGGCGTGAGAAAAGTGCAAATAAAAGCATTAGGTTTAACAAGGATACGTTACATTGAAGTAACTAAATGCGCATTGAAATACTTACAATTAGATTAGACTATGCAATATATAGTTTCTTCTTCAAGAACGGTTGAGTGAATCTTTCCATATTATTGAACCATATATTTTATCCGTTTAGCAAACAGTTTAAGAAACGTTCAATTGTTTTCTACCTATTTTGTACAAATCAGTTTGTAATTACAAAAGTTACGCAGTTATATAACAATAAATATTATTTAAAAATACTTATTCTGTGTATTTGCACGGCAATTTAAGAAATTTCTTATTTGTATCGTAATGTGCTTGAAATCTATCACCGTTCACAATTTTTATGCAAAATTTACAAAATGTTTGTAAAAGAATTATGCGAGATTTACTTCGTCAACTTTAATAAATGTTCATACACAAATACTAAAATTCGCAACGTAAGTTTTGTATTACAAAAGTTTGCACAATATCAATCGGAAAAGCTTTCGGAGTTGTGCACACTATATGGAAATTGGCCAACTTTTATAGGTACTTATAATACTAGTGACGGTACTATAAGTGCTTACAATAGAAGTTTTTCTGAGAGTAAAGAAAGGATTCGTCTAATAACAGCTGCTCAAAGAAAAATCAATCAAAAAGTAATTGACAGTGCCTTTTTATTTTACCAATTTTCTGAATATTCTAGTCATTGTAACGTATTTTCATTTGCATAATATGTCTCTTATAATCATTCTGTTTGTTTCCTCTTATCAACGACAAAAAAGGTCTACAGCATCATAATCACATACTTTACTTCGCTCTACTGCACACGATGACTCATAAAATTGAGACTTAAACACAGTAAAGCCGTAACACTAGAAACTATTCAAGTTAACGAGAATATAAGCTGTTTAAGTATTTACGAGGCTTCTATCTTCTTTAGCGAAATAATGCGATCGATTAAAGACATTTAGTTTTTATTCCGCTATTCGCTAACAATTGAACGTGTATCTATTACAATTCCTTGTTACAAAACTATTGATAAATATATTAACATTATATGGGAACATAAAATCATATTTCTTATAGTATCGTCAATCTGAGTAGTGCTTATGTACAAATTGCTTTGGTTCTTTAAAATCTATCTTTGAAGAATATGCATGTGAATACACTTGGATCTTTAAATAGCAGTATAGAAAGAAAGCTGTGTATCAAAAATAAATCTATCGTGTAGCAAAGTATTTTCCTTCCGGTCGATTCACCTGAAAGTTTAACAATCAGTTCAGCAATATAAGCCAGTGTTTAATTTTACCGACCATACATAGAGTTTATTTATACAAGATCATGAAATATGAACGTTTTATACTCGTCAGAGTTAATATGGTTCTTCTAGTTTCATATCCGCAATACTTCTACTATTTGGTTTATTGAACAAACAATGCACAGCTGCAATTAAAACGAAAATAATTCGGAACCGTAATATTCATTTACTTTTTTATATCTCCGGGAAAGCATTTTTTGTGCAAAAGTATTAACAGTGCTAAGAAGCGTACTTTAACGACTCACCTTTTTACTGTTAGTTTTTGCAGTCTTTACATGACAAGGACATGTACCAACCGGTTTAAGAAATACGTATTTATGGCGAACTACTACTACATATGAAATGCATAACGTAGTGGATGGGTAGTTTCCACTCGTACAATACAGAAAAGCAGAATGCTTATGAATTCAAGCAGTGTAAAGGCAAATGCAGAGGTTATTCCTAAACGTTAAAGTTGACATATGACAATAGGAATCGGTGTAACACGCAAACAAAGGAATGATAAACTATCGAGGAGAAATGTGTTGCGAAAACAATAGTTTTCTTAATAGAGCGGATTTAAGCACGAAAACGGCTTCCAACAAATCAAACATAGCATTCAATACACAAATCGGTCGAAATTATCTGCAGATAGTATAACACGGCAGAGAATTCAATCCAAATATCATTTTAGTTCACTTGAGAGATTATACGAACGATCGATGCATTCTGTAATCCTTCTAAAGTTACTGGCGGAAAGTGAACAGTGGTGTAATATTTAATGTTATGAACAAAGCGCGCCTAAGGTCGCCAAGTTTAGCATTTTTCACAATTGTTGCAATATGGAACTTTTTTCCAATCTATTCGATTTTCGTATGCAAACGCACATTTGTGATCTTATTATCATATTGTCCACATTGTAATTGGAATTGGTACTTGATATATAATTCATATCCGTTTTCAATGTGACATTTGCTATAAATAATTGATTAAACGCGCCGTTGCATTCTTTTTATTTCCTATTCCTTAGGATAAACTTCTACAAGCAAAAACTAGGCAAATGTAACTAGAGTATACTTTGTTATATATAAAAATACTAGAAGTGTCATGCTTTTTCCAAATCTTGAAAACTTTCAAGGTATCTTTCATGACATACCACATTTTATCTCAATTATGTGTATGACAAGGAAGGTAATTCTCCTTCGCCACTAGTGCACACGCAATCTTGATTTATTTCAATACTGTGGCATTCATAAAGTAAGCTAAAGTTGGAAGAAGTATCAGGGTGAATACGCCTCCTCGCAAACAAAATTCAACGCTTCTTAATTGTACTAACATTGACCTATAAGTAGTTCATTTCTTTAAAACTTTTATTGTAATGTCTCGCTAGACCACTAACGTACCGTATGGCATGTAGAAGTTGATGGTTTTTCTAGGGTGAAAATAAAGTATGCCTGGTGCATCATTAAATAATTTCTCACCAGTTAATATTATATGTGTAAATAAGAATAATGACGTATTAATCTATAGTCATTCTATCAAACCGGCAATTTGTCTACTTTGAAAAATATTTTTTCGTTTTTCAATTACATATTTGTATTTTATTGGTTGGCTGTTATAATCAACGTTAAACTTTAAGTGACTCATTTGCTATCGAAAATTGTACTATCCCCAATCCGAAGGTTTAATAAAATATCGCATTTTCGTTAAATCTTCAAACAAGATCATAGCCATATGCCTCGTCAGCAGGGTAAACATCGACTTAAGTACTAAAGGAAGATTCTAAGTTCAATCTATAACCAATACCTTAAGTGGAACCGTTTTACCTTATCAAATATCTTTTAACGTTAAACTGTCCGTTAAACTAAACTTGGCGATAGTACAATTGTACGTTAAATGTTATCTTGCGCTTAATTTCAATGCCAATCTCCGTTATATACACTTTCATTTGCATTATGCGTGGTAAGCGATCGTTGTCCCAATCAGCCTTTAGAAGCGACACAGTTATTATTAGCAACATGCGATGCCGACAAAAATATTGCGCCAATCCGTTCCCCGCTCGTAATTGCCATTTACCGCTAACTACGTATATGTAAGTACATATGGAAAATTTGTTGTTTCAGGGGCTCGCAGAACAATCTTCACTGCAGCTGCAATGGCGCCGCATCGAATGGGGCAGCAGTTTGTGCCGCTGGTGTTCTCGCGAGAAAAGTGCCGAACCACAGTGGCGCGAGTCCGGGACAAGCAAACAAAAGGCCGGCGGTGTCTTTAACGCATCTGCCGAAAAGACCGCCGGTCGACGTTGAATTCAAGAATCTGGCCTATAGCGTTTCCGAGGGCAGAAAGAGAGGTAAACATCGCGGAGGTGACTTTCGATCTTCGGCCTTTTCTCCCACCGTGCATTGTAGAGAGATTAGTAATGCCACGCGAAGCTGGCTCTGCATTATATTTTTTTTATTTTACGCCTCTTCGTGCATGGCTTCAAGAAATAGACGTGCGAATTTTGAATGGGGTACGCGACTGCTACTCTGATTTGTGCATGGAGATGGATTGAGTTGTATGATTCGTCGTGTGATATGCGACCTGCTATCAGAATTGGGTCTGGTCTGCAGAATCGCGAAAGTATCTCGCGATAATGTGTGTCTGATATCGGTTTGTTTCGGGGATATGATTAATTCTCACGTCTCGGTAACTCCTTTAACTCGCCGACCTGCTATGATTGATTTCGATTGATTAATCAGAAATGATGCTAAGGATTGTACGGTCGTTAAGTGAATTGCAACGTAAACTCTGTCTCATAATATTCTGTGACTCATTCGAAGCTAGAGTCATGATAAAGCCACAACGAGTTGGACTTTGGTAGCTTCCTTGCACTAAAAAATAATGATAATAATGAAATCTATTAAAAATGATAGTTTATGTATATGAACATCATTTTTATTCCGAGCACGTTATACTGTATACGTTTGAAGAAACAAAGTATCTCTATATGTACATCCGGTGGACACGTTTGCTTGATATTCAGTACAGATAACTTCAATAAACAGGTTGTAATAAAAAATGGCAGAAGTTTATGTACATGAGCGAAAATTTAATTCCGGCCACGTATGCACCGTGTACATTTATAGAGACAAGTTTTCGATTCGTTTCCTCTAGGCTTTTGCTTGATATTCAGTATAGAATTTATTTTCAATCCGATTTGTGTGTTAAATTCGAACGCTGTAATTAATTCCGATTGAAAGTGAACTGATCGCATAATGCTAAAATCTCCATACCCACCCCTTGTTATTGATTATAACTGATATATAAAGAAATACGTTTCATATTCATTACATACGCATAAAAATGATCTTGTTCCGCTTATTGTGTAAGACGAATCACGAATCTGTTAACACTGTCAGCATGTCGTTCAGCCAACATTACGTCCAAATATGAACCATTCATACGACAGTCATATCAAAAACTGATATGTAGGTCGAAATGATTTGGATCGAGTATAAACCGACGCGACCAAGCTATTCGGTAGGCTTTTCAACCAGTAGTATGTGTGAAGGACCTGACCGAAAGAATCGATAGAGATGTTCGAACTACTTCCTGTTTCGACTCAGATGCACCCATTTGGTGCAGTCGCCATTCGAATAAAGGAGTCAGCAGTAGATTTTACTAACCACGAGTCGTTCTCAAAACAAATTTGAAAATCTCTCGATTGCCATGTCAGACATGTTCAAGAAATTCTTCATAAACCGCTGACAGGAATGCTGGCGATACAAAATTGATTGCGTTTGAACGCCGCCACAGATTTGTTGTGGACAAGGAAAATAGAACAACACTACCTATAGTAAAGCAATACGGTTTTGTTTGTCTTATTAGAATGGCGATGGCTTTTTTATCGTTTGTCTTTGTTGCGCATACTTGTAGAGAGTAAATCATTATATAGTTCGCTCAACAAACTTATTTTATTTTTTACTTTTACTTGGAATGCTGTATTCTATAGAAAAGTACAAAATCCTTAGTAATCTGATTTTCATTCATGTATCTGTTTAAATAGACAAATCATAGATGATAAATGAAATTCGCAATGTTGGCAACATGCCACCATTAGTCGGATACTTCATTCTTTATTCTTTCTGAACCGAAACTATCAGTCAATGAAAACTATTATATAATACTTTTTTACAACTCATTACTACTATCAGTTTTTATCTCTAAAATGAAACAATGAGGATGGCACTTTACATATGCAGATACGTGAATAAATAACGAATTTGTGTAGAATGCCCATAAAGAGTTGTGTTCAAACAAATGTGTTATGAAAATTGCTACTTTTGATTTTAGGCTACAAGACTATATTAAAATGTGTCAACGGAAAGTTCAGATCCGGAGAACTGACCGCCATAATGGGACCTTCTGGTGCTGGAAAGAGCACGCTCATGAATGTCTTAGCAGGCTACAAGTAAGATTAATTTTTTAACAGATTACACAATTTAACAGTAGATATTGACATAATGGCTGCATTTATGTACAGTAATGCAGCCCTAATTTAAAGTGGCTTAGGAAATAATTTAATATTACGAGTAATAACGTTTAAGTGTAATAGTATAATGTTTTCATCAATGATTGTATCTATGCAAATAACTTCATATAAGTTCAGCTGCAGAATTAAAGGTTCAATTCTAAATTACCTAAAGAATTTATTACGTGGTACTCATTTTCTACGGACAGATTACCACTTAAAACAAATATGCTGAAAGTGTCTAATTGATACTTTGAATGTGTTTAGAACATCCCATTTAAGTGGTTCAGTATTAATAAACGGCAAGGACAGGAACCTAAGAAGATTCCGAAAAATGTCGTGCTACATCATGCAAGATGATAGATTGTTACCGCATCTGACTGTCTACGAAGCCATGACTGTTTCTGCAAATCTCAAATTGGGCAAAGATATCAGTGCTA
The DNA here is from genome assembly GCA_914767735.1 of Anoplius nigerrimus. Taxonomy (NCBI): domain Eukaryota; kingdom Metazoa; phylum Arthropoda; class Insecta; order Hymenoptera; family Pompilidae; genus Anoplius; species Anoplius nigerrimus. The sequence continues at coordinate 10,036,771 of OU612088.1, read as the reverse complement.
CGTCCAAGAAAGTCGTGGTAAATTTCAATATTTTCTAAAATCGATGTTGAATGTTCAGAATTTCTTACCCTTCAGTGTAGTTTCACGCTAATTTCCAGACCGTGCCAGTCACATTATTCAGATATTGTATGTTTGTTGAAACTAATGAATATGAGTATATTCAGTGTCGGTGAATAACTTTTCTGTAGTGTGCTCTGGTACATTTACATTACATTTACATTATGATGGTATCGTTATACTCATTTCTCGATTTATATCACGCGTTATACGTTCGCCAGCAATTTAGACAACAAAACATATTGCAGCAAGATTTATTTCATAATACATTAGAATTGTATTTGCAAAGAATCATGCTACCAACAAAAATTCTCATAAAGCCGTAGTCTTTATTTTATTATGATAGACTTAATATGTGCCGATAAATAACAAAGTAGAATATGCAACAAACTTGAATGATATCGTTACTTTGTCTACGACGTTTGTTGCAACAATATCGAGCATTAAAACAATTGTTGTTGTTTGACTTCGCCGACTTTCATAAATGGCACCGCATACATCATAATAAATCGACAGTGTGACCTTATGGAAAATGGTTGCAGGCCTTTTTCTTTGCAGTACACGTTATAACGCACGGTCAGCATATGAATGGTTTTCTTATTGCTAGATGAATAAGTGTGAGACGGCAATCAGTGATGTTGGTGGCTAGTTGCCATGTCGACCGACAAAAGGCAGAGGCTGACGGCCGTTTTCAGCACTCGATTTATGCCGCTCTCCGCGACATAAAGACATATGCAGAACGTATGCCTCGCATAAATCGAAGAACGAACGTATCAAAATTGATGTAAAAATGTGTCAGGCCTGAAAATGTTTTCGACATTTGCAATTTACATTAGAAGTACAGCTGAAATATTATGTTTGTGAAATACTGTCCGACATGTCGGATACACATATTTCATTTTTACCAGCGCTTTGGCACAACACGTGCGGAAAATCGCGACAGCTCATTATTGCTTATCGTAAATTACTAACTACCATTATTTGCATACAATTAAATACAGGACAACTTTTAGCAACTCATAATTGTTTCGGAGCGACTTTTTGCAGTTTTCTATTGATTTAATGCAGACTAATATAGACCGCCAAATTAACTGTGAAGACATTTTCAATCGGGTAACATAAAGAATAGAGTGATTCTCGTATACATTGCGTTATGCAATTTTTCACATTCCTTCTGAATTACGCAATTTATAATTTGTTATTCAACCAAGAAAGATTCACTAAACTCGACCGTTCATTGACGTCTTTATTCTTTATTTACAAACTTGTGTTTTTAACAATTGCGTAGATTGAGGAGATAATCGAAACTCTCGGTCTAAGCGAGGCAAGTAATACCCAAACACACAGTCTCAGTGGCGGTCAAAGGAAAAGATTGTCAATAGCTTTGGAGCTGGTGAACAATCCCCCAGTTATGTTCTTTGACGAACCAACTTCTGGGCTAGACAGTTCCTCTTGCTTCCAGTGCTTGAGTTTGCTCAAGTCTCTGAGTCGGGGTGGTAAGTATACCATGACAACGACTAACACTGAGGAAACTCAACAGTTTATATCAAACGAAAATTTATCAATATATTTGCTTCACACGTCATTCTTTGCCAACGTACTTAATATTTCTGCAGCAAGTCTCTTCTTTCATGAACATGTTCATGACTTCCGAATTGCATCACGTTTTACATATCTGACGGTTATTCTGTCCTGTCACTTTTATCGTAATTGTCTGTATTCAGAACTGGGATACAACTTGCACATAGTGTACATAGGCCTAAACACAAGCAGAATGCTGCGACCTATTTTCCCACATTACTTCTTTTTAGATAAAATTAAACGGACTGGACGTATCGTGTAACACAATAGAAATTGTGTAGAATGAGTCTTAGGGGACAAAGAAGTCCAACGCGCCTTTTTGTTTAAAAATATTTCTTTATGTTCTTTGTCAGTCAAATATATAGAAGGAAAAGACAATTTCAAGTAAATTTTTTTATTTGTGTAGGCTTACCAAATAACGACTGTATGTGCCTATAATATATCCGGGTTAAAAAATGTACTAATCATGTACAGTCTTCTTCTCAATTTTGTTTAAACAGAAAAATCATTGATATTTGTAGCGGTTTATCCATCTTCTACAGTCCATATTTCATTATTCATAATGTAGGATATAACAATTCGATAATCTAGAATGACTATTTCTGATAAACGATTTCGTTATCGAGAAGACTTTACTGCTATATTGCGTTCAGTGCGCGTGCACTTGATTAGTAAGAAGAATGGGTAGCACGTGTCTGGTAATGGATAGTTTTCCCATACATATATGTAAACATCATTACTTGACACAGATCAATTGAATAGATTAGTTGTGTGCGTGAATAACACATCAGCATACAATGCATCTTATGCGTATATTATTTCCCATTCTTATGCTTGTACAATACACGTTTGTAAGACTCGTATGTAACTTTAGGGAGGACGATCATATGCACAATACATCAGCCAAGTGCAAGACTATTTGAGATGTTTGATCATCTATATTTATTAGCGGAAGGCCAATGTATATACCAGGGAAATGTCGGCGGTCTTGTGCCATTTTTATCATCAATGGGCCTCGACTGTCCAAGTTATCACAATCCGGCAGACTACGGTAAGAATACGCATTTTTTATCTATACCTTGCTGTGCATTGCATACGTTGTTTACATAGTTTAAAACGATTTCTTTTGTTTGTTGACCGTGGGCTACTTTTACAATAACTGGCACTCATGTTGTTTGCTGCATCATCTAACAACAGCATAATTGTAAACTAAATGTGTCTTGCAGAAAAATGTTTCCAATTATCTGTTATCAGATAAAGCGTTATTATTTTGACTTATTCATATAAAAGCAAAGAAATATAGTCACCTGAACACGGAGAAGATTTAATTTATGAAGGAAGTTGAGCTGAACACATATTTGCATAAACTTATTTAATTAAGGCTAAATACTTGAAGCGCCTTTCGTATGCTGTAAAATATTCTGTGTATCTTTAAAAGCAGGTCACAAACAGTAGAAATGTCAGTTTCAGCGATAATACTGAAATGCCTTCAAATTGTATAGGTTCAAATACAAGAATTTTTATGTCCCCGCTATCTATTACTGTGACTGAAAACTGAGAAACGGAAATTGTAACCGGATAAATATTTTTTTTCCAGTAATGGAAGTTGCATGCGGCGAGCACGGAGAATGTGTTCACAAGCTGGTAATGGCGGTAAATAATGGAAAGTGCAATAATTACCAGCATCATCAAGCCGCAATCGCGGTTGCTCAGGCTGTATCAAATGACATCGCGAAGCAGTCACCGTCGCAAGAACAAACAAAACCGGAAGCCGGGCCATTAATACCGAACGGAGTGGCAAAACCACCTGGTAGCGGAACGGTGATCAATATGCCAGTTTCTTGCACAACTTCCTTATTGGATAGTGCGGAAAGCATAGAGCAGAAGGTCGGTTTCCCTACCAATGGCTGGGTTCAATTTTGGATTCTTCTTAAGAGGACATTCTTGTCACAAATCAGAGACATGGTAAGCGTATGCACTGATTAGATGCCGATAGCTATGTAGCGATGTCAACTGTATGAGCATAGGTACTTGTATTTGGTTTTATCGTAATATGTAATTCCAAAGATGTTTTACATTATCTGAAATTTATACCCCATTTTGCATCGAAAATTATGAATATTGACATCATAGCTAATTCCTCAATATACTTGTGAATCGTTTTGTAAATAATGTTGCAGACCATCAATTGTATTTTTTGATTCACATAATTCTATAAGGCTAAAAACACTCAGTTAAATGTTAACAATGTCAATAATACTTGAAAAGGACAATTTTTTAATATATTAAAGATATAATAAGATTTGTCTCGACTATTTGTAAAACATTTTTGCCAATATCATAGCCAACCGTTTCTTGTTTTGATTTACTAGACATTAACGAGAGTAAGGCTGATTTCGCATATAATTGTGGGTCTCCTCATCGGTGCAATTTATTACGACATCGGTAATGAGGCATCCAAAGTTATGAGTAACGCCGGATGTGTTTTTTTTACGGTAATGTTTTTGATGTTCACCGCTATGATGCCTACCATTTTAACGTGTAAGTGTAATTTCTAATATTACGTCGTAACACAACATTCCAAATAACAGTTCTCATGTACGATTATCTTATTTCTATAGTTCCGGTTGAAATGGCCGTGTTCGTGAGAGAACACTTGAATTATTGGTATTCGGTGAAAGCTTTTTACTTCGCTAGAACGTTAGCCGACTTACCATTCCAAGTGAGTAGTACAAACATTTGTAATTTTTTTACGATGTGTTACATTTTTAATGAAACTTTATACCTTTTTTTGACAGATTATATACTCTATAGCATATGTGATGATTGTGTATTTTATGACTTCTCAACCATTAGAAGCAGAGAGATTTCTCATGTATCTAAATATATGTATATTAACGTCGTTGGTCTCCCAATCTATCGGTTTGTTGATTGGAGCTGCTATGAGCGTTGAGGTAAGGACATATACCACAAATGTGCAGGCATCTGTATCAATATCATTTTTCGGAAAATAGAAATTATATTATTGTAAAATTTATAATTAAAACTTATATTGAAATATTATTTTTTTCTTGCACACGATTAATATATATTATACACCCTCTGTAATATTAGACAATTATGGTGTCGGTTTAATTGAAATATGGACCCCTTTCCAGAGTATACATAATGCAATGACAAAATACGTTAAACCTGTCGATTTTAACAAATGTTACTTTATATGCTAGTCAAATATTTTTGCAACAGTAACAAAAACTGTAAATGTTGCAACGTGATCCCTAATATCACTATAGAAATTCTTTGATTACGTGAGGGTATCTCACTATATTTGGTTTCGTAAAGGAGAAAATACCGTGCGTCATGTTTAAATATAAACCCACCCAGGATTTAATACACATATCGACTTACCGCCATGTCATGGCCGCTGTTCCTTCACATTCCTGAAACATACTTATTTCTTTAAAGCAATGCTCTACATATACGACGTCCACATGAAATTAACATATTGATTTTCATGAATGTGTTTACTGACAAACTAGCTAAAATTTAATCAAAGCTAGCTGTGAACAACTTTTCAAACATGTAATATTCATGAAAATTGACATGATAATTTCATGTGCCTCACAGCGTGTACATTTACATTCGTTTACTTTAAGTCATGTTGAACTAAAACCTATATTGTTGTTTGCAGAGTGGAGTATTCATCGGACCTGTAATGTCGGTGCCGATCGTTCTATTTTCCGGCTTCTTTGTTAACTTTGACGCCATTCCGGGATATCTGAAATTCCTCTCGTACGTGAGCTACATCAGGTATGGTTTCGAGGGTGCTATGATCTCCGTTTACGGATACAATCGCGCCAAACTCAAGTGTTCGGAAGCCTACTGCCATTTCAAAAGCCCGACGAAGTTCCTCGAGGAGATGTCAATGGAGAACGCTGTATACTGGGTAGACGTTGTCGCTCTGGTGGGTTTTTTGCTTGGTCTTAGAGTTGTTGCTTACTTTGTGCTACGACTGAAGTTACGATCACTTCGTTAAACCTCAACGTTGGCCAAGAACAGACAATAACTGATAAAAACCGTGACACTATAGTCTCAGTTCCATCAACATTGCCATATTAAGATCCTTTACTAGTGGATTAATGTCCTCCCGAAGTGCATCACAAGCTTGTAAGGATTTTCTTGCCGAAATAAAGACTTGAATTAGTGACGATAAAACTCGATATCGCTATAGCGGATGCCAATGACTAAAAAGCGCTTCACTTAAGGAGAAATGAAAATTATACTGAAATTAAGAATATTATCCGTCATAAAGGGTGAGTGCAACGATGGGAAACACGAGCGCAACAGTTTGTAGAATTTTATTGGCGAACGATGTTGTATGTATGCATTAGGTAGCTCCAATTTGTAAAATTCTACGGACCATGTGCAAACGAACCTGAGAACATTTTTATATAGGCGTATCAAACAAACAGAACGGCAAGTAGGGCTCTCATCTTGAAGACTTCTTATAACAATGTACTTACACAATTAGGATCTGGAAAAAATGTCATAAGTCGTTTTTAATTTGCATGGATCTTTTCTATCTAGTTTAAAGGTAGTGCAAGTATTTGTAAGGATGCAGTCAAAGCTACATACGTGCATTGCATTGAATTATTGCGGCGGAATAGTTCTTACTGTCTAATTGCTGATTTCCAAACATCGGATGTTCTCTGAACATACATTCTGTATATTAGTCTTTTTATAAATCATCAGATAATCTCCGATGTTTCAGAACCAAAGGTTGGCACTTTCGTTCAATTCTTACTGGCATTCTCGTAAATGCAATGTCTTTACGTTGTATTGTGAATGCAGTTTAACTTATTCGCTTAAGTGGTTACTTATTAACATGTGGAAGTTATGTCATGCAATGGTTATGCGATGTAATACGGACTACCGAGTTGCTTAAGGACTAACAATATACGTAGATTATTCGTATAATTTTTATGAAGATAGAGTATGCGAGACATAATCTACTTTCATTGCGTATAACCATTTGTAGACGAAAATAATTATTGGTTACTCACGTTGGATTAAGATGCAAGTGTTTATAGCCACTTACTATTGACTCGTCAGGAGTCTTTCATAATTCTCATTTTTTATATTGTTCCCAAACGTCTCAGCTGTAATGTATGTCTCGTGAGTATAAGGGTGCAAAGAAGTTGTTGATATTATCCCAGGAGAGTTGAAAAAGATCATACAAGTCATCATTACCTGAGGGTAAAAATTGGTACAATTTTTATACTGACGAGACGCTAATGCATTTTATTCATTATTTCCTATATGATCGTAGTCGATCTTTGATCATATCGTAATTCTATTAACCGATTACTTAATAATTAGACTATGTAAGATAAACGAAAAAGGAAATATTTATTATAAAAATCTCACACTTGACCAATCACTAGCTGCCTAAGCGTTTGCTTCTAAGTGCAAGTATTAGGTATTATATTTACAATAGTGTAACATATTGTCAGATGAAGAAAGCAAACAAATAGAAATTACTTGAACCAATCAAGTAAAGGCATTTCTTCAGCAGTTTATATGAAATTCGACTGACTTTAATTGTTTACATAGAAATTTCTTTAATGGCCTATACACAATAAAATGCTACAGATTTAAATTACGGTCATTTCTGTTCTGCATAACTAAGAGCGAAACAGGAGAGGCGCTTGACGCCCTGTAAACATTCTCGATCTGTTTTGCACACCATATGTGATATATGAATTATTAATGGAAATTGTGCAATAAGTTGACAATTTAAAATCGCTATCCACACACCTATCTATTTGTTCGACCAATTTTTATGTTTATGTGCTTTCGTGTTAAGGAAACTGCGGCTTAATTGTTTTAGTATAGAGGTAGAATCGAAATCAACGAAAAAAGTGTTGGTTCTTCTTGAACAGTGAGTGCGAGTGGATTGATTCTTTCTTTGACACGGTACTTTCGTTTTCAAAACAAAGCAACTTTGAAAGGAATTTATCTTATCCCTAGAAACACATGCAATGCCACGTCTTTACTGCGCGATGTCAATGTTGAATTCTGTGTATATTTTACAAAGTTTCTACGTACTTAGGAAAATTGTTTAGTTATGGGTGTATACTTCTTTCATGAATTGTAGGAAGTATTTCCCCTTTGACCAGTACCTCAGAAGGAATGATACTCAATCAAAAAGTCAAATTTGTGGCAGAGAAATATGGTTGTATGAAATCCTTACCTGAGTGTACATATGTGTATTATGGTCACAGTTTTGTCTTCACAATTTTAAAGTGTCTCAATATGTATTTAGTCTGATATGGCAATAACAGCGATTGTCTTTGTTGTACTCGACCACGATGAATAAGTTACCACCAATTGTAACAAGCATGTCCATCCAGTTGCTAAAGACTCATAATTAATAGTGACAAAATGCAACAGAACAGGATTGTTTCATAGATATACAATATTGTAATGCTGTATATAAACATATTCATAGTAATTTGAAACAACGAATTTTATATTGAGCTTCAAAATACACACGTACGTAATTGGTTTTCAAAGTGACTTTTTCTTGAGAACAAAGTCGTTTCAGAGAATAACATACCCTCCAAATTTGTTTTATCTCCTCAAGAAGAATCAATTTTGTATGTATTATGATACTCGATCTACCTTTGTTTATGGAACAATATAATGTTTGGCGCCAACATTACTTTAAAAATATACGTTACAATATGAATTGTTATAGGAATTTTCAGAGGATATAAATTCATATAGTATTTGTTTTTATTACGTGATTGACAGTGACTTAATTTCTGTATTATATTACGCATATGTTAGTAACCTGCAATCCAGCTGTTATTGACGAACGAAAGAATGTTAATAGTGACATAGTAGCATGGCAAAAAGTATTCTGCATCTTACAGTTATTCATGAACTACGAGTTTCTCGTCCAAAATTCACAGTTATCTCTTTATCTAGCAAAAGCACCTGTATATTGTGTTTTATTGTTCACGTTTATTTCCTTCAAAAATTTTACAATCTACAAGTAACAATGACATTAAGATTAAACATCGTAAAAAAGACGAATCGTAAATGTTTTTTTTTTATATTGTCAGTATTATTAAAGTTTTATTTTATTAAGAGGTTCTTAACATTTCGTTAATTTAAGTTCATTGTTCTTCGTCAATTATGTTTCCCGAAGTATAAGACGTTCTGTGTTAAGATAAAATGTAATTACATTTTAAGATCTTTTTCTTGAATAAGCAATATTATTGTAATTATAAGATTTCAGTTCAAGTTTGTTCATCAGACTCCCAGTGCTATACATTAAAACTATTATATTTTGAAGTTCTTAAAAATATTTGAATTCATTACTTGCAATTATCTGTAATTCTTCTAACATCTGAACCACCATAACATACTAAAATTATCTTCATCTACCTGATATGTTCTAAGTCTGTTGCGTAAATCTGTTAAAACAGTCGAACATTATACACACCATATTACATGCACGTCATGTGGCATCATTATGGCGCCAAAAATCTACATTTTTATTCAAGACTCGTAATATAACTTATCAATTACGCAAGAACACATGGACACCAAAATAGCATAACATACTAATTCCAATGTTAGCAATCCTGTATCCTTTACACATTTACTTTAACAGCTCATGTATTAATTGCGTCAAATATGTAGATGTAAGTATATCTGCCCAAACCATACAAATACACACGCAGACACACCACGGGTGGGTACATAATAAATTGTTCTTAAGGATAAAGAAAAATACATTTAAAAAGAATATTCAAAGCATAAGGAAAAAAAGCATTCTAAAAGAAACATGACGGGGACGCGTGTTTATTTTGACATAACAGAAAAAGATGCTTGAATACAACACGATAAAATCTTTATATTCGTACATCGCGTGCAAAAGAAAATCTCCGAGACTGTGTTATACAATATTAATCATCTGTTGCCTTCATTGCTCAGCAATAATACATTTATGTAATTTACAGACCATGACGATGAAAAGGAGATTAAAGATATACAAAAATCAAGGAACACTTAAATCTATTTCAACTCTATTTCGGTAATTTTGTACAAATTTCTTTATCCTTTTTCCAATTTCCGGATAAAAAAAATTCATGGCACTCTCCTCCAATTTCACAATCTAAAATAATGGTAGCAAGTTCAACTACCTTGACATACATATAATACTCTATTACACATAAGTAGCACTATGTAGTTGCCGCACTTGTACCCACCATCTTTTAAAAGATAGGAAACGTATCAACCGAAACAAACGCAGCTTTTCGTGTAAGGTTTTCTGTGAATTGTGTTCAACTCTTTATGAGAAAAGTGTGAGACTACCGCAAAAAACATAAGCAAATATTTAATTGCCTTCAAAATATAAAAACACAGCAAAATTAATGCGACGTGATGTATACATACGTAGATACATATAAGCTAAGAAATATCACACATGGCATTTTGTTTTTAGGGTGCATGAGTACATCAATGCATACGTATAAATGTCGAATACCATACGCATCATACCGGTACACATAACGTATCTTTTTCAAATAATGTCATTTTATATAAAGAAAGAAAGAATGAGGGTGTGATAGTGTGCATGTGTGTAACGAGAGAGTCGCTGGGAAACAAAAAAAAACAAAGAATATACATATACGTCTATGTAACTTTGCGCAGCAGGTTATTTGCGAAACAAAAATTGATGCACATAATGTGCACAAATATGTATGATGACAAAATATTCGATTATGAAGAAACACATCGTGGGTAATTAAAAAATAAGTTGCGACATATTAAAGTACTTCATCTTTCATTGTAGATGACGTACGTCGTGTTTATACTACAGCACAAAATAAATAAAACATTGTAACAACCGGCAACTCGTGTCATTGCTGTACTCTTCGACAATAGTCACTTGTTCTTGAATTAATTTGCTATAAACTCGGTAGAGTCAACAGTTATAGTTTTCGAACATTTAAAGACCGCTAATGTGTACCACGTGGCCTGCCATCCAATACCAGATTGGTACACCAGCATTTAAACATTTTCGTAACCACAGTCAATGCTGCCACTATAAGTGTTACACTTATTCATTTTAAACACTTACAATTTTAATATCAGGCCATTCAGCGATAATAATTATAAAAACTCTTAACGACACACGTTTTCATATTACAACATTTTTGTCTGTGTAGACTACTTCTGACAGTGAAAATTGAAACACTTACAATAGCATAGGAACGTCTAATCTAAAATCAGCAAACAAGTTGGCAGAAGTTGAGCAATTGTATCTATTAAGGGACTTTAGATGAATTACACAACAGTTTAATAGAGAACTTCTTTGGTCCACTTACGTTTGTACCTAATTGCACAATATTAATGGAGAAGCCAATCGTACGTGCCCGGGTAATAAAGGTTCTTGGCAGAACAGGATCCCAAGGACAATGCACCCAGGTCAAAGTGGAATTTTTAAATGAGCAAAACCGACAGCTTATCAGGAACGTTAAAGGACCCGTACGAGAAGGAGACATTTTGACGTTATTGGAGTCTGAAAGGGAAGCCAGAAGGCTCCGATAAATTGCAACGGATATTCTGGGAGTTTCTTCCATGCGGAAGAGCGAAATGTCTAACGTTAGTGTTCTCAACGTGCCTCATGAATCAATTGTTATATTATGTGACTAACCCTATGCAGGCAAAGCTAAACCTATACTCTTACAACAGATTTCACCATTTGCAATTACATGGTTCCAGAATACTGTCTGTAAATAAACATCATTTGTACATTTAATATTTTCAATTATTTTGCATTATGTCGATCTTTTTTCTATGCTTCGAAATGCCGTTGGCTGACTATCGGTTACACTCTTTCACCTGATTTCAAAATAGTTTGTAGGATCGATTTTAGATGAGTGGGGATGCTGTTATTTACACGTACCAATAAATCTCCCTTATTATATATTTAAAAATCAGGACATATAAATAGTTATGTAATATACAATTTGTACAATATAATGATCTTTCTTCAATTTTATTTTAAAACGTTGTTATATTACATAAATGGTTACATTAGGCAAAAAAATTAAGCAATACGCCACACACAAAACCATTTTGAACGCTATTATGTCTGACGGATTCAGCAATTTCAAAAAAACATTTAATGCATGTTATATAGGTATCTAGTACACAACAAAAGACTGTATGATATTTAAAAAAAATATCGATTTTAATGTTGGACTTGGCTTAACCGACATGATATCGATTAATATACTGAGAAGTACAAACGTGATGTACTTTGAGTAGAAAACTGAATTATCGACGTAAAAATATCTCTTAAATATCACAATAAATGAGTTTGATAATTATTCAAACAGCTGTACTAGTGCGATTTAATATATTATGATATATGAACTGCCATACTTTTATGAAATTATATTACCGGAAACATGTACTATAGTACATATCGATCTTCCTTGGACAAGCTCCTGTAAAATGAAAACTGTAAAAATGTTGTAATATTTTTAAATGCAAGTGAATATTTCAGTTACAATTAGTTTGAATCAAATCAACGACGCAAATAAGTACAGAATGCATTAATAAAGGATATTAATTAATTCAGTGAGGTTAATGTACCTTCCATGACTACACAGTAAGAAACTTATTTGTTCTCAACAGGAGGTTTATCCTGTACGACAATCCATATAGATGCGTCTCTTCAATTTCTATGGAAGAGGGTAACTAGATAGTTATGTATGCAATAACAAAATTCAAAGCTTGCGTTACGCTGTTGTAATAAAGTACGATCTATTAAGCGCGTCACACAGTTAATTTACAAAAGATTCGTTATATATGATACTTACGCACATATTTCCTTATACATTCTGCGTATCAGTCAAAATGATACGCCAAATATGTTATGTACAAGTTCGGAACGCGACACGAAAGCGTAACGAAATTGTGTATTTAAAGTCTATGTTTGAAACAAGAAAATTACACTTTAACTGTGTAAAATATTTAAAAAATATTAACTTTACTGGACATTGCAATGGGTTTGTATTAGATTAAATTGCAGAGAAAATTTAATATAAATAAATGCCTTTTCTGTGTTACATATGAAAAATTTGGTTGAACTTGAAAATACCTATAGATATAACAAAGCTTATACATTACATCACATAATGAGACATTAAACGAATACTTAAGACAATAGCATGCAGGATGGCGGACAATAATGAAGAGAAATCACTTGATATGCTTTCAATTCCATATAGAGGGGAAAACATTATTACCACAATGTTTATTATATTTTCTTATATATCTGGTACTGGAACCATACCATACTGTAGCAGGTAAACAATGAAAAATGTTATGTAACATAATGCAATGACTTCATAACTTGAAGTTATAAGTTATATCTAAGTGGACTTTAACTATTTCTTTACATCTACACATTTTTATAGCGAACAATATGTGAATAACCATTAACATTTGACATTGCACATAATATCTATTTTTCTTGAAAATCAGTCTGAAATTGTTGCTATTTACAAGATAAACTCAGTTTTAACAAAGTAAAAAAGAGTATATTTTTGAAATAACAAACTATTTCTAGTTCAAATTTTAAAGTCCTGTACTAAAATAAAATTAGTAATATATAAAAAAAAACAGAGCAAATACTAGGAAGTATATTTATACAAATATCTGTGTTGTCAATTTGTGTAAAGTTAATTCCTTGTTTGTTACTAACTATATCGCCCATACAAATTGTTGACGTCATACCATATAACTGCACGTTTGTGCAACTACGTCTTCAACGTTTTAAACGTCGATAAAGTAAAAAAAAAATTACAAAAGATTAAATAAAAATGGAAATAATCAAGAACACGTCCGAAAATTGAGTGTATGCAACAATGATACAAGATATATTGCAACATGTTTTTGCAATTCTTGCTAGTAGTAAAAATAAGGTTTACCCAAGAGCGGGTAATCGTCATTCACGACAAAACTTGTCCCTTATGTTCTTGAATGTGGCCATTCAAACATTTTTGTTGTGCTAGTATCGCACTTTACATATTTTTTGTATCACGCCGAGAAATAGCATATTGCGTAACTTTAAAAAAAAGACTTTAGCTCTGTTAATTATGAAAATATTCTAGCCATGACAATAGATTTTTCGACGACAAATCAAAAGTGTGTGCAACACTGCAAACTGCAATGGTAATTTTTATTTATATACATATCGCTGCGCAGAGTGCATAGAAATGTAGTCGTCGGGGCGGGTGGTTGATTGGCCCGCAGATCAGAGATTGGCAACGTGGCGAAGGTCATTTATGTGCATTCACGCAGATGACGATGACTGTGAACATGGAAGTGCAAAACAGGGATATCTTATTACTTTCACCTCTTCGGGTGTACAACTTCCACCCCACCAAATTAATAATTCAGCAAACAACATTTGTTTGTGCCATGTAGTATATAGTGTTTGTTACTGATGGGGAGATAGCATATTTCAGACTTGTAAGTTGCATTGGTTTATTAAGTTTCACGCTGTATTAAAATTTGTTAATCCATTAAACCACAAGAATATCGATGATCATGAAACTATTGAACACTATGTAAGATTCAAAAGTAAATCATGGTCACTGAAAGTCACGTACATTAAATTAAATTTGCTACCTTCTTAAATGCAGAGAAGTCTAATGAATGTTTACCATCAGCTTCACAAAAAACAATATAAAATCTTCACAAATATAGAATAATTTCTTGTGGCCCTATATATGTGTACCAATTGATTGATACAGTATACTGAACACAATATGTTGAAAAAGTAAATACATTACGGGTATGTAAATACATTTACAACACATTGTTATTGTGAGTATAGCATACTTAATAGACAAACTGCAAGTATTTTATTCTTAGGAAAAGCACATGAATGTGAGAAAGTAATGAAGAATACTGGAAACTGTAGTAAACAATATTAAAAACTGTTATTACCTGCCACGGGCAGGTGGTGAGCGGCTTCGATACCTTGATGTTCCAGTTGTCTTGCCTGTATAGTACTCAGTGCCAACATTGCCATTATCACCGTAGGTATCTTGGACATATCCATCTTGAGTAACATACCCACCAAAGCGATTGGACATGTAATCTTCCCCATAACGACATCTGCTCTTATTTAAACCACTCCTGCTTGGATAATAACTGCCTCCATAGCTTGAATATGCTGTGCCACCTCTGTAACCCATGTTAGCAGCGTCGCGTGAACCAAAGTCCCTTATGCCTACACTACGACCTCGGAAACCACCTGTAGCACCTCTGCCACTGCCTTTTCCTCTGCCTCGAGATATTTCCACTCTTAACTTGGCACCCATTATTTCTGTCCCGTTCATACTGGTACATGCCAATTCTGCTTCATTTGTATTGAAAAATTCAATAAATGCAAATCCAGGAGGATTGAACGCAACCCAAACCTTATTTAGCTTGCCAAATTTTTCAAATTCTGTTTGTAAATCTTCTTTCTTGATACTCTCATTAAGCCCACCCACGTAAACACGAGTGTATCCTTCAGGCGTCATTTTGCTTCTGGAAAAGTAATATGTGACAAACTTTATTACTTTTCAAAGTATCTATAATTGTTTACATATCCACAAATATTTATATAGATATGTTACTGGTGCAGAAGTATTGGATAATAGCATAACTGTTCTTTATCAAATAAAGAAGAATAAGAGAATACATTATTTACCTTAGAGAAACTAAAGTATGCACGCGTATCTGATACGTAAAAAAAATATCTGTCTTTAAACGATTGAGTAATCAATATGTTACAAATATGAATAATTCATTATCAATTAACTCTTACGTACGTAAATTATAAACGTTTCTTGTTATAAAAAACCACTGATATCACAAGTTAAGGTATGTAAATTCTATATGATAGTGTTAAAGATCAAACTAAAAATTCACCAAACAAAAATGACAAACAGCATGGCTTATGGCGCTACCCATATATAACTACTTATGTTTAGTAGTGATTGTAATTGAGAGCCCAGCCAAAATAATAAGAAGAAACTGGAAACATCACTTAAAACAAATTAACGCATACTTGAAACAGACTCGAAACACTCTCATTTGGCAGACAAAGCAAATACAGTACATATTGCATTTTAGGAGTAAATGTCAAACTATTTTATTATAAATACCCTTTTATAAATAGAGTAATCTAGATAAATGTAACAATAACTTCAAATAATAAAATCCTATCATCCAGCTAGAAGCTTACACATCTTTACACAGATGCTTCATCTAAATGTCATAATATGTTGGAAACAGAAATCCTGGTTGATACAAATCATGAAACTGCATAATATTTTAGTTCCAATATTTACTGATATTTAAATATTTAAATAGTTTCACTGCAATCTTTCAATGCCACAGCACTATGAATAGAAGTTCAGGAAAGTAGTGGAACACGTCATAAGAACCCCTAACAGCTTTATAATTATTGATGCTTGGCTTCATGTTGGTATACATCAAATCGGGGCTGTGTTGAATATAGAACACAATTCTTAAAAAAACTGCAGCATTTAACACTCACCACGGATATTACGACGAAAAAATATGTACTCCGATGATCGTACGCAGTCCAAAATGAATCTAGCAACTGTGTTTAGTAAACAATTGCATTCTACGCGGCAATTAGTTTGAGCGTTAGGTCTTGTAATTCCAGCAAGCAAGAAAATTACTTACTATAGTCGTTTCACTTGGAAATTTCGTCAAATCCTACTTCCAGACGAAACGTTTTGGCACGGATTAAACTGTTGTAGAAGAAAATAATAATACGCCGAAAAGATGATGCAGCTCGCACAATCAATAAAACCGGATCAGCCGGGGTTCACAGTGCACAGAGGCCATATCCAACGTATCTCCAACCCAGACGCCAAAAGTACTTATGGCTGCTCAATTTAAAAAGTTTAATGCACAATATAACCATGAAGTCAGTACGATTTACATTGATAAGAAAAACATTCCCGAACGATTTTTTGTGATTTTTTTAGATTTATAATGATAGTAAATAACTATTCCATTTTATCAATTTGGTGAATTATCACTTCAGGTCCATAGCTCCTCTTATACCTACGGTTAGTAGATAAGTAACTAGCGGCAAACAATGAATGATCGTTTTTGTGGGGAACGTGTTGTCAGAATTCATTTTTAAGATGCATATTGTATTGTGGACATCGCTATTTATGTTATAGCACTGTTGTTTTTTCTTCGGTATAATATGTAAAGTACAGCACGAAAAATCGTAAAATTACAAACATTACGTTCGCAAAAGTAGGAATTCATTAAAATTGAAACATAATGTGTCCGATGTATTCTCGTTTAGTATAAATTCAAATATCGTACAACAAGCTTAAATTAAAATGTCAAAATAGTCATTTACCGAGGATTAATGTCAACATATTAAATCTATAAACATTGAGAATATGGTAAATAAAGCTATTGAAAAAAATTATTTGCCGTTACAATTCATCATTTATGTAGACGGATTCAATTAAAATAAAGTATGGTCGCGTTTCAAGAATACGGTATAATAAAGTTTAAAGATTTGTTTTATATGGAGGGGTCAGTGGAATTTTATTTTTTATTTAAATTAGGGTCATCTTTTCTGTCGCTTCACTTATATTTATGTCAATGATGATTTATAAAGTACATTTTTCATGATTTCAAAGTCATTACATGCACTGTATATGTACAGATTATGTAGTGTTTTATTATGATGTGATCTATATTCGCTTAACTGATTACATCAATTTTTCTTCATTTATAGAATTTGAACCTAATCAGGTCCTGTCACTTTAGTAGAAAATTG
Source organism: Anoplius nigerrimus (assembly GCA_914767735.1). Taxonomy (NCBI): domain Eukaryota; kingdom Metazoa; phylum Arthropoda; class Insecta; order Hymenoptera; family Pompilidae; genus Anoplius; species Anoplius nigerrimus. The sequence continues at coordinate 10,019,208 of OU612088.1, read as the reverse complement.
TTTTGTTGTTACTAGTGGCGCCAATCGGTGATTCAATGTTTACCGCCTACAAGGAAACTTCAAATTGACTCTTGGTTGTTGTACTGTAAATAACAAATATTTCATGTGTTTCATGTATACTACAATTCTGCAGTATTGAGAACATTCATAAATGACACATATTGCCCAATATTTTTACTGTTATTTGTAAATTTCGAAGTTTGTTGTTAGTGACAATGTGTACACATGTGTAGAGGTTAAGTTGACTACGTTCGAAGGAACAACGTGTTGTGAATAATTGTGACGTTACTTTTCTCGTTTACCATATTCATTATTAATGCGCGCACAAACTAACAATGACGTCTGATGTGATGTTATTATACGGAAGGAACATTGTATTTTAAAGTGACGTCTGTTTGCTAAAGGCAAAACTAGTAGTATGGTTATCTGCATAGGCAAATTCAGTGTATTTAGATTGAAAATAGAGTATATCAAGATTAATGTTGAATCAGACAGGTTTTCGTTTGTGTAACAATTATAAGAAGTGCATAACAAGTTGTATTGCAATCTAATTTGTACATCGGAAACCAGATTTGCTCATAGCAAGAAGTAGATGGCAAGAACATTGTATTTCTAACGTAACCCTAATGAAGTTTACAAGGACTGGGAAACTTCATAGGCAATTATTCAACTTTCTCTCTTGTGACACAGTGTTACACGTAATGCACATTTGAGGTATACATTATATACTTATCCAATTTATTTTTGTCCTTTACTTCTTTATTTATGATTCTATACAACTACATTATGGAGTTAAATAATGTATAGATCTTAGCAACAATATATTCACTTAATCTCAACCACAGGATATCAGAAATTTAAAGCCCAAAATATTTCAGTGTATTGTATTTACATGAGAACAAAAAAAATGTATAGATAATTTAAACTTTCATTAGAAAATGATGACACGTATTGCAAATAATTAACATTATAAAAAAGTATTACATAAGGTACAACAAAAAATCAACATAAAAATAAACAACAATTTTCTTGCTGTGTAAATGTCAACATCTTTAATTTATAATACAACTTTTTGGCAAGCCGTTAAATGATTTGTGTCTACATACCGTTTGTCTTTTATATTTGTGCATGTTATAACCTGACTATTTGGCTATAAAAATTACCAGATATTCTGTATGGTGCAAAATTGAAATATGAAATTGAAGATAAATCTAAGTTAATAAATAGTAAGCATCAATGTGATTATTTCAAATTCCAGTGCAACTTATATTGAACTTGATCTTATCATGATATATATTCAGTGCTAACATTATGTGCTTATTTGGGGATGCCATAGATCGAGTAAAACCGCATGTATTGTAAACATAGTTTACAAAAATGGCATACTCAGTTAATGTCTCAGTTGAAGCTCCAATTGAAAATCAAATTCAAGAAATTACTTACGATGGACAAGAAATATATCAAGCGTATGGAATATGTTACATTAGTAATCTGCTACAATGTTATTTAACAATGCAGTTATTTTCATAATAACTGATTTTATTTTAGGCCACTTACACTATCTGAGAATCTTGCAAAAATCGCTCAAAAGATTGACTTTAGTAAAACTGATGGAGAAGAAATTAAAAAAGAACCATCTGAAGCAGGTGATAAGGTAGAAGAGGATGTAAAAGACACTGCATCATTTCAATCGTCGCTTTGGCCATGGGACAGTGTTAGGACAAAATTGAGGTAAGAATCAAATGTATCTTCATTTTGTATCTATGTGTTGTAACCATATTCCTATAATCTTTAGCATATTGTTACAGAAATGCTCTCACAGAAGTATGTGTGCTGGCAGATGTTCTTGCCATTGCAAAAGAGAAACAATATATGGTATTAGATCCAGTGCCACAAGAACCCATTGAGGTAAAACCTATGGTACAGGTTTATGCCAGAAAGAAAGCATTGGCAGGAGCTGCTTCTGTACTTATGATGGGTGCTGATAGATTAAGAAATTGCCAAAATGAATTGGCGCGAAATAGATCAATACCCGACTTTCACATAGAATTATTGCGACTGAGACAAAACTGGCGCCTGAAAAAAGTATCTAATTCCATAATTGGTGACCTTAGTTACAGGACAGGTAGTTTTCTAGTAATATATAAGTACCCAAGAAGCCAAAAGTATAAGTTTGGAAAAAATAACAATATCTTTATATTATTTAGCGGGATCAAAGTACACCCAAACCGGTATGTTTGAAGTTACAAAAGCTGAGGAAGAAGAAAAAACAAATAGTAGTCCACCTGCATCACCTAACCCTGGTGGAAATGCATCTGGACAATCTCATGGCCCATCTAATTCGAAAACATCCGCTTTGCGTGTCACTATACCAAGTGAACTGCAAGGTGTTGCCTATATTGAAGTATTGTGCCAAAAAGGTAATAAAATATAATAAGCACTATGTATAAATTTACATGCATCATTAATCAAAAGTACTAAAACTAAGCAATATGGATTCGTTGGTAAACGGTTATACACTACAATTGAAACTTTAATATAAACATTTTCAATTTTGGGATTTTTTATAATACAATTAGGCAAATTGACTTATTCTAGATCAAGAAGATTTATGTAGCGCAAACATCAGTCTGCTGAATAGTAGTACACATAGTTCCAATGCTGACATGCACTGGCAACAGAAATTAGAGGCAGCTCAAAATGTACTATTTTGTAAGGAATTGTTTAGTCAATTGGCACGTGAAGCTGTACATTTGCGTGCTCCAATACCGCACATGGTAGTTGGAAATCAAATAATGGCAACGGTAAATTTACTTCTTGCCAACAAATAATTGGCTTAATGCGACCATAAATTTAAGCAGCTGTTATTTATTAGGTGCTTCCTGGTATACAACTAATCATCGGTCTATGCCACAGTACAGGGAATGATAAAAAACCTACTGCGCCACCACCTCATAAGACTGATCATGATCATGTTTTGGAACATTCTCTGCATCAGTTACTTCGGGAAGTACATCACAAGAATACACATCATCCATTTCCACATCCGTCTTCGGGCCCACTGGGGCCAAGTAAACGTAGATGTTTAGCAGGGCCTACGGCAGCTGATAGATATGAATTAATGGAAATGACAAAGAGCCAAACATTGTTGGAACAGATTATTCAACAAGCTCAACACTTTTTTATGCGCTTGCGTACGGAATATGTACTAGATACCATAGCAAAGGAAGTCAAGGATCCTCTTATAATATCGCACTGGAATGCATTAAACTCGCCAACGCAATCGTGTGTGAAAATAAACATTCTGACGCATGGATACGACACTCTTTATCGAACATCGCTTGTGGTTCACGTCGGAGAAAAGTCATTAAAGTGTGTTTGTCGGGATGGCAGGGTAATGCACATGAGTTATGAGCCACAAGAACTAAGGGATTTAATTTTCTGCCAGGTATAATTGTTACATTATTTTTATCAATTTTTGAATTTAAAATCTGATTAAGACTGTTGCTGGACTGGTAATTCTATACTTCGTATATGGACAGTTTATTTTGAAAGTGGTATATGTGCATATTTGAAAAAAATGTATATATATAACATATGATTAATGTAGTGTAAACTTTTCATTAATGTGATATTTAATTTTTGTTCAAATATGGACTTACACCACTTTCAAAATAAACCGTCCATATCCATGAATATCAGTATTGAATATAAAAGCATTATTATAAAATCATTACTTGAATTTTTTGGAATTATAAATATATCCATTAATTTCAAATTATCTTGTGATTCAGATTTATCAGCATCAGATAACAGTTGTACAGGCCTTAGCAAAATGCATGGGATGGCAATTTTTAGCGAACAGTTCGCATCTGGGTTTAGGTGCAGTAGAGCCTTTAGGAAATGCTAGCAGTTGTATATTGGCATCACCAATTGGAGATAGGTAATCAAAATAATTGTTACATTCATGGGGGCGGTCACTACAAAACATTATTTCAACATTTAGAATGATAGCCGTAAGATGCGAGCCACAAACCGGAGTACAAGTCGCTATAGCCCATTCCCCAAGAAAGGACTTCTTTCCTGGACAATTGGTACGTGAAAGAAAATGGGAGAATTTAGGTGGATCCTTTAAAGAAGTACGATGGGACAAAATGGAAGGAAAGAATTTTCTTAACAAAATGGAACTACTTATGGCTTCTTTAACAAGCTCATAAGAAATGCAGTTTTTTTTACCCGCTGATATTCAGTATCAATTTTATATTGGCTAATACTTTTTCATGTTTCATTTTAAGATATTATTAGCACAATAGGATAGGTAATATGTTTTCCGATTGTGAATTTTATTAGTAACTTAAAATTTATTATGTACATTGCTTTAGAATCAATATCTTTTGTCTTATATCGTCAGTTATTAGTGGGCAACTCGACTGTAAATACAAATAAAGATTGTGTAAGAAAGCATAATAAAAACATTCTTCTATAAAATGATATTGCATTCAATTCAGCATTGAAGCAAAGTCTGTATATGTAAAGTCGATTTTTATTCGATAAAACGACGTAAAATAAATATATAATACATAAGATATTATACTTATTTAAAGTAGTAATTCATTTAAGTAACTATTAAAATACTACATCACCAAAGTATTGTATTTTCTTAACTTCAGTGTTGATAATATTTATGTACAATAAGATACAAATTAATTGATTTCTGTATTGCCTAATTACTTTATGAAGAAAAGTAGAAGCATGAAGCTGAAGAAATGATTTGATATTGAGATTTATAAGACGCATTAAATATTACATTTTTATATAACTTTACATAGCTGCTGGACATTGCAGTGTTCGTATCCTATCTTACCTTATATTATGAAATACAAAAATGGCATAGAAATTTTTATTAGAACTTGTATCACAATCACATTCCTTCATTGAATGAAATTAAACTTTGCCACTAATAAAATGTGGTATACCGAAATTCTTTCATTAAATATGAAATGATATGTGTGATACTATTTTCTCATTGTGTAAAAAATGTTTGGATCATGTTATGACAGAAATTATGAATTTAAATTATGTATTTATCCATTTTCAACCATTCTAATAATTTATATGATGAGCTCAACTTTGTGTGCAGCAATGTTTTATGCTTGAAATTTGACCACCGGCAAGTTTGAATGCTAATGCCATCGTTATTAGTAAAACAACATATGCAGATAATATGCTCACTAAGTATGCTTGATATCCGTTGAGCAATGTCATAGAAGACGCAAATAAATGTGAGGCGACAACCCAGACAACTTGATGCCAATTCCCTGTGTCTAAAGCAGAGAAAAAAACTACACCCCAAAAGGTATGTAATAATATGAAACAAAGAGTTGTGGCAGCTGATATAATAAAAAAGTATTCGGTTCCTTGACGCAATCCCATTGTTCCAGGTCCCACTGCATCAGCTAACACATTAACTAAAGCGAAGGCACCACTCATAAATCCAAATCCTAATCCACACACATAAGCAAATACATGTCTACTGTCTGCAACTTGGGTTGTTGTGACTTTTTCTAGACCCCGTTCTGCTTTACGTAGTACCCAATATAAGAGGTACCTATAAGAAGAATATTACATTTTAATATGATAAACTAATACACAAAGTATATTCAATTATAATGCCAATAACCTAAATAATTCCTGGATCAGCACAGAAAACACCAGACCAAATGCAAGGTGATTCCTTAGTTCCACAACAGAATACCAAAGTATTGAAGATAATAGTAAGGATATGAGCCAGAAAAATGCACTGGCAATTAGAATAACTATTCTAATAGGTTCAGGGGCAACAGTAAATGTAAACATAGCCAATGGAGGCCCAAAGGCCAAGAATGAACAACCAAAAAAGTCCATTATTGTCATTTTTGCAGTAGTGGTTACTATGCCCGTATTAAATGTTTATGTTTCTTGGTATCTAAAACATTAATCAACCATAACCTCTCCAACTTTACCAATAGTAAAAAACTGTTTCAATGTTAAAAAAGAACATTGAAATAGAGAAATAGATCCGTACAGACTAAAATCCGTTACACACTAAACAAGCACAATGTGTCACTGATGATCCATTTGAGTTGACACTTAGCAGAGCCCTCTAATAGCATGAAAGTATCGATACCTCTTACAGTCGATATAATGTCCAATTGCATCGATTCAATTTCTCCGTAGAAGTTTGAATTTTTTAAATATAAAAATTTAAACTACATGTTGAACACTTAAAAAACGAAATTTGTAAAAACTAGAACAAGCTTAAGATATTAAAGTCTATACAATGACAGAATCTCCATAACATTTTGGACACCGATTGTACATACATTATACTGTGCACAAAGAAGCACCATTCCATAAAAGGCATATGGATGATGATCAAAAACTACATTTATGTTTCTTTATGAACCACAACTATAGGAAAAAATGACCCTGTTTGGCGCTAAAGCACGCGAATTATGGCTTGAAGTGACAAGTGCTTTAGTGATAAGTCATGATAATAAATCATGTTTATTTTCTCGGAATTTTTTAAAGAATAAAAATACTTTGTTTATGTTATTATTTATAATGATCTAAAGTCAGGAAAAGTGTATTCATATTTGCATTTTATTTAAAAAAATAAATTGTACTGACAACGAATAAAATACTGACATGTAAAAATAAAGTTTGGAGGAATTACGACACCTATTGCGATGTAAAATAAGTCAACAATCTTATATGTATAAATCACAAATACATTTCTAAGAACTGCTGAAGGCAAGTACAGTATTACTACGTATTTACAATTGTACTTTCCCACTTATGTTTATAGCATACTGTTGTGTAGTTGCTTGTTGAAGACAAACAATCGTATTCTGAAAATATATTCTGCTCGGTAATACACAATGCGTTTTATCGTATCTACATACAAAAGAATGGAAGGTAACTGACTGATTAACATGTCAACAATCGGTCTCAACCATGTGTCCTAGAAAAATTAAAAATGAGGAACACTTTTTTTTTAATATCCCAGCAGCTGTTGAGAAATTTTTTTTCAAATTTCGCGCATGGGATGATGGGACTGGAAAAATCTGTTTTTACAGACTCAATAAATTCATTAAAAATTGCTAACTGTTTAATTATGACCATAGAAGAAATGTATCCTCCAAATATCATGTTTGCTGAACTCAATGATTGAAACTCTGTGTTGGTAAGTCTCTCAGTCAGACTTCTTACATTTTTCTGTATAGTTTAACTGTTACACATTATTGCAAGATTTTTAAGTGCATTTAAAAAAAGCGGCGCCTAAACAGTTCTAAATCACGTTGGAGTTCCATAATTTTGATCTGGATCTATATCTGCTCTGATTATCGGTCTTTCTTCATTTGCTATATTCCATCGTGAGTTGTAATTAATGATTTCCCTCTTGGGTCGCAATATGTGTCTTATGTTACCGTAATTGACATCGAGACCTTTGAATGCGTTTAATAAGAATATAGCAATTATAATCGTAAGAAAACCACATATTGAGCCGATAAGATCTTCAGTACTAATGCTCTTCCATTCTCTAAACAAAATAGCAGATGCAATTATTACTAAGGTTGTAAAACAAACATAGTATATTGGTGTTACAACACAAGTGTCAAATAAGTCCAATGACTTGTTCAAATAATTCATTTGAACCGTTACACACAATATTATACCAAATAGGAACATCCATGTCAACCAATTTGAAAAGGCATTATTTGTCCCGGAAATCGTTTCTTTCAATGCCAGACCTAAACCTTTACAACACATAACAGTTAAAGAACCAACAGATGAGCAGAGACTTATATAAATAATAATGTTTCGGTTTCCATAACGGGGCCCGAAGTGAAATGATATAAAAAGACTGTACACTATAACAATAATCACATAACTTATAAATCCTGGTTGTAGCGTTTTGTTCAGCAACTCTGTTAAGTTACTAATTTCCTCTTCTTTTGGAGAATGAAGAATCACAACAGTTGAGCCTAAAATACATAACAAGCAACCAATCTGAAAAATAAATTAAGTATATTTTGTAAGCATAACATTAGTGTTGCTAATAATAAAATTAAGTGTTTGCTTACTTTTCCAAATAAATTAAGTCTTTCATTAAGATATCTTGATGCTAGAACCGCCGAAACTAAAACGCTAAGTGCCCCCAATGGCGTAACAAGCGATGCTGGTGCAAATGCATATGCTATAAAGTTTGCAGCCTCCCCTATTGCCACTGTAACAGTTCAAAATGTACCTTTGTATTTTATGTATATATGTACATATGTAATTGTGTATGTTTTTGTCATGAATACCAAACATTATTTATAAATACTCTGTGCAAGGAATAATCGATATACGCTATTTAACAATAAAAAATATACAATTATATGCTTTTTTAATATTTATCTACTATACTATATATCTTATTTGCGCCTTAATATTGTGTCCTCCTTTTAACATGATATTACTGCCTTTCCTTCATTCTGTATCTACTTTATTCACCATTTATTGACTAAAATTCGATATTGTTGACAGATTTCCCGAACACTTGGAATATGTCGAAAAATTCAAATTATGCCGCTAAAAGTAATTCGATCAAACAGCGTTGTCGAGTAGCGCCACCGTTTTACCTTGGGGATATTTCAGTTTGGGGCGCGCGGTAAATTCGTAAGATTTTGGACAATAAACTTTCCTGCTAATTTGTATCGATTAAATTTTTATACATTTCAAGCAAACTTTGTACCAACTATCTTTTTATTACTTGTTTGTAATATCTCTTGCAGTTTGTAGTTCCTTTATCTACACCAATTCTGATTTTATTATACATTGTGTTTCATTTTTTACATTGTAACATGGCTATATTATATTACAATATGACATGTATCATCTAAAACACTTTATGCATTTAACCCTGCCAAGGTAGACTACTGCTCAACTACAACTCTTACCATTATTCTTTGGACAATGCTTTTCTGAATTACTTTTTTAAGTAACAAGGCAATTGCAACAGTTTTTGGCAGTTATTTTTGACAAGCAGTTTAAAACTGAAGCTCTTAGTTTGCATTATTATTGTGTTACTTTTGTCAAAGCTTTAATAAGCTTAATATTATTCATACATCTATTTGATAAAATAGCAACTTATTTTAGTGCATAAGTTTGTGTGTTATTAGCTTGCAATGACAATATTTTTATCTAAAGCGCTAACATTATTCAAATACATATTGAACTAATATAAATTTTGTGGAAAAAAGAACACAAACAATCAATCAATCAAATTAAATAAGGAGACTGCTATATATTTTGCTTTCTTAGAATAATAACAATCTAAGTAAATAATTCTGCAATCCCTTATGGAATTAACAATTCATACATACTTGATAACAAACCAGCCCACCAGACCCATTCTCTTAAGTATCCAAACCCTCCAGATGACGCACGCAGTCCACCATATACTTGTAGCCTTATTAAAGCTTTCTTTTTTATAATAAAACTTGCCCCTAGAAAAATAATTTATGCTGTATATATCCAACGATAAAACAATTTGAGTGATTGAGCTATATTAGACATTGATAAAACAACGCTATTTTGCTGCCAGGTATAGTGACACACTACTTTGTACTTGACATTTAACCAACAAAGTAATGCAAGATGTATATTATGAAATAAAATTATGAAATAAAACTATTTTGTTTAATAAACAATGAGATAAAGTTTGCACAAACAATAGATTTTATGAATTCAAATAAATACTTGACTTCTGTACAGCTTAGAATATTATATAGATACTTAAATAATAATGGCTAACCTATAAAGGCACTTGATGAAATTGCCAATCCTAAGCCAATATAAAAATGTGTGTTATTCAGAGGCTTAACGTTGACTGATGCTTCGGTTGTACTCATACTTCAATTTGCTGTGTTTTTAGTTGTAAAAAAGAATGCTGCTTCTTTTCAACTTTGTAATACGATCAATTATGTCGCTAACATTTTCGTTGGTACGACTTTTGTTGAAATATTTGTATCAATACCATCTATGCTGTTATCTATTGATTCAAAGATTCCTAGATAGTATTTGTTCTGCCCGATTTTATCCAACGTGCAATTCATTTATATAGACTTGTATTAAGTTTGAATTTCTGATTCGATTGAAAAATACATCCTGGTTTCAAAGTTTACGTTTCATAATCTGAAATACCGACTTTGTCCGAAATTAAATTAAATTGATCTCGTTCTACGTCCAAAAACAATAAAAATGAAAAGTTCAATTTAATTGTTGTCAACTTTAATTGCATCACGACATTTGGGCAATAATATCGAACATAAGGACTGTACCAAATTGTTTACAAAGAATGATACAGTCCACCGACGAGATATACTTAAAGACTGCTCACTATGGGCAATTTTTTTTTCCGATAATGGGGCCTGGTGGGGCCTGGCACGAGACACCGACGAGATATACTTAAAGACTGCTCACTATGGGCAATTTTTTTTTCCGATAATGGGGCCTGGTGGGGCCTGGCACGAGAGCGAAAAGATGTAGGTAAAGAAGTATAACAGCGTAGGTAACACCACGTACCGACGAGGAATTCATAAGAACCACTGTCGTGACGGTCGTGGTGGGGAAAAGATGTACGTGCTCTCAGTCAGCGAGTCGTCTGCTACGTACCGAACGGAGACAAGAAATGAGCTACGGCTCCGACTCCTCTCCGACACGATTGCGTACAAGTGTTTCCTTTGGCATAAGCCAGCGGTATTAAAATGCCTTTTCGTCCCTAACCTAACCAATGATCTGATAAAGTATCTTATTCGAAGGGTGATGATGGGGCTCAAAAGCGATCCCAAAACAATTATAAACCAAAAACGTCATTCGATAGCTCATTAAAAAATTCCCATTTTCATCATGTTTTAACGTTGAATCTGCACGGGCGATGGGCAGTGAGGTGTAAATTGAAAACTTCCCTTTTTGCTCATTTTTAAAAAAGGGGTGTCAGTGAAAAAGTCAAGATCATCCTTTCTAGTCGTTTACTGGCGTGTTAAACTAATTTGTAGAACGAACTTTTATACATTATCGAATCCCATCACTCCCAATTTTTGTATCGTGATAATTTTAAGTGCTAGCAGCACCGACGAGGTTGAAAATGTTGCAAAAAGTACTTGTTAATTAAAGAAGTAAATGCCTTCCAATACACTTGCTCTCTTACATTGATTATTGTATTCCATTTCATACAAATGATCGGAACATGAGAAACGAAACGACCCTGTCTGTACGCAAAACTTCTTTATTTCTATGTTTACAATTCTAAAGTTTCTCCGTTGCTCGTACATCCGGTGATTTGACACGAATGTCGTCTCTGCGCCACGTTGCCGGCCACGCTGGGCCACGCGCCCGTCTCTTTGTAATTTGCCGACACCGCCAAACGTAGGGACAGTTGATATAGAAAGAGGGAGTGAAGGTGAAGCCATTGTTGAATGATTCAATGCCACATGACGATGGGCAACACTAGTGCAGCGAAGAAATTTTTACAACTTTGACTTTTTATGAATAAAAATGTCAGTACCGTATTGTTAATATTTTGCTAAGTAAAATGAGACCAAACACGAAACCAATCGGGTTATATTTTGTTACTAATTAAAACTCCTATTTACATATAAAATTGCTTGCCACTTTATTTGCGTATGAGAAGTTTAAAGTCGGCTAAACTGTAGCAGGATCCCTGTGTGAGTTTGTGAGGAGGCACCTGCCAATGGTGTCCCTACACGGTAAGAGACGCAAAAAAAATGCCGCCAAATGGGCTTATAACGAATAGGGGACATTCATTCCACTCAAGAAAACTTTGTTTCTCATCCAGCTCCACGGTAAGCGTCGATTCATTCGCCAGGTACTTGATTCACATCGAATAGAAGTTCCTTCTTCACACCACATTGATTCCGCGACGTTTAGGCGACAGTGTGTTTGACAAGTCAGAATAGCGAAACCAAGTGTCGTAACCATTTCGTGTTTGGTCTTATTTTTATTAGAAAAATGTTTCCAATATACGAGTAAACTTCTTTTTAACGAAAAATTGCAATTAACAATTTTTGATTTGTTAATTAGGGTTAGTGTCCCACCGATAGACCGCGTCGCTGTTCAATTGTCAGCATCAAAAAATGCCACTGCGATACAAGCGACGGGGAACCGCTCGGCCGACGACGACCCCTGTTTGTGAAAGGGGCATCCGTGGACAGATATCGTGTAGCTCAAATCGGACTCATATAGAAAATCTACTGTAGTCGAATTCATTCGTTTGCTTTTTGCCGATACGGATGATCAGAAGTAGAAACGGCAGATAAGGAAAAAAGACGGACTGAAGACAAAACATATTAGTAATATTATTCCGAGTTAAATGATACCAAACACAGTACAACTCGGTTTATATTTGTTCTTATTAAAAGGTTTACATATTACACGTTCGTACATATGTACATAGTCGTTGCTGTGACAAACGCTAGCCGGCGCATGTCAATGGACGCTAGACCTGGCGGCCGCTGACGTCACCGAGCCAGGATTTGCACGAGGGGAGGTGCGAAGCGCGTTTCTTTCCGGGATATAGCATTTTGAGTAGTAGAGGAGAGCAGCCGCAAGGAAAGTCATAGTTAAACCGAATAGTAGTTGTTTCCTCGAAAATCCCCTTACATTACTTATAAGATTATGAACTTTTCACCACATTACGTTAGTATTCAAAGGAATTACGCTGCGATATCAGGCGTGACAGTTGCCGAATGCGAGGGGGATCCCGCCTAGTGGTGGGGTTTAAGCGTCAAAATTTATCTGGCAGATCTCAGGAAAAATTCATCGGGCCTCCACTGTATCGCCTCCGCGAACTCTTAAAACTTGGCTGCTAATAAATGTTAATAAAAATGTATGCAGGATTGGAAAAATTTCACTCAGGTGAGGAGTTTGAATCGTCACCATTGGATCCTGAGGCCGGCCAATGACATTTACTATTAGACATTTCGCATATATATTAATGTTTTTCTTGTACAAATACATTGTAAGAAGAAAAACATAAAAATGCACGTAAAGAATACGTCGAAAATATGACAATCGTCAAGAATATGACAATCGCATGAAGGAGGGGTGTCCCTATGCCTAGTGATCTTGAGAGTATTGGATTCGTGCGCAGATGCCGAAAGTGTAAATAAAAGTGTGTACGTGTTCCCGGAATGCAGCAGTGGGAAGGTTTTGAATCGGTCCGGTTAACATTAAATGCGCTTGAACATTAGATGAAATATAATTCGGCGCATGCACCGCATTCGTTTTATGCGGGGGGCTACAGAACATGGGTCCAAAAAAGAAACTGGCTTTAATATCTAATTGAATATAACTTAACCTAAATATTATGTTAACTTATCTCTAGGAAAAAGAAAAATAAAGGATAAAATACAGAGAGATTAAGCTGCACAAAAAAAGGAAGAAAAAGAAAGAAACGACAAAATAATAATAATAATAAACTAAAGGAAATTAATAATAAAGAGAGTAGTACTGAGAAAAAAGATGTTTTGCCGTTGTGCAACCGATAATAGCGGACCTACAAATATTTTAGCATAAAATAACAAGCGCCATTACTACATATTCTCCTTGTTTTAGCAGTTTTCTTAGCACCTATATTTATTTATTGTACCCCATCTCATAGCATTGAATATTGCATAATATACTTATCTTATAAAGGATGCATGAAAAATCGTTCTACAAATTAATTTTAACACGCCAGAAACGGCCAGAAAGGAGTTTCTTGATTTTTTCACGGACACCCCTTTTTTAGAAATGAGCAAAAACGAAAGTTTTTAATTTACAACCTACTGCCCCTTGCCCTTCCAGATTGAAAGTTAAAACGTGATGAAAATGGGTATTTTTTAATGAGCTATCGCATGACGTTTTCGATTTATAATTGTTATATTATGTTATTTTGACCCCAGCATCCAACTACACCCTTCGAATAAGATACTTTATCAGATCATCGGTTAGGTTAGGGACGAAAAAGCATTTTAATACCGCTGGCTTATGTCAAAGGAAACACGCATGCGATCGTGCCGGAGAAGAGTCAGAGCCATAGCTCATTCTTTGACTCCGTTCGATACATAGTAGACGACCCGCTGACCACCGCTGACTGACAGCACACATCTGAACTTTCCCCCACCACGATCGTCACGGCAGTGGTTCTTCGCAATTCTTCGTAACTTGGTGTAAAAACTGGAATCAGTGAGTTCGTTGCGTTGCCTTGAGTTTCCTGATTCGGCCGCTCTATACGCCGAGAGGGCGTCCCAGTACGGCTCAATTTTCGGGCGACACAAAGCACCGACGAGATATACTTAAAGACCGCTAGCCTTATGGGACTTTGTGTCGCACGAAAATTGAGCCGTACTGGGACGCCCTCTCGGCGTATAGAGCGGCCGAATCAGGAAACTCAAGGCAACGCAACGAACTCACTGATTCCAGTTTTTACACCAAGTTACGAAGAATTGCGAAGAACCACTGCCGTGACGATCGTGGTGGGGGAAAGTTCAGATGCGTGCTGTCAGTCAGCGAGTCGTCTACTACAATGTATCGAACGGAGTCAAAGAATGAGCTATGGCTCTGACTCTTCTCCGGCACGATCGTATGCGTGTTTCCTTTGACATAAGCCAGCGGTATTAAAATGCTTTTTCGTTCCTAACCTATCCGATAATCTGATAAAGTATTTTATTCGAAGGGTGTAGTTGGATGATGGGGTCAAAAGTGTTCCCAAAACAATTATAAATCGAAAACGTCATTTGATAGCTCATTAAAAAATACCCATTTTCATCACGTTTTAACGTTCAATCTAGAAGGGCAAGGGGCAGTAGGTTGTAAATTAAAAACTTTCGTTTTTGCTCATTTCTAAAAAAGGGATGTCCGTTAAAAAATCAAGAATTCTGGCCGATTCTGGCGTGTTAAAATTAATTTGTAGAACGAATTTTCATGCATCCTTTATAAGATAAGTATATTATGCAATATTCAATGCTATGAGATGGGGTACAATAAACAAATATAGATGCTAAGAAAACTGCTAAAACAAGGAGAATATGTAGTAATGGCGCTTGTTATATCCTAAAATATTTGTAGTTCCGCTAATATTATCGGTTGCACAACGGCATAACGTCTTTTTTCTCAGTACTGCTCTCTTTATTATTTTTTCCTTTAGTTTATTATTATTATTTTGTCGTTTCTTTCTTTTTCTTCTTTTTGTGTGCAGCATAATCTCTCTGTATTTTATCCTTTATTTTTCTTTTTCCTAGATATAAGTTAACATAATATTTAGGTTTAGTTATATTCAATTAGAAATTAAAGCCAGCTTCTTTTTTTGACCCATGTTCTGTAGCCCCCCGCATAAAACGAATGCGGTGCATGCGCCGAATTATATTTCATGTAATGTTCAAGCGCATTTAATGTTAACCGGACCGATTCAAACCTTCCCACTGCTGCGTTCCGGGAACACGTACCCACTTACATTTACACTTTCGGTATCTGCGCACGAATTCAATACTCTCAAGATCACTAGACATAGGGACACCCCTCCGCCATGCGATTGTCGTATTCTTGACGATTGTCATATTTTCGACGTATTCTTTACGTGCATTTTTATGTTTTTCTTCTTACAATGTATTTGTACAAGAAAAACATTAATATATATGCGAAATGTCTATTAGTAAATGTACTTGGCCGGCTTCAGGATCCAATGGTTACGATTCAGAACTCCTCACCTGAGTGTGAAATTTTTCCGATCCTGCATAAATTGTTATTAACATTTATTAGTTGCCAAGTTTTAAGAGTTCGCGGAGGCGATACAGTGGAGGCCCGATGAATTTTTTCTGAGATCTCCCAGATAAATTTTGACGCTTAAAACCCACCACTAGGCGGGATTCCCCCTCGCATTCGGCAACTGTCACGCCTGATATCGCAGCGTAATTCCTTTGAATACTAACGTAACGTGGTGAAAAGTTGATAATTTTATAAGTAATGTAAGGTGATTTTCGAGAAAACAACTACTATTCGGTTTAACTCTGATTTTCCTTGCATCTGCTCTGCTCTACTACTCAAAATGCTATATCCCTTGTCCGTCCGTGTCCGTCCGGTGCCGTCCGGAAAGAAACGCGCTTCGCGCCTCCCCTCGTGCAAATTCTGCTCGGTGACGTCAGCGGCCGCCAGCTCTAGCGTCCATTGACATGCGCCGGCTTGCGTTTGCTACAGCAACGACTATGTACATATGTACGAACGTGTAATATGTAAACGTTTTAATAAGTACAAATATAAACCGAGTTGTACTGTGTTTGGTCTCATTTTACTCGGAATAATATTACTAATATGTTTTGTCTTCAGTCCGTCTTTTTTCCTTATCTGCCGTTTCTACTTCTGATCATCCGTATCGGCAAAAAGCAAACGAACGAATTCGACTACAGTAGATTTTCTATATGTATGAGTCCGATTTGAGCTACACGATATCTGTCCCCGGATGCCCCTTTCACAAACAGGGGTCGTCGTCGGCCGAGCGGTTCCCCGTCGCTTGTATCGCAGTGGCATTTTTTGATGCTGACAATTGAACAGCGACGCGGTCTATCGGTGAGACACTAACCCTAGTTAAGAAATCAAAAATTGTTAATTGCAATTTTTCGGTAAAAAGAAGTTTACTGGTATATTGGAGACGTTTTTCTAATAAAAATAAGACCAAATACGAAATGGTTACGACACTTGGTTTCGCTATTCTGGCTTGTCAAACACACTGTCGCCTAAACGTCGCGAGATCAATGTGGTGTGAAGAAGGAACTTCTATTCGATGTGAATCAAGTACCTGGCGGATGAATCGACGACGCTTACCGTGGAGCTGGATGAGAAACAAAGTTTTCTTGAGTGGAATGAATGTCCCCTATTCGTTATAAGCCCATTTGGCGGCATTTTTTTTGCGTCTCTTACCGTGTAGGGACACCATTGGCAGGTGCCTCCTCACAAACTCACACAGGGATCCTGCTACAGTTTAGACGGCTTTAAACTCCTCATACGCAAATAAAGTGGCAAGCAATTTTATATGTAAATAGGAGTTTTAATTAGTAACAAAATATAACCCGATTGGTTTCGTGTTTGGTCTCATTTTACTTGGCAAAATATTAGCAATACGGTACTGACATTTTTATTCATAAAAATTCAAAGTTGTAAAAATTTCTTCGCTGCACTAGTGTTGCCTCATCGTCATGTGGAATTCAATCATTCAACAATGGCTTCACCTTCACTCCCTCTTTCTATATCAACTGTCCCTACGTTTGGCGGTGTCGGCAAATTACAAAGAGACGGGCGCGTGGCCCAGCGTGGCCGGCAACGTGGCGCAGAGACGACATTCGTGTCAAATCACCGGATGTATGTACGAGCAACGGAAAAACTTTAGAATTGCAAAGATAGAAATAAACAAGTTTTGCGTACAGACAGGGTCGTTTCGTTTCTCATGTTCCGATCATTTGTATGAAATGGAATACAATAATCAATGTAAGAGAGCAAGTGTATTGGAAGGCATTTACTTCTTTAATTAACAAGTACTTTTTGTAACATTTTCAACCTCGTCGGTGCTGCTAGCACTTAAAATTATCACGATACAAAAATTGGGAGTGATGGGATTCGATAAAGTATAAAAGTTCGTTCTACAAATTAGTTTAACACGCCAGTAAACGACTAGAAAGGATGATCTTGACTTTTTCACTGACACCCCTTTTTTAAAAATGAGCAAAAAGGGAAGTTTTCAATTTACACTTCACTGCCCATCGCCCTTGCAGATTCAACGTTAACACATGATGAAAATGGGAATTTTTTAATAAGCTTTCGAATGACGTTTTTGGTTTATAATTGTTTTGGGATCGCTTTTGAGCCCCATCATCACCCTTCGAATAAGATACTTTATCAGATTATCGGTTAGGTTAGGGACAAAAAGCATTTTAATACCGCTGGCTTATACCAAAGGAAACACTTGTATGCAATCGTGTCGGAGAGGAGTCGGAGCCGTAGCTTATTTCTTGTCTCCGTTCGGTACGTAGTAGACGACTCGCTGACTGAGAGCACGTATACATACATCTCAATGTACATCTTTTCCCCACCACGCCCGTCACGACAGTGGTTCTTAGGAATTCCTCGTCGGTGCTTGGTGTTACCTACAAAGTTAGAACCTCGGAATTCTTCCGTGCCGACAGAGCATTTGGGCCCCTTTGAGCCCCCTTGCGTGCCCGAAATTTTACCCAGGGCTAGCGGTCTTTAAGTATATCTCGTCGGTGCACAAAGTCCCATAAGGTGAGCGGTCTTTAAGTATATCTCGTCGGTGTACAGTCTTGCGGAAGTCTGTAATAGCGGTACAAGTAAAGATGAATCTGGATGAATCTAAAATAATATGGTCGGCAAACTCATGCAAAACAAAAATTATGATGCGACAGCAAATTGAAAATCGTCTTTTACAATAAGCTGTAACACCTTTCACAAAATGAAATGAATATCGACTTGTCTGATAAGTATTCATGTTTAAGGGGGCGCAGCGTTACAGTTTTGTGCTCCGTCGGTAATGTTTAACGTGATAAAGATAAAGAAAGACGTGTTTCTCACTGATTTGCATGAAACTTTGCAGAAAAATTAATTTTTGCATAAAAATAAGGTCTGTAAAAACCAAAAAGGTCGCCCGCGCCTAATTAAAAAGTTATTAAGCGTTAAAGTTTAGTTATAAAACCTGCCTTACCGCCAGCGCGAACGACATCTGCGCATGCGCTCTGACGTCTGCGCATGCGCACGTACAAGTTTGCAGGTAAAGTGCGCGTATTTGAAATGAAATAATATTCAATTGGTGAAAGCTAAGTGTGGGCAAGGCTTCCATTTCATAATGTTTGAGAGTTTCCAATCAAACAATAGTTTCAGTAGAGGTTTGGGTTATATTTTGTTTTTCCCGGAGGGGAAAACCCAACCAAATCTTACTTTTTGTATTATTTAAGGGCTGGGTGTGGGCTAGGCTTCCCATTTATAGTGCTTTTGTCGATAGAAATGATGTTATTGCACTTTTGGCAATTAAAATATAATCCAAACCTCCACTCTAATCATTGTTTGATTGAAAACTCTTAAACATTATGAAAGGGAAGCCTTGCCCACACCTAGCCGACGCGAGCGGGCTTTTTAGCTTTTACAGATCTTATTTTTATGCAAAAATTTACCATTACACGAAGTTTCATGCAAATCGGTGAGGAGTACGCCTTTCTATACCTTTACCCCAGTATTATGTTTCAGTTGTAATCAGAGTACGAACTATTTTACATAGATGGTATATAAGGGCTGTCGTTCATAATTTTATTTTATGTTATACCACAAGTATTTCAAACTGCGTATTGTGCATTGATATTTACAAATAAGTTTCGTGAAAAGTATTGGTGAGGTAAATATAACGTTATCTTTAAATCACAATGCGAATTTCAAGAGATAACTAAACGATACGATCTAAATAATGTGATATCTAATAATGTTAATTTATTAAAACCTCGAGCTTTAAACCTGAACGATGCGTTATTTCTGAAACAATAATTTCTTACATGACTTTACTTATTGCACACAACAAGTGATATCATTCCTAAACAATAATATCGGAAGAAACATAGCTTCATTCAGAAACTCTCCAACAGTCCATCCGTGGCCCATATATATCCACCATTAGACTTATTATTGAGACTATATAATTAGGCATCCAACCATTAGACCTTCCCCCATTTTTTCATGTTCCTACGCCAACCTCCCTCTCCCTTTCGTTGTCCCTGTATGCAATCTTTCGAACAATTACTCAAAGCATATTAATATCCCTCACACACTCGTCGCGCCTACGATTTACACTCGACCAATAAACCTTACCGCCTTCTTTCCTCTTTAACCTCCACCCCCAGCCTTGAACATATTTCAGCCACCGACATCCAGATGCATTCTGCGTCCAGTAAGATTGCCACGTTGCGCTCGCAATCGGCCGCCCCGACGATAAATATCGTCACTGTCGTCTCTCCGGCAAAGTGTTAGGCCGTGCTTCTCGGATCGATGCATTTCGATTATCTCGCGCTGCCGGCGTGCGTCTCGGCAATGGCGACCGTCTGCACAACCCTCTGCAGAACCCTCTCGCTCGTTGACACGCGTTCGTCGCCGACGGCACTCGCCGACATCGGCGCGTCGACGGAGCGTGTCATTCGACCGAGTACGAGGAATCGAACGAGGGACCTCGCCGAAAGAGGGAAGCCTCGATGACGATCGCATCCCGACAGTGCTGAGGATCGCATCCGGCCAGAGTTGGCCAGAGTGAAGCAGGGGGGCCAAGGACGAGCGCGGAGGACGAGCGCGAAGGACCAGAATGGCCAGTCAGGATGAGCAGAGGGAGGCGAAGGATGGGAAGGAGGCGAAGGAGGCGAAGGAAGTGACCGACGAGGATCTTAAGATATTCGAGACGCTCCGCATATCGTCGTCCCAGGTCTAGGACGTGCATTTTGCCTCCGTTTCTTTCCGATCTTTCGTTTCGTCTTGTTTTGCCGAGCGCGACGTAGGGTGCACGGCGAAGAAGGCTGGTGTATGCAGTGAATGTGCTTTGCGCGTGGAAACGGTGATATTTACGCGGGGGATACCGTACCGTATATGTCGCGGGCTGTATTTAAAGATGTACGAGGTTGGGCACGTACGTGGACGTTTCATTTGTCGGCAGCGCGGGGGTTTGCCGGCGTTCGCTGGCGTCCGACGCGTAAAGTAGGCACGTGTGAATAATTATCGGTCGGACCATTGAAATATGCATGCGTATGGGAGTGGGTAAGTGTCGATACGCGGAACAGGATCGTTGCGTGCGTGTACGGTGGGATAAGCGCGTCGTACGTTTCGCTGCATACCATCCAGCGTATGAATCGCACGCTCACCGTTCATTTTCTTTCTCTACCTTTTTTCAGCCCCGCGTCAAGTATGCACAAATAAATGCGCCGCACATGTAGCTTCGGGCTCTGCGGGTCACGTGCACGCTTCTTCACACGTGTGCCACTTCGCGTGCACGGAAACCAGCACGTGCTTCATTCCCGATAATGCACATGGACGTTCGGTTTCGATGCCGCGTCCACTGTCGGCCAGCTTTGGGTAGAGAGGAATCTCACGGTGCACCGTGTTCAATGCGACTCGATTGCTGCGAATGTACGTGATATTCTGATCCCAAAGTTAAAATGCACCGATTTGCGAATTTACACTATTAGTACAGGTTGAACGACATGTATAATTCTTTATTTAATCCAATTCTGAATTTGTTTTTGCCCGATAGGGATATAGTCATTGTTCACATGAAAACTGTTAATGTTGTAACGTAAAGTTGGGAAAAAAGCAGTTGTGTTTGCTATGAATATTCCACAACAGCTTCTCAGCTTTGAATAAGACTAAAAAGAGCGCGAGAAATGGCTTCAACTCGTTACGACTGTAACCTCTAAAGAAGTCATTATTTGACTTTGACTATATCCCAACTGCTTTCAATTATAGAGACAATCGAATGTATTTACTTATCCAGACCTGTCATTAGACGAGTAATTAAATTCGTTCGTAAATTTGTGATGTATATTACCCTGTTCAATAGGTCTGTCTTTACAGAGATCTGAATAAAGTCGTATCTGCCGATCCGGCAGCGCACCCTTTCGGCCATTTTACCTCGCGATATCCCCGTAACATCCGGTCCCCAGCTTGAAACGCAAATATATTGACTCGCGCGTGAACCAAGGGCCGCGTTGCCATGGCGTTGTACAGAAATCGATTTCACCTGTCGCTATAAATGCCTCTTCATACCTCTAACTTCATCCTTGGCAAGACCAGCCTCGTTCTCATACGTCTATCGCCGAGCGTGGCCGAAGATCTATTACGGCAGCTTTTGATTATTATGGGGGTACTGTTTGTCCCGAAGAGGAATCGATGTGCACAGAAATCGATTTCACCTGTCGCTGTGCTTGCTTCTCTGTATTTCGAAGACCCACGTTGATGGGTTGTCTACGTTATCAAATATTTACTGCTGGGAACGTCGAACGAAGCGGGAGTAATCGAGACATTGAAGATTGTCTTTCGATTGTTTTGTTTCGAATGTTTCTCCTTATTTTGAGGAGCATTGATTTGTTAAGGGTTGAAGGGGGGGGGGGGGGCAATGAATTAGAGAAATATTGAGTAATTGTGGGAGTTTAACTTGGTTTGGCCAAGGTTTAGGGTATGCAGAAATCGATTATAACAGTTGCTATAAACAATTCGATTTACGTCAGCGTTCCACTTTTATAGACAAGATTTATTATACAGCTAATGTTGGAAATACCACAGGATGAGAAAGAATCTAAAAGACAGATATGTGGAGTATGAATCGCGATCACTTTTTATCGTTTTGAAGAGCTTCGGGGGAAATAGAAATTGATTTCCTCCCCTTTGATAAATGCTACTTTGTACCGACAACTACCCTTATAATCAGATTATGCTTGTCTTCAAACATCTAGTGCCGAATTAGACCAAAGAAAGAGCAGTAGGTATCATCAAATGATCTATTACTCCAGAAGATTGATTAAATTGTTCATAGCACATTTTCGGGGATAAACAAAGTTGGGGTCTTTATCATCTTTAGGATGTTCTTTATTCCGCAAGGAATCTTCAAAGTTTCATACCTTGTAAATTTTGTAAAAAAAAAGAACACTTTTACGTATCTACACATAAAACGTGTTTAACCTTGTTTGAAGCTTAATGAGTATTTTTCTTCAGGCGGCAAGTGTTGCCTAATTTCGCGTTACGATATATAGCTTACGAGTTATTGATCAGTGGTCTATTTATAGACACAAGAGGCAAACATTTTGCGTAACGGCGGATGTACAATGACCCACTGCGTCGTACAATATGTCGGACAAACAATTTTGCCTCGAGGGCAAGAAATCTGATACAGTGCTCGTTACTGTTTATCCGGAGAGTCCGTAAACAATGTTATTCGTCACGTGCTGCCACTGGCCGGCGTGTCGGGGAAATGCAATTAATTCGGAAAGTCGAGGATTCCTGAGATTGGCGAAGATTCTCGCGCAATTTCGCAGCCGGCAAACTTTTTTCCGCCTCGACTTTTTCGTTCGTTGAAATTTATGCAGCCGATAACGTCTTACTGCGCAAACGAACGCCGCAGCGAGCAAAATTGGGACCTGATACGTTATTAAGGTCGCGTACCTCTCTCGTATTCGGGGGTTGCGCTCTTTTACGCAATTTGCATGTTCTGAGAATTTTGGGGTCAACGCACGGAGAATGCGCGATGCATAATTGAGAAAGACAGAAATGTGAACCTTATTATTCAGTAACTAACCGCGACAAAGTAAATGTGACATATAATAGAATAGGAGCGTTCGTATACCCGCTGTTAAAATTGGCCATCGTCGGAAATACATGAATATATGGAAGTGAATAAATGATGGTGCACTCGTATTATGGTAAAATATTTGCTGTTTTGAATATGTTATCATGGAGGAATGTAAAAGCTGATTGAGATGCAAAATATGAAAAACAAACGATATGGTGTGCAAACGGTATGATACCAACAAATGATGTAACAATACTTTTCTAAAGTTTGTTGATAATTTCAATACCTACAGTGCGTGCAATTCTTCTAAATACCCATAGATTACGAAACACAATACATTCAACTAAAATAAACCCTATTCCTACATCCAGGACTGCGTATTGGAAAACTCGCGTTCTCCTTCGTCTTTTTATATTTCGTATAACTGACAGTCGATACCCTTGTCGACTGAAATGCTGTTAGTAACAGTAACAACTTTTTATCTTATACTAATTACAAAAGCCAACGGTCCGGGTGTTCAGAATAAATAAAGTGTCTCAGCGATGTCAGGACCGTAAAGTTAGATGTAAAAATGGTTTCGTCCTGCATTTTCAAAACTTTATTGTTTATTCAATCCCACGATCCTGACCACCGCAGCCAACGCACACTTCTTCCTCAAAATTCGCGGATAACTTCGTTGTAAGCGGGTCACGTTTGTCCCGGAAGCTTTGTCATGCGCTCGCCACAGGATCATCCGAATATTTTTAGATCACCGGAAATGGATTTCCGATAGCCATCGAAATCTGCGGCCACCGCGGCAAACTGTGCGTGTCGAACGGTATAAACGTTCCGCGAAATCTGCGGACGTACAAGCAGGCACGCAAATTACAACGACCCCATCGATGTTTATATTTTCCCCCCGCTCGTACCTGGCTCGATAAACGTGCCGGCAGAATGTCCTTAAATGTTGGCACCGACGTCGTTAATTGGAACGGCGAACGGAAGCTTCTGTTCGCTGGAACATGAGACGAGGTACGCTCTTCCTTCATTACAATGTAGTGGCGCTTGGATGGCGTAAATAGGGCATGCATTGTTCGGCTGTCGTGTACAGGTGAACGAGTATTGGCTCGCGAGGTTTTTAAATGTCGATGAATGGGAGTCGGATAACGTTAAATAGTAAATCACGTTTGCGTTGAAGTTACAAGGTTTATGCATTGGGGTGGAACTGGGTGTATTTTTCTGCATTCGCATTGTAACCTGTATTCTTTCTTTGAAACGACTGCCACGAGAACAGTGACCGTATCCTATTTTTTACTAGCTTCGACTTCAATTTAAACAGCCGATTTATTCCATTTTATTGCATTTTCTCTGTATTTTTTCGGCTCGTCTCAAAATAGTGCAAAATATCTGACGATCATATGGATGAACTTAATGTCTGAAATTCAATCAATCATAATTGAACACCAACAACCATGTCTTGATTGGATGTACAAATATCCTGAACAAAATGGCAATTTATTTCGCCACAACTGTATTCTTTTTTCGCAAGGTTTTACATTCATCATCCTAAAAACCAATTACCATCTCTTCCGATTAAGATTTCGAATATGGTAGTAAGAAGCATCTATTTTTTCTGCCATGAGAATTACGCTCGTGATGCACAGTTCAGAGGTTAAAGAGATGCAATCCGTTCGCTCAGAAGTTTGGATTCGTTCGCTTTGCGGCGGACCCCAACGTGCCTGCTCACAGTTCGCAGATTTTGGCCTGCACGTGACCGTAGGCACATATATATGCAGATATAGTTTGCGGTCGAATGCCGAGCTCTCATCGCATCGCCATTTCCCATTCGAGTCACGTAAGCCGCTGTCGTGAGCAGACAAACTTTTCTCCACTCGCGGAGCAGTCAGCGTACGTTATCAGTCGAGCCTCTTTCGAAATTGGCACCCTGCTACTTCTTGGATGCCGCCAGTTTCTTCGGAAAGCGAAAGAGGTGGCAATCTCTTCATCTCGAAGGAAACATACTCAAGAGTTCCGTTCGGGTCGTTTGATGGCGGCAAAGCTGGATTCTGACGCATTATTTGTCGAAGGTACTTGGATGGTGATGATCGACTAGATTCTGTTATTCACAGAAGTTTCGGTGATGTAGTCTGAAGAATATGTTCCACACGTGACTGAATTTGGATTCTGCACAGTTGACGTAATCATTTTCAACATATCTGTTTGCGTGATTCTAAGAGCAATTCTTTATCCTTTTAGTTTATGGTTAAACAAAATTATTTCAAGTACCTCTTGCATTTCATATACCTACGTGTAAGTAATTGGTCAGACTCCGTGTGAATTTGAGACTCACGGTTTGAGGAAAGGACGGGCAGGGTTGTACTGGTCGGAAGTGAGATTGGCCATCCTTTTTTCAGGATATGATCCTTAATGTTACGTACGCGGTGTCGACGTTCGAGTCATTAGTAAGTGAGGACGCAAGATTCGCTTCGACGATCTGGCGATGCCGGCCATTATTTCACTAATCGCCGGATAATGCTGTGCGAAATTGTCGGTATAAATATTCAACGCGCATCGTAACGACCCTGGCCGTTAATCGAAGGACATAAATCGGGGCCCGATGCAGGAACGACGCCATAGTAATTACGGAGAAATCAAGGGTTTCATTCCGCTAGGGATGGGTGCTAGCAGTTCTGTTTGCATAAAAGATTATATGGACGATATTGTTCCAAGCTCCTACGTAACGGCCTTAAAACACAGCGGACGAATTTTGCTATCGTTATGTTTTCATTTACCCAACGTTATGTCAAATACCAATTATTTACAAGGTTAATAATCAGTGGATAAATATTCAACGCGGATTACGATTCAATGAATGGTACCTCGATATTGCCCTTATCGCGACTTTACGATCATTTATTTACACTGAACATCGTATCCTGATTCTAATTTGCGTACGGACATTTAAATGCGTACATTAATGGCCCGCGTGGCTTCTGTTTAAACAGCTCTTACTTCAATTTCCATGTGGCGGGAGTGATTCGATTACGGCTACGCGAACCGACAACGTCCATATATCATATACTCAATTAAACAGTAAAAAGGTGTCTCAAATTTGCGACTGTATTCTCTTTCTCAATACGAGAATTTGTCAATACGAATATCGTACGTTTCGTTGCTGCGATTTCTCTTTCGAAGTTCGTACGTGCGTGGAACGGAGGTGCGCGTTCGGATTGTTGAAGATCGAAGGTCGCCATTAGGTACTTGACGTGGCGAGGGATACTTGATTCTATTCTTGGCCTGTGCGAATAATTGTCCGCTTAAATCGCGCGAGAGATAGAGCTCGTTCTTTACGACAGGGTCAAAGGTGAACAACGGTTGTTCGTCGTTCATTCCTGGAGGGTTAACGACGGAAGGAATGAAGAATGATGAAGGAAGCGATTGTTGAATTAATGTTACAATTAATGTCGAGAGCTCGGAAAGTTATAGGCATTGAGAATAATGGTTAGCTTCATCCTCTTGACACTGATGTTGGTTTGCGATGTCGCATGTCTGCCTATTATACGTATTTTACTACTAATTAAAATCAACATAAAATTGTAATGGCGGTGGTGCTTTGAGTAATTTGTGCTTTTAACTATAAAATGTGACTTAAGTAAAAAATTCGAATTTGAATGAGCTGTTTGATTTAGGTAGATTGCTCGAAGGAAATGAAAAATGAATATTATTTGATGTAATTTTCACATTCAAATGTGCGTTCAAATGAACGTTGGGTTTTATTCAACTTTGTTTGTAATTATTGTAGATGGTTGTAAAAACATCACAGTTGCAATTGTAGGAGTAATTCAAGCGTGTTCAATTTTTGTTTTATAGGTGGAAGCAGAAGACGCCATGACACATGATTTGACCACAACTCTTAGAAGTGAGTTGGCGGCATTGGAATACAAACGCGACAGATTAATGTCTGAGGTAAACACATTGATAATGTGCCGTTTGAGTGATTGGGACTTTTTCGATTTACGAGAGTTTATGATATCTGATTTTCAGGTGCAAGAGATGAAGAACGTCGTCAGGTCTCGGGATCAGAGAGTGGTGGAGCTTCAAGTTGAGGCCGATCAGCTTCGGGAACAAGCTGCCAGACAAAATTCTGTTATCTCCAGCTTGAAGAAGCGCATTCAGGTTGCTATTACTTATAGGCAAATTAGGGAGTGGATCACATGTAAACATTTTTGAAATAATGCCAGCTGCAAAACTGCACGTTCTATTTTTTATTCAGCGATATCGTTTTTCCGATCATCTCATTATTCGTAAGAATACACGATTCAAAAGACAAAGATACTCGCATTCAAGTTAAAAAAGGTAAAACGTTAATAAATAATAATATTTATCTTCACATAGGATCGTTAAAAAAGAAATGTTTCAAAACTATTTTTGTTCCATTGTCAATTGAATATTTATGGAACAAGTTGACACAACAGTTCATACCTAAAAAACTTGCCATTTTCTTCTGCTATGAGATATCATTTTGCACAATCTTCCTTCTCTGCAATTTGATATTTCGTAGTTCCTGAGTTTATTAACAACGTCCGCGTAGTGTAGGTATATGATAATTTCATTTGGCAAGCGGTGATTTGTGGGTCTGTTGTTTTCCACAGGAATTGGAGGAGAGGGAGAGGAACCTTTATGCTGCTCAAGGGAGACACGAGGTTACCATACAAGGTCTGCAGCGAGATGTTAAGTATCACGAGGAGAAGGTCAGGGAGTACGACAAGAAGATTCGTCAGTTGGAGCATAACATAGCCGAGGAAATTCAGCAGAGGGAACGCGCGCGTCTGAATCTACAGGTTCAAATCTCTTTTGTTCGGTAATATGCAGCAAACTGCAACCAATCTCGTCCTGAATAATAGGAATCATAGACACGGAGATTGCGGCGTTGGTAATTGGGAAACGGGGATCGCAAGCTGCGATAGTCACAATTGGATCGCGATGAATTAGAATATGAAAATGAATCGAGTAAAGTCTAACCTAAGGTAATGTTTTACTACTGAAGAAGGTTTGAAACATGAATGAACATGAATGAAACGAGTATCGTCGGTAATTAACGAGAATATTCATCTCGTTTGATTGCCAACAACAATGGAATCTTAACGATTATGATTACTGAATAACGTTATAATGGACCGTTTATTTTGAAAGTGGTGTAAGTCCATTTATAAAAAAAATTAAATATTACATAAATAAACCGTTTACACCACATTAATAAAAAATTATATGATATCTGATTTTTTTTTAAAAGTTCAACTTACACCACTTTCAAAATAAACGGCCCAATATCTTCAAGTAGAACAGCTCTAGAATCAAATTCATCAATTCTATCGAAATTTTTGAGTGGGACTACTTTTGAGTGGGAGTGGGAATAATTTTTGAGTGGGAAGATAAAATTTATGAATTATATCATAATCCTCCAGTGAAGCTAATTTGGGAAGTCGACATTGGATTTATAAGAGATACCTGTTGGAATTGGTTGATGACGAGTGTCATTTGATGCACAGGACTTTGTACGAAGATTGGCACACGCTCTCAACGTCGAATACTGCGAGTCCGCGCATCACAGCCCCGAGGTCGTCATTCACAAAGCGGAGGAGCTCGTTCAGGAAGTGAACCGGCTTCGGACGAAATGCACCGGCGTCGAGACACAGTTGGCAGCCACCGAGACCGACTTTCGCACCTGTAGGGATGCATTCGATCGAGCTGCAAGCGAGAAGGATCAGCTACAGAGGCAGGTGTCCTCTCAGTTGGTTGACTTGGATCGACTCCGACAGGTATTTTATAGCATGTTATGACTCAGACTCGCTTCATACTCATTAACGTACTGATGATCGTCAGTGAACACATATAATAGTATGGGAATAAATTAAGTATATTAGTTTCCACATAACTGAGTGAGCAAAT
The DNA here is from genome assembly GCA_914767735.1 of Anoplius nigerrimus. Taxonomy (NCBI): domain Eukaryota; kingdom Metazoa; phylum Arthropoda; class Insecta; order Hymenoptera; family Pompilidae; genus Anoplius; species Anoplius nigerrimus. Next base: position 9,989,882 of record OU612088.1, on the reverse strand, counting down.
ACGTGAAGTTTATTCTTGTAAAGGCTTTGATACATATTTTATAATACAGTCGTGTTTGTATATAAATGTGCATTGGTACATGGACACGCAACAGTAACGGCAGTTTTGGTGTAAATATTGATGCTGAAACTTGAAGTGAATAAGTAACCTGAACAAATTCCCGAGTCGCTGTACTGATGTGTTGCAGTAAATGAGTAGACATTTTTTAACGCGTCGAGATAGAATGTAGGAGGCATCCGCTTGGGATTGCGAATGTTTCTCCTTTTTCGACATACGATACCCTCATCTGGAAGGGAATTTAAAGCTCGGCGCAATCATTCGCCTTTCAGGAAAAGGAATGCCTCGAGATGCAGTACAGAGTTGCCGAGAGAGATATGAACGATCTTCGAGACAAGCTGGTGAACGCGAATAGGAATATCACGTCGGCAACGGGCAATATATCGAGTCAGGAAGCATTGATATGTCAATTGCGCGGTGAGTTCTTTGCTCCCGATGCATTATTCAACGATTCGCACCTCAGGCGACAAATACGTTACAGTCAGTCTTTCGACACTTAAGTCGGATGGACAGACACTTATTTTGAGTGTGCAAAGCGAGTGTTGCATAAACGAATCCGTGCACAGCGTAAATCGCTCAGTGCACGGATCATTTACACACCTATGTACACAACAGGTTAAGATCTTGCTCTTATACTTAATTATATTTCGTACTCGCAAACGTTTTCGACGCTAATTTCGGAGAAATTGCTGGGACGTTAAATTGATGGAAGCTGGCGGGATGAAAATTGCTGAACGCACGGCTCATTTGCGCGTACGTTTAGACGATATTAGTGAGATGATTTCGTTTTGCAGAGGACTTGAAATGTCGAGAGGAGAAGGCTCAACGCGTTCAGAACGACTTGAGGCATCTTTTGGAGTCGTTGGCTATTCTGCTGAGCACTTCGAACCGATTTGTCGAGTCCCATGAGAACGCGATCAAGGATCGCATACGCGAGATACTGGCCGAGAGCAAGGATCAAGTGATGGTACTGAGATATATTTCGGGTACTTTATGATTGCATCGTTCAGCTTTGGAAGTTCATAACGGAAGTGGCGATACTTCAGAAATTGCAGAGCTTACGGGAGAAAGTGAACACTGCCACGGATTCGTCGAATCGACAGAGCGAACTGCTTGAGACCACGATGATGAAGTTGAGGAATCTCGAGGAAGAACGTGCTGCTCTGGAGGCGAAGATTCACAAGTTGGACTCGGAACTGACAAATTGCGAGCTGACCAAGGAGTCGTTGCGCAGGGATAAGCAAACGGTAATTGTAGTAATTGTCATTTCGTCACGAACGAAATATAGGTATTTCATAGATATTTGTGCCAGTAATTATGGAAGTAAGTATAATAAGAAATTCGCGTTCCTTTTCAAATATTTTATTATATATAATAAAATAAAAGGCTTCACATGATTTTTTATTATTTTAACTCGCACCACTCCCATTATCAACCGCACATTTAAATTGGATTTAAATCATGCTTTTTTCACGCGTAAGAAATCGTTACATATAAATATTGTACATATCATAGTCGTATTGAAATGAAGAAAGCTGCAATTGGTAGTTATTAATTTGCGATTATGTACCGTTTCAACAAACATGCATTTCACAAATTCGTATACACTGAAGTAAAGAGAGCGTCGTCATTATTATATAAATACATTGAAACGACCGCCGTCGAAAATTGCAGATAGAAAATTAGATATTTTATAATTTTACATAAAAAATGACCTTAATACAAGCATGTTCCTTTTGAACGCAGTTCCTCGCCTTTATGGATCGCCTGGGCAAAGCGATGCAGATGGACGAAATCTCCCAGGACATCGGGCTGGATCTTCAGACGGAGTCGCTGCTGGTGCGCGCCGAACAGTTGGCAAGACTGGAGACGGACAAGCTGGTGGACAAGGTGAAGGCAACGTTCGATACTGAATCCGAAAACGAAATCGGCCTTGGCCGGCTAACGTATATGTTTTCTTCTTGTGTTTTCTCCTGTGTCGCAAATCGTGTCCTTAACGATACCGCACAGCACTTCTACTACGACTACACGACCCTGCCGAGGATTCGACGCGAGAGGTCGTTCCACGAGCTTCCTTGTCTGAAAGATGTAAGACCATAGGCACGGGACAGTTCCCTTAGAAACTTTAGAGAAAGGGATAGAGAGATGTTGAAGTGCGAGAGTTGGGAGACAAATTGCGAATGGGGGCTTAAGATGAAATTGTTATCTAGATGCCAATGTCATCTAGGGTCGTTGATAGGACTCACGCGTCTCCTTGCACGAGACTTGCTGGTAGAATTACGATCAAATGCAATTCATGCACTCTTTAATTCGCTTCTTATAGATCCATTAGCGGTACGCCTTCTGTAATACAAGATTACGTTAATAGAAATCTGGGATTGTTCGGTTTCGTTTCGTTTCACGCATACCGTCTTTCGTTTTTGCAATTTTGTACAGGACGAGTGACGTGCACATTTAATCTACGTTCCCTTCACCCGTTAACCTTATTTTCCTAATTAGTCGGAGCACGTCAGGAGTTAATACGAGAACTGGAACGATATACAGCGGAAACCAGATCACATGTGCACCGAGACTTTTACTGACTGTCGTACGAAGTAAGCCACTCTCGAGGTTCTCTTCACTTTCCAGACATCCGTCGTCTACCAACTCCAGCGACGCGTAAGGACTCTGCGGGAGCAGCTCCAGCGACGCGACCTTCACCTGGACCTCCTGCGCCGAAAATTGTCCCTCCAGGAGGACAGCGTCAGGATGAAGTCCCTGCTGCAGAGTGAGAAGGACGAAGCTAACCTACGGTCAGTAGCTCTTCCCTTTCGATCGACTGCAAAAAAAGAATGCGCCGTCTCGAATCCTGAAATCGACCCGATAATTATCTTAATTACCCGGAATTAAATAAAACTCGCGGCAATCGGTGGAGTGGGAAAGGGTATAGGGACGGATCGATATTCGATTAGCCGGTCAAATTAATGAGTCGATAATCGGCCGCGGTCGCTGAGTCAATGAAATGCGAGACTCTATTTTTCCCCTTTTCGCTCTCTCTCTTTTTACACCTTTCTTTTTTTCGCCCTCCGGCCGTTTAACGAGCACGACGCTAAGTGCGATCAACGCTAATGCCCGTTGCGCACTGGTCTCCCTTCCTTTTCCCAGGGCGAAAAAGTTGTCGAAGCAGATAGAACGGCTGCAGGGTCAATTGGCAGAAGAGAGGTCTCGTAATCGGGAGCTGAGCGCTCAGCTGACGGAGGCCGCCGATTACAAGGTGAGAGTCCTCCGACGTGCGACATTTACTCTTGACGTCAGCGACTTGAAGGGTCAACTCGCATGCGCCTTGTTTGCAGCAATTTTTCTTTCCATTATTCGCGTATGGCAGCGTCTTCCGTCTTTCTGCCAATATCTTCTTCATTTTGACACTGACGATATCAATCTTAAGCGTCATCCTTGCTGGCCAGAATTTCAATTAATTGTTTTTATCACTCGTCTTTAAGTGGTCAGCAGTATATATACATCAACATTTACGATAAAATCGTACGCAGCTCACATTTCATAATTATTTTCTTTTCGTCTGTATGGCCGCTTAGTTTTGTCTCATTTGCTATGAATATCTTTAGTGAAAATGTGGTGTTGTGATTGAGGGAGCAATGATTCTTTGTGATACATGTACGCACACATGTTTTAATTCCATAATCGATACCTCACAGATAGCAGCGTTAGAACGCAGCAGGAAGATAGACGAGCTCCAAAAACGTCTTGTGGAAAGCGAAATGCTGCGAACTCGGTACAATCGGAAGATGACGATGCTGAAGGAGCAGATGAGGACGACCAGCGAAACGGCCGAGCAGGAACGATCGATAAACGATCATTCGCTCCAGCTTCTTCGCGACGAGCTCGCCCAGGCCAAGCAGAATCTTTGTGACGTCACCAGACGGGAGTCTCAGGTAAGTATCTTCACATTTCATCGTGAGTTTCACGACGAAATATCGGTTGTCAAGAACGAAGGTAGTATGTATACGGTGACAGAAAAGTAGGAGACACGAGTCAATGATGGAATATATATTGACATTTGCATCCCGTTGCACATGGCAGTACGTGCTTGTGATACGATGGTGGAAAAAGGATTATTCTCCATTTACTTATGAACTGAATGTCAGGAAATATTTTCATTGCCAAAGTGAGATCTTTTTTGCAGTGTTTTCGATGACAATGTCTGGGCGTCTATCGAGTGCATTAGACCGGACGGAAATGTCGGTTGAGTCGTCTCTCGTTTCAGAGAGAATGGCTCAGGTTGGAGAATGAAACGGCCGAAAGTTCGTCGATCTCGTTCGTTCAATCTTGTATGCGGCACGTGCGACGACGCTCGCGTAATTCTTGACGTACCCTGTGATTCCCCGGTCGTCGGACGCTGGCGTGTAATTGAATTGTACAGAAGGATGGTCGATGCGAAAAGAGTCGGCACATACCCAGCTCCGCGGGCTCTTTAGACGGCCGAAGGTCGATGAAAATAGTAAATGATTTCGATTTCGAGACATAATGATAAATGTTGGAATTTAGATCGAATGCAGAATAATAAATAGTGGAACTTCGTATATAATGTATTCAAAGTAATGGTTGCATTTGTAGGACAGATCGCAGCAATTCGAAAAACATACGGGTTTGTTCCGCAGGATGTGAATTTACCGCCTTTTAAACGTTTATAACTCATAGAAACGAAAACAAATTCAGCGAAGCTTTTATTGTCGTTCTTTCATGAAGCGATTTTTCTCTGAAAACTTGTGATGCGCTTTCTGGCAAATTAATTGTTCCAGCTTCTCACAAATCTTCCACCTAACTGAATTTTTTGTAGTTGTGTTCTTTTCGAAAGAATTCGGATCTTTTTGCAATCTGCTTTAAGTACGGCGAGCTAACACGAGAAATGAGTAACGTATAATTAGTTACTTATACATTAGCGAAGGGAAATTTATTTCAACGCAAAACGTATGAAAAATTGAACTTTCACCGAATGGAAACTGTTAATATGCTTCGGCAAAAAATCCGATCGGAAATTCTTTATGCCCACCTGGGAAGAGAAGGCGAGATGTCCGATAGCCTTTGCCGAAGATAAAATTTCATGAATTACATCGCAAGTTAGGGCTAAAAGTAATGAGAACATTCCGCTGCGGAGTTGTGAAGAATTGCGAAGAATGAAAAGCATTTCAAGCAGGACCGAGTTAAGATAGGCAAGAATGGATTTCACGCGTTCTACAGCTGTCTCGACCAGGCACAATGACATTTTCAGTTGGATGAAGTATTTGAACAAGTTACTCTTTACCCAAGCAATATAAATTTTCCCTGCACGTTACTGTAGAAAATTCCATATTTGAATTAATTTCATTTACGTTTGCGCCATTTGCCAGAGTTATAATTTTCTTCATGGTCCTAAATGAGATTAATTTCAGCGAATTTAATTTTAACAGAATTAACAGTCAGCTTTTAAAATCCACCGTATGATTAATAAATACCGACAGAAAAGGCAGAACGTAATAAATAAATTTCAAACATCGATTCGAAGCTGGGTCAAGCCATATTAACGATTAATAACTCAGCCAAAATAAAATTGGATCTAGCAAACTACACAAAGAATTACAATACTCTGCGAGAGGAGGAAACACGCCGAAATTTTTCCCGGACGCGATAGACGATAAAATATTTTAAAAATTCTCAAATTAAGTCTCCTCTTATGAGACTTTGTCGTATCATCGGACCAATCACGACGACACCCAATAGTATGTCTTTCGTGTAATTCCCGGTTCTTCTCGTCCATCTGATCGAGACGCTGCTCGTCCTTTGAAATCAGCTCCTCTTATCATTGCCATTCTCCCCACGTCTACTCGCTCGTTGCTACACTCGAAAACGACTCGCGAATTGTCCTCGCAACCGTGCACGTGCTGTCCGCTTCGTGATCGAATTCTAAATCGGCGCCATTCTTCTCCTCTTTTCTCTCTCCTCTCATACGTTTAAGACGACTTTTGGTCCGATGGTAAAATTAAGGCTTGATATCCCTGCGTGTTCGATATTGTCGGATTATGTCATCCGTTTTTAGCACAGATTCGTTGACTCACACTCAACACTTTCAAATTGACAGTGCACGTATCGTGCCTGACATACATTTCGGATTTTGTAAGTGAATTTCTATTTCGGAAATTCAACGGGCCTATAATCCTCTTTTGCAACATAAAAGTCTTTATTATCCAAATACGTGCGTTAACTCGGAATTCGAAGTTGAGAATTCATTCAGAATCAATTAGACGATGTATAATAATTTTGGGATGAATTTACACGTCGATAGGTCTTTGTAACTCGAGAGCTCTTCGTTATTGACATAGCATGTACTGAAAAGTTACGGACTCACGTACTACGAAGCACGGTTTCCGTTCTTCCGTAATAATGAATCTCGCAAACTGTTATCGTAGCACATGACTCATAACAAAGACGAGCGATCCATTACAAGGAACAGCTTCGCAAATACGTGATATCTTACCTGCACCGCAGTAATCGCAATTATTCTCGAGTACGTCAGACGCATCCTTATGACAGACTTGGCGCAATGGCGGTAATAGGAAACGTAATAAAGGATTGCACTCTGTCCGCGTTAAAATGTAGGCCGAGAGTAACAGAACGTAACATCGCGGAAAGGAAAACCGTTGTGACACTATTTTCACACCCATGCTCGTCTTTTGTTTTTTTCCTACGCTCCGTTAACCGGTCACATTCTTGACGTCAGCAAATGACTACAAACGGACAAGACTTAGGAGTGTAGTGGTATTCTTTATATAGAATAAAAATCAACAAAATTTGAGCTAATAGAAAAGTGCAGAGACATAATCGAACTTTCTTTACATCGAAAGTATTGTCTAGTATTGGCAAGTCAGTTTGGCAAGAAAGTAATTACAGTTCCGAAGTGAAAAATGAGACTCATGCGCTTATACAAAGAATAAACTTTCATCAACAACGTATTTTGTTCCGTAACGTTAAATGTGACTAAAATCAAATTGCGCTAGAAAGATAACTGACAGATAAAAACATATTACATCGGTATGTTGGAATATTGAAAACACGTTCTTGCCAGCACAATAAGTACGCTGCAAAGGGAGCCGACCGCCGTGGTGCCAATTTTCATGTTCGACCGTCGACGTTCTTGGCTCGATTTGCAAATCGTTCATTTCCTGTTGCAGCTGCAGAGCTTCCGCGTCTCCGTTGCGAAGTTACTGTCGGAGCCAATCTGCACGCCGGATTACGAGATCATTACGCGGCTGCAGAAAATGGTGGCTGCCCATCGCGACTTCACGATGCTCTCGCGAAGGTACGACGAGCCGCTGGAAACGAGCCCCTCGAGATGCACCAGGTACTATTAATAAGTGCTGGCGATTGCTCCGAAACGAGAAACTCCCGTTGCTGCGTCGACGAAGTCCTATTCTCTGGCTTCTGGCGCGACAGCGATTAAGCTCCGGCGATTACACGCTTGTGTCGTAACGGCGCATTGCGCGTCGGCCAAGTACGAATGGTAGTTATGTGCGAGAAAAATTGCGCCGGTATTCTTTTTGGCGAGAGAAAGACGTTTTTAGTGATGCGTGGCAAGAGTCAGTAGGGATTTGCAAAAGATTAGACTGTGTCGTCTATTTCTTTGTTTGACATTTTTCATACATACAACACAAGTCGACAGCATGGCATTTATGTGCGAAAAAGATGGCGGTATTATATTTGTGAGAGAAAGACGGTTTCAGTTATGGGTAGTATTACACAATCAGTAGGGTTTTGCGAAAGTTTAAAGTTCGTCGTCTAATTCTTTTTATGACGTCTTTAATAAATTGATAAGAAAATGTTGATTTACATTTCAAGCAGTTTTAATTGGGTTGTAAATTTACATTTTTTTACATTACATACATATATACATTATATACATAATTTGGGTTGTAATTTTTGCGATAGGAAGGCTTTTTTAGTTATACGCAGTCACAATCAATAGGGTTTTACAATATTTGACGCATCGCCTACTTCCTTTTATAACGTCTTTTACAAATTGATAAGAAAATTTTAATTCACATTTCGAACAATTTAAGGAAGAAATTAATTATTTGCGTTAAGCCATTACATACCATATAATTGCTCCTGTTGCAATTATTGAAAGAGTATTCGTTTTTCATTCACGCAGCATACATCCAGTTCATCCCACTCATCCGCCAAGGTCACCTGGTTCGAGATGCACACGATATGAAGACAGCGGATTCGCAGATCCTCCGGATCTTCACGACATCGATGACGATTATACTAAGAGGCCAGTGCGAAGTAGTCTACTTCCGTGACATCGGTCGAGATTCAAATTCTAAACGAGACCCCTAACTATGACTGACATTGAACGTACAATATCAAAGACAAACATTCCGTCCACCTCAAAGTACTTCTGCAATGTCCAGATTCTACCAACGATATAAGACAGTGTCTGGTCAAGTCGTAGAAGGTTCGACGAGACAATCGATTAATCGAATGCAATCGACAACTACTCGATATCATTCTGATTGTTTACAAAATATGAGTCACTACTGTTTTGCGTAAAGCTGTACATGCTGTTGATCTGTCCATCAGCGACATCCAGGAGATATTTTCGTGAACGAGCTGCTACTGTCTCGAGAGATGTTCGATAAATCGAACGTTTCTGAGAGATCAAATCGAGAGTATCTTTGCCACCGCTTTTTCAAAATTATACAAGCCTTTATCTGTTAAATACTTTTCCACTATTTTTTGTTGCCTAGAGTCTATTGCTGAAGCCAAGGAAGTACGTTCTATTACACGTTTTGTTCGAATCTGTCAACTTACAATTGCATTGACAGTAGTCTAGAACAGAGGCGCTTTGTACAAAATTTTCCGAACTAGATTTGGAGCAATCGCTCTCGGGCAGCACGTAAAGATAGGAACTCGGAAATAAATCGTCTCCAACCGAGAGGGACAACGTTCAGTTCGAACATTGTCGCCTCGATCCGTTAAAGGATTTCCAGGAATCGGACATCGAGTTTATTTGCCTGACACGCGTCATCGACCGGAAAAGGTTAGATACTTCCACGAACTGGAAACTAGCTTCTTGCACTCTAACGAGCGGCCGATAAAACTGTGAAATAGCGAACTACGATGTCTCTCCATCCGAGAAGGAAGGAGTCATTCTCATCGACGTTAAGACTGAACGATCGGAGACGAAAGTTGAAAGAAACAATAAAAACGAGAACTGCCACGAAAGACATTGTTTTTCTACCCACCGCTGCCTTTGTTTGTTTGCACTTCTCTTCCGTCGATCGTTTGCGAAGCATAAGCTTTATCAGTCGTTTGACTGAAGACTCATAACGATCGTTCGAGCCAATAACGGTAACTGCCACGAAATTGGACCTGGCTTTATTACTGAACGGGCTTTTTCTCCTTGTGGAGCGCTCGATGATTAAATGCAGCTTGACGGATGCCGGGGAATGATTAACGTGTGCGCAGAAGGAAGTGCGTAGTCTAGATGTAATGGCAAAAAATGATAGTTTTCTTAATTACATGTTTGGTCACCGCGCTTTCAGTTTTCCTCTTCCCCTTCCACGCCGCGGTGAGTAGGTAAATTCTCGATTAGCTGGGTGGCGAAGAAAAAGGCACGATGTCGAAGTGACAGGGAAGTGTCGCGATAACGATCTCTTCGCTTCTGTCCGCTCGTGTCCCTTTTTCCGGCGCGCTCTCCCATTTTCCGGTCGATTAAATTCCCCATCAGTTAACATCGCGCCGAGGACGCGTTCTAACCGAACACTTCCGTCGAATTAATCAAGATGCTCGTGTGACGCTAATATCTGTCCGAATGATAGGCCATCATTATGCGCGAACGGAACGGAAGCGATTGAGGCATTTCGCCGATTAATATGCGCCCTGCTACACGCTTTCGGATTTCATTTTTGCAAAAATTGTCGGCGCCGAAGAGCCCGACGTTCGGTCATTTGAAACTTTTAACGATAAATGCATTTCATGCTAAGAACGTGATGTGTTCCTGTCCGTCCAAATGACGGTAACCTATCATTATCCGTGAGTAAAGCGGGATCGGTTGAAACACTGATCCGATTAATACGTGCCCTATTTCGATTGTGACGAGGCTGAATATCATTTTTACCAGGCTGCCGACGTCTGCAAATAAAGCGGAAGCAATTAAAACGCAGCTTCGATTAAAGCGTGCCCTGATTAAATTTCAAGCTCTCAGATTTCGTCACGAGTTGATCCATTTTCATGTTTTAACGATGCAGATCGAAAAAGTGTATCTCGCAAATAAATTACAATTTTTTTCATTTTTTTTTTTTATTAATATTTCAGGTATCACTGAGAAGCAGCCGTCAGGATTCCCTGTGAACCCTTTTTTTCATCCACGAACACGCATTTAAAAATTTAAATAAATACCTTCAATGCTGCGAAAAATGAAAATGTGAAAAACAGTCTATATTTCGACATACTTTACAATGTTCCTAAGCGCAATGCGCTGCTGTACGGAATATCAATAACATGCCCCATGATTTCAAAATGCGTTTGCGCCGAAATGGTCTTTTATCCAACATGCGACTTTTTTCCGTCTACCCCAATTGAGTAACAGGGCTGTGCGATTCTCCGGATGAAAGTCCCGTAGCAGCTCCAGCGTCGTTACGAAACGTTAGATAGGACGTTATCGTAAGTCGATTCGTGGAAAAAACGAAAGTGCCTCGCGATCAACAGGTAAGTCCCGATCGTCACGTCCCACTCTCGACTTCTTTCCAGCGCACTGACTCTTACGCTCCTACGCTCGACGATTCTATATATAACACTACAGGCAGCGAGCGGAACGTCGGAGAATTGTTGGCACGGTCTGACGAACTCGGTCCATTAACATTTTGCAGAAGTTAGCGGATTATCTGTGTTTATACAGACCTCACTTTGACGCGGTAACCTACGCAAAAATGTTTTTCGAAAAGCGGCTGGAAAATAGAAGCTCGCGTTGGAGCCTTGACTCGGCTATGATCCGAACGTTCTCTTTAGAAAATTAATGAAAATCTGGTTCGTAAATAATTATACGTTTTTGAAATTTTCGGATGCTATTATGGACTGTCGACACATATTCGCATTATTACAGTCAGATACGCGTTTTATATGACAGTACTATAATAATATGTAATAATATACTATGTGCTACAATAATATAAAATATATGTAATATTGGTTTTTTTGACAAAGTTCAAACTGTCCTTCAAAGCGAGTAGACGAAATGCATTTATAATAATGGACTTTTAAAGTTACCAATATCTCTAAACATCTCTATAATAATAGTTGCGGCAAATAGCTCTTCCAAGGCGATATCAATCGCGTGATAGACGGCCATAGTGAAGACTGGATTACGCCTCTGCTTCGACTTTTTTCCAGCGCATCGACCCTTACGCGCCTATGCTGACGTTTCTATGCATATGCTACGAACGAAACGTCAGAGAATCTTGGCACGCTTCGACGAGCCCGGCTCATTAACCCTTTCGCCGACGGCGCGATTTAATGCGTGCCCGTACTCAATGGGGGAACGAAACAAATTGCCCACTCACGCCGTTAATGCTTCAATGAAAGTAATCGCGATCATCGGATTTTTCTCTTTCAGAAAACACGCGCTTCGCAGCTATCGCGATGTCGACTTCAGCAGCAGCTTTCTTCTTCATTTCATTATGGATCCGAGTCATTTCAATTACATTTATTAATTCGATTCAGTTCGAAACATTTAATATCTTCAAAGAAGCTACACCAAACATGAAAAAATATTGTACAACAGCAGGAACAACTTTAAACATCCTCTCAATGTAAAATTTTTTGCTACCGTACATTCTATCCACGTAGAACCTCTACATTTCTCCGCAAATCTCCTAAAAGTAGCATACCGCCAAAGATTGTGTAATCTAACATACATCAGCATGCATTTTAGCTCATTTGTAACATATTTCAATGCCATGTTTTGCATGTTGAACGCGCGTATTCGTGTACCATGTACTGCTAAGGCGTGAGCATTAGGATACTCCTGGTTTGCTACGCATTTCGGATCATATCTTCGAAATGATTGCACTTAGAAGGTTCCGTTTGCGATTTTTATGATTCTCTTCTGATCTTCCTTCACCGTGCATAATCACAAATCAGTGGGGAGACTATAATTTTTTGAACCCATTCGTGACCAACATTCTTCGACGATTATTTAATTTTAACTTTGAAACTATTACGAATTTTGATGATTGGGAAGAGGCTGTCTGAGTTCTTTTTCACCCGCTAGTAAGTAGCAAAAGGGCGATTCGACCCGCCGACCATCGATTTTTCGCAAAAATGAATAAGGGTAGGTACTCCTTAAAAAAGTCGCGATTTATTCAGACGCCTGATATTTCGACATAGAAATCAAAATCTACAGGCGGAAAATCGGACAAGACAGGAAAATCTATGATAATCATACATTTTCTTGGAGCTTTTGATGTGTTCTTTCGGATTGGATCATCAGTGAAAGTCAATTTTCAAAAAAGCTTTTTTCGTTTGTGAAAAATGATCGTAACTCCGAAGCTGTTGAGAACTCCCAACTTTGTTTGCGACCAACATTCAGGGCGAGTTAAAATCTATAGGATAGGATATTTATAAATCGAAAATAAGATTAAAAATTTGTTTGGCTTTTTCAGTATTTTTGATGATTTCAAGTAGCGCCTAAGTACCTTATCCTGATCGGTCATTGCAAAAGGAAAGCGTTAAGACCTTCAAAACAGTTAAAAACCACGTTTACATGCCGCCGTACCTGCATAAATCGCAAAAACGCTGCTTATAATACAATGGGCCGTCATAAGATAACGTAATGTAACGCCCTTATACCGTATTTTGGTTTTTCATTGCCATAGCAACGTGTGCGGCCCATTAGAGTGTCTTAATTCTTTTAGTGACGACCGAAACAGAGGTGCCTATAAGAACTTAACCGGAATAATTTCACGCATTTACACGGGGTTTGAAAAAAAGCGATATTATTATAATATAATATAGCAAATATTGACATGATTTAAAAAGCAGCGTATTAATCATCTTGCAGTACAATTAGCCCATTTGTAAGGTATTATAAATTTATTTTAAGATAGAGTTCGCCCCCAATATATATATTAGTATACAGAATAGTAAACTGCCACTGGGTGCGCGCCGATATATCGGCGCTGACAGTCTTAGCAAGTGTAGCGAACGCTGATGTATCGGCGTCCGGCATTAACAGGGTTAAAACATCGAAAACATTTTGCCCCAGTCGCCCGACGCACGCATATGCAATTAATAATACAATATTCGATCAAAAAATAATGGAGGAAAGCGTAAAATAACGCAAATTGATAATATATAGTATCGCATAGTAAGGTTGTGTATGCCAAATATCTCTTACAATTAGACTCATTGCCACAGCCGCCAAATGCGTAAAAATGTCTGAAATAATACCGTAATATTATCGTAAAAAAACATAAAGTAGTGTAAAACAATATAACGCAATGTAACATTACAGGAAGAGTAACGTAGAATAAACATATGTGTGTGAAATGTCTATAAAGTTTCCATGGCAGGTGGTTGGGGCAGCAGGAAAGGCAAACATTCAAGTACAAATGGGCTGAGTCCAGACCCCGAGCAAAAAACCAATAAAAAAACTCAAAACAAGCATGTTCGTTTCTGACTAGGTCGTCAAATCGACGAAAACACCCCTAAAAATGCTAATAATTCTCTCGATGAATAATGTAGAAGAGAGTAAAGTAATGCAGGGAAGCACATAAACCATTATACCGTGATAACAAATACGTTAAAAATTTGTTAAAAAAACGTGTACCATCCCCGAGTTAGAAACTCCCACTTCCAAAGAAAAAATGCTGGTCGCTATTCAAATCCAGTGCAACCTACACTAAACAGCACAAATCTATCCCCACCCCTTTAATGGTACGTTGGAGTACAGAGGACTGAACATAAGATTCTTTATTAACGTTTCACTTGATTCAAGAATTGTTACTGATTATACGAACATGTTATTAACATGCTATCTGATGTCATTTATACAAGTCATGGTACGATTTGTGCAAATTAATAGTCCGTCATTGATACATTTCCCATTGCTGGTCTTACATAATGCCTGAGAAAATGAATAACGAGACATTTGATTCTTGCCGAAGAATCGGGGCTGACGCGTCTATCAAAAACTTGAACTCGAATTCGGCCATGAGTAAGGAACAACGATCTCGCCTGCTCGGCGTACATCACCGCAAAACCGCAGGAACGATCACACATGCGATCTTCGTTTGAGAGGCAGACCGACGTTAAAACTCGCGCTTCGCTCGATTTCCTCGGCCTTCGGCCCGTAACGAATAGCCGATGAAATAATTTACTCGCCCACAGGTGCGGATCGCTCGCGTTCCGGAACGCATCTTCGCCGAACGCGTTTAACGATAATGGCCTCGTACAGCAACGTGCATCCTAAACGCTTCTGTGTCGATCGCCCACGTTCGACTTCTGTCAGTTATATTTCCTTTTTTTCGTTGCTCACGTAACGACGCGAGCGGCTTACGGGCAGAGACGATGATCGAGTTTCGAGAAGCCCCACTTCCGATCGACACGGTTCCGATTTCCGCCTGACGTAATCGGCGATCAACCGCCAAAAGCGAAGAGCGAATCGTTGCGTAACGGTTGAATTTCTTCGTGGTCGATTGATCGGAGTTTCGTTTCTCGATCGTGAGATCTTTGCGCGAAGATTATTCAAGTAGCCTCTAAGTATGCGTTCTAAGGTGAAGCAGATTACGTCCAGGGTAGAGATGGTTGTGAGCAATGTGTCGGTTTAAGGGTTAGATAGTTTAAATTAAGGGGAAGTACATGTCGAGAGACGAACGCTTCATGGGAAGCAGTACGTGCTATAAAGTGAAAGCAGCATGTGTGGTACACTGCGTGCCTTTACGTACATTGATGCAAACTTGACATATCGTCCCTTCAGTACTTACAAGACGTAGGTACTATTCTCGTACCAACATTCGGATTTCAGTATTCGTAACGCTGTATATGTCAAACGATAATTTACATAAGTTATTTAAAATTTGCAGCTGCTCAAAATCAGTTATTCGACATTTTCTACACGCAATTACCTGAAGTATTCATATTTTTGACTTTGGACCATAAAATCCTCTTTCGAGATTTGGCTCACGTGAGCATCGGATAGAAGAAAGAAGGTGGCGTGCACTAAGCGCCGACAGCTGAACGTAAACCGGATTGGCGGAAATTTTCGTTCATCCGCCTTCTTACATCACATCCGTAGCGCGTCTCATGGTGCCACGTAGTATGTATATACGTACGTAGGCGGTAGTATCGCTCCGGAGTGGAACAACCGCATTCCAGGATGCAGACACCGTAGAGTTGCCGGAGGATACGTCGGCGAGGGCCTTCAGGAGAGAAGCGAAGGAGCCTGGCAGCCGGAGAGTGGTGGAACTTCAGGTTTGTGAATCGCTTTGAGCTCTCCAGCGAGCACCATTGGCAAGAATGCGCGTGTTTCCGACGCCGGACTGTTTGCTTTTAACATTTTGAGAGGAAAGTATTGATTTTCGATTTTCGATCACTTGCGAAGACGTTTGCAAGACGTTGCATAGAATAAATCAACAATGTATACTGAGAAATGTCAGGTATAATATAGAGAAATATTTGATGTATAATAATAAGTTTTTGGCATATTTGGTCACTGTTGTTCTTTTTAACTAAATAAATTTCAATGAATTTTAACACAAAAACGTTGATTTGGATTAGTTGGTTATAAAAAGAATTAATTTTAACATATGAAAATTAATTTTGAAAAAGAGAGAATATTCATTAATTCATTTAATGAAAAAAGATAACAAAGTTAAAGAATTTAATAAATCTGACTCACCTAGTCAGGATCTCCCTAAGAAATATCTCCCTATCTCCCCAGAAATATTTGGATTATAGTTTTTGTTGGGCGCGACATTCTGTGTTGTTGAAAAACTTGACGGAGGAAATACTTTCTGGGTAACTAAATAAAAGATAGGGATTTAGACTTTGTTGTAAACTGCTTTTAATTCAAGGAACGTTATTTAAAATTGATAAACTACTTGGTTATATAAGCAAACGCCGAAAGCTATATTAAAGACATGTCTCCAATTAAAATTGCATTGAATTCTCAATTTTTCGAACCTACCTAAAATCTGAAAAAATACCGACTAAACAAACTTTTTCGGTTAATTTTATCTGCGGAGTAAGGAAATTATTAATGCCTACAGCAAATATTTCGACTAAAAACTGTAAAAGATTCTCAATTTTGCGGAATTTTACTACTGGCAGTAACTGACAAAAACGGAGTAAATCCTCACGTCAGCACATTTTTCCGTTACCTTCATCTACCCAGCGACCGCAAACGTCGCTGAAAGCATTCGTCAAGAAGCTGTTTGATTGAGTTCGGTCCTCGCACTCCACTCAAAGATAAAACGTCAAGATATCCGATCGTTTCACCCGGCTTTCTGGCCGACACGCATGGTCGTACAATGCTTACGGTTTCCATGAATGGCTGATCCATTCCATTGTGCCGCCAGGTCCCGGCATTCGGATCCCACGGTCTGGGTCAGTCTCGGCACTAGATACATCTTGAATCCCGAGAACCGCAAGTAACGATCCTCGCTCTCGCGCAAAGTGGTCCTTCGGGGCCAACTCGCTTTAAATGACATTCGCCCTGAATCGCTGCCGCACGGAATCGGCCGCGCTTGTGTTACGAACTGCGATGAAAAAGGCAGAGAAGACAGTACAATGGACTGAGAGTACGCGCATGCAAATCTGTGTGCACATGCGATGCGAGCGTGTCAGTTGCGGACGGGAGTCATTAAAGTGTTGCGGACAGTCATAACATCGAGGTGATCTTGTCAGTTTTCGGGAGTGCAGGATGGAAAAGATAATGGGATAACGTTTTTATGGTCAGCGCAATTTTGAGATGACTTCGGAGACTGCAAGTTGGTGTTTTTTGCGAGTTGGTGGTGGCTTTTGGTGGTACACTTGTTCTGTTTGTCGGACGATGTAGGTACATTAAGGATGATATACCGTTTGGGTTATCTTTGATCGCTGTCTTTCTTTCTGGTTTACTTTAGTGTGTTCGTATATCACAAAGATATGGACCGTTCATTTTGAAAGTGGTAAAAGTCCATATTTAAAATAAAATGAGATATCATATAATTTATGATTAACGTGGTGTAAACGGTTTATTTATGTGATATTTAATTTTTAATGAATGGACTTAGGCCACTTTCGAAATAAAGGGTCCATATATTACGTACTCGGAGTAGTCGGTAAACAATGCAAAATTATTGAAAATTTCTAATTCTTTGATTGTGCCTATTAGGCACAATAATTTTTCGTCTCGTAATACTTCTGTCTGCCATCTGCAATGAACATCAAATCCGCGAAAAATGAGAGGTTCATCGTTCCTTGTGAAAATTGTTGTTTCGAATTCGGGGTCAGAAACCATAATCGCAAGAGGCAGATGTTCGGTTATTGACCTAACCACTGCCGCGTCTATTCAAAGACATTTGCGTGCGGTACTTTCTCGGTGTTGAAAAAAACTGACGGCCGAAATACTTTCTCCCAGCATCCCGATAGTATAGGCATTGTCAGGGGCACGTCCCGACATACGTTCCTGTCTCGCAGGATTCGTCTCTGGGAAGTTTATTAACCTATGAGCAATTTATTTTTCTTCTTTCCCGGAACGTGAGCAGCCATAACTGGGCAACGGTGTGCATAATAGCACAATTATAGACGTGCTTATTCAACATGTGAGAAGGCTGCTTTTCGCAACGTGTGCGGGCACTTAATTCGGAATGAGCAGTTAGAGAGAGAAGGATGATAAAGAGAGAGGGGGACAGTGAGACTGAACAGCTGGACATGAAAGTATTCAGCGGATGGTTTATTTGTTACGCACGCCGCCGGCTAAGCCTCGTTAGACAGGTCGACGACATATTTGCCGCAAGCATTTCGCGTGAATGCTATTTTGCGAATCACCGACAAGGTCTTAACCGTGCATTTATCATCATGCGTATTGCTATATATCAATAGTGAAATTTTATAACGGGAGATTCAAGAGTCCTGAAGAAAGTTATATATATATGATATGTGATATAATGTCCAATATGTGTTCGCAGAATTATACCAAGCTTCCATCACTTTGACAACAATATTACAATATAATGATATGCAACAAATATTATGTTTGATTTTCTAATGCGCATTACCTTTTCTGCCATGTATTTATTAAATAAAGTGGCTGCACCGAATTCGACTCTGTATTCTAAATTACTCTTCCTGTAGTGAATAAGATGTGTATTATAATGTTTCTGTAGTGTATATAATATGTCACTAAGACGGTTTTTTAACCCTATTTTACCCTTCCTGTAGTTTGCATTAGTTTCAGAGTTTTATTACAAGAAGGCGTAAAATTAATGAAATTAATAACTATCATCTTGCATATCCTCTTTGACACATTGTTCAGGATAATTCCTGATCGATATATGAAACAAACCAGACGCGAGTAGAACAAAACGACCCTCAACTCGCGCACTTAACCGCTGATAACCCTTTCCAGCAGAGTCCATTCTCTCAATTCCGAATCCCGTGGCATTTCATCATTCACCGTTGACCCAAAAGCGGCGGCAAAGTTTTCTCTTCAAGGCACGTCCCATGCAGGCTTCGACATCGGTGCGGAATATGGCTGCATACGTTCCTCACGAAGAGTCGACTGCTGACCGGAGTCTGAGCTTCCTCCGCTTCCGGTCCGATTGCACGTCAGTTTTCTCGGCATCCTCGGCCACCGCTTTGTCATCGGCGTCCGCGAAAGCGACTTCGACATTCCCGACAGTTTTTGCAATAATGACTATCCCCCTCATTCGAGCGATTGCCAGTCAGCAGGCAGCCGAGTCGCTTTACGAACCAGCGACGATCGACGGGCGTTTTCTAATGCCTAATGCGATTCCGCGTTCGCAGCCCGCTCAAAGCTGATCGGGGAACGATGATTAAACGGTATTCCCTTGTCTCTGATGCGTTCCATTCAGCGCCGTCGTCATTCTGTCCAGCGACCCAGTTTCGTTCGCAACGCCCGTAAAGTAAGTCATCAAGATTTCGGCGCGCTTGAGGGAGATTAAAGGTAACGCGGTGAAACTTGTAAGGTGTAGGCGATGTAATGAGTCGTTGCTGGTGTCACAATTTTCTCATGTTGTCTTTATGTACGCTTGAGTTCATAATCATTTAACAGCATGTGCTAAAAGTCTTGAAATCAGTTGATTCCACAGCAGTGTACGTCGGATGAAGTGAATAGTTCAGTTGACTGTTTCTGAATTTCTGATTTAGTCCAGTTTCAGAATTATTGTCGTATAAATTGGATAAAGCTGTCAGTCTAATGAGATGTAATAAAGTTTAGGACCTCTTTGATTAAAGTGCTGAAGTGTGAATAGTCGAAAGGAGATTAGATCACAGTGTTGAAGAGATTGTCAAGTGGAACAGGATTATTTTTGTTTTACTTGTGCTTCAATGTTACGACACTGCTTTCTCGTGCCGGAATGGAGCTTTAATGATACATTTTTCTGTGACATTAAAGAGGAATCAATGTAATCTCGAGCTCTTATCAGAGTCAATATTACAAAGACAGATTTCCATTGTTCGAGTTTTCCAGTGGTTTTCGTCTTAGATCAAGCTTTTCGTTCAGCTTTGATCTAAAGTTGAATAGGAAAAAGAGCGCTTGCCTTTTGCTTTTCCTGACGTTCTCAATTTAACGCTGCCTTCAGTTCTTATCTGCGTAACCCAGTTTTACCTTGCTTTCGGTTTACTCATTTATCATATTGCCGTATTCTAGAGTAAGAGATAATTTAAGATTTATATTTGTATTTATATTTATATTTAGGCTTATGTTTATGTTTATGTTTATGTGAAGAAGGAAGGGAGATGTAAGAGAAAAGACGGAAATCCGTAAGGGAACCATAAATAAACTAACTAACTAACTATTGCCGTATTCTTGCGATATTCCATTGCCTCATTATTTCAGCGGTTATGTGTCTCGTTAAAAAAATGGATTTTAAGTTGTAAATTTAATTATTTAAATTTAATACATTTATAGTGGTACCAAAACATTTATCGTTTGATATTATGACTGCAAACGCTATTTGTTTTTTATTTGCGACTGATGACTCGTATTTTAAGCAAGCTGAAATTCTTAAAACGTCATCAAGGCAGAATTTGCACGCGACAATTCAAGCAGACGGCGCCAAGGGACGAGATAAAAGTGTTCGAAACGGGTTCGTAAATCTCAACCCGGAATTCATCGGGATTCCTTGGCTCGTTACGCCTTCTAACTTTCACGTGTCATGCCACATTCACAACGGGAATGACAATCGTGCGCCCTTTGTTCCCTTTGAGGCACTCCACTTAGTACCTGCCTGATCGTTTCCCAGTGGGACCCGATTCTGTTTGCGGACGATTCGCTTCTTTACTCACGATCCACAACCATAAATTCCAAAACTCCCCCCAAAATTCTTTCTACTTTCAACCACCTGCGTCACATTCTTCTAAAATTGACAAACGATACATATTCGATGCAAACACTGCACGTCATACCTTGAGTCAGTATTTATTATGCATAACAACATCTGTTAAATACAGTGTCAAATTTACAAGAACATCCCAACGTTCGATAGAAAAAAGTTTACATATATCGAAATTACAATAGTTAAATCGTATCACTCTGTAGCGTAGAAAGTCATTTCGTGTACTTGCGTGAATTTTGGCACACTTATCCTCTACTCGCAGTATGTGTTTGGCTCAGTATCCTCACCTGATCGGCCAAATCAGACGAACCTGCCATTGGAGGACCAGCTTCTGCATTCTGAGTAATTGAAGAGCGGAGAGAATGAATTAAATCGAACTTTTATTTTTATTTAGCTGAACTGTGAATACCCAACGACTAAAGATGCAAGGTACGTACTGGTGAAGGTTCCGCGAAGATTCCAATAATCATAAGTCCAACTGCAAGAATCATGCTGCAGCAAATTTTGTCGAAGACCGCCATGCCGTATTTCGCTAATACGCACAATTCTAACCACCCCACGAACTCTACTACATGTTATATTATATATTCGTGCTATTATCACATGACGCAGTACACTATCGTATCCGGAAGATGTTCAATTGGCAATTCAAAACTCAGACCGGACCTGCGCAATTTGAAAGAACGCACGACTATCGTTTGCCTCGTTAGATCGAACGTGTCGTTTTATGACGATGACATCGAAATTATGTCTTCCTGGCCACACGATATCGTCGTTTCTTTCGAATTTAACACGGACCGCTCGCCGCATTCGATTTAGTCGAAAACAGACTAACTCAATTGTCAAAAATGTTGGCGCGGTCCTTTCAGCTCAGGTATGAAGATTGAAAGGCAGCTGCTATTCGCAACTGGTGAAAGACATAATGGATCTTAAATGCAATTGCCACAGTGTACTGTTTTTATTAATTCGAATGAATAAAGGTACTTCTGCGACACGAACTGTAGTGTTTAACATATGATTGTTCGTACGTTGAACAATTCTTTTGTAAGTTTCCTGTAACGTTCTAACGGATTAGATGTCATATAATAACATTCATAAATCTCATCTCGGAATTCCATGGCTCGTCACCCCTTCTCAGTTTCATGTGTCACGACACATTCACAACGAGAATGACGATTGTACGCCCTTTGTTCCCTTTGAAGCATTCCTCTTAGCCCCTGCCGAATCGTTTTTCAGTGGGACTGATTCTGCTTGCGGACGATCGACTTCCTTATTCAGGACGGTAAACTAGAAATTTCGAAACTCCCCCCAAAATTCCTTCTATTTTCATCCAACTCTGTCGCATTTTCCTGAAATAAACGAACGATCCATAATTTATGCAAACGCACCACGTTCTACCTTGAGTCACTATTTATTATGCCTAACAATTTCTTTTAAATACATTGTCAAATTTACAAGGACATTTCAACATTCGTAAGAAAAAAGTTTACAGATATCGAAATTAGCTAGACCATATCACTATTTAGCGCATAAAGTCATTAGCACTCTTGAGACAATTTTGGTACACTTATCCTTTATTGGCAAAAAATGTTTTACTCAGCGTCCTTATATGCTCGGTGAATTCTTCTATTGGACAATCATCTTGTGCCTTCAAAGTAATTGAAGAGCGGAGAGAAAGAATTTAATCGAACCTTCGACATTACTTTGCTGTATTCTTAATATCCAACTACCAGAGATGTAAGGACGTACCCGTGAACAATTCGAATTAGCGAGATCAACTGGTATCAGGTCTGGTGGCGGTTTAGCAGCAATCCCAATAATCATAAGCACAACAGCAATAAGCATGCTGTAGAAAATTCTGACTAATATCGCCATGCCGTATTTCGCTAATGTGCACAATTCTGATCACCCCACGAACTCTCCTACACGTTATATGATCGTAGTATCAATAAATGACACAGTGCACTATCTTACCCGGAAACAGTTCAAATGGCAATACGAAACTAAGGTCGGACGTGCGTTTGGAACGACAGATGTTTGTCTCGTTACGTCGAACGATCCGTTTTATAACGAAAACATCGACATTATCAGTCTTCCTGGTCACACAGTATCAACGATTCGTTCCTATTTAATGCAGAACACTCGCCGCATTCGATTTAGTGAAAAAACAGAGAAACCCAATTTACACAAACGTCAGTGTGGTTCATTGAGCTCAAATATAAAACTTGAAAGGGAGTTGGTACTCTTTAACTAGAAATTCCAAAGCTTCATCCAAAATTATTTCTGCTTATATCCACCTTCGACCTATTCTCCGGAAATCGAAGAACGATGCATAATTTATGCAAACACTCCACGCTCAATCTTCGGTCACTATTTATTATATTTAACAATTTCTTTTAAATACATCGACATATTTACGAGAACATTTGAACATTCGTAAGAAAAAAGTTTACCTATATATCCAAATTTAGCGCATTAACTCATTTAGTAGCCTTGAGAGGACTTTGGCAGGCTTATCCTCTACTCGCAATGTATATATTGCACAGTCCCTTTCTACGTTCGCACATCGTCCGTAAAGTAAGTAGTTGCTGAACAACCAGCTTGCGCCTCCTAAGTAATTGACAATCGGAGAGAAAGGATTTGATCCAACTTTCGTTTTAATATGCTGTATTCTTAATATCCAACGACTAGAGATGCAAGGTACGTACCCTTGATAATTGCATATTAGCGGGATCTGGGGACGGCTTACCGTGGGTTCCAAGAAACATAAGCGCAACTGCAATAAGAATACTGTAGTAAATTCTGTCTAAGACTACCATGCCAAATTTCGCTAATGCGCAAAATTCTGACCGTTCCAACAACTCTACTACATGTTATACCTATGTCCATGTTATCACAGAATGACGCAGTAAGCTGTCGAACCCGGAAGAAGTTCAACTGACAATTCGGATGTCAGGTTGTACATGCGTAATTTGAAAGAAGACACGACTGGCGTCTGGCCTTACATCGACCGTGTTGTATTATGACGCAGACATTAAAGTTATCAGCCTTCTGGTCACAGATGATCAATATTTCTTTCGTATTTAACACAGAGCTCGTGCCGCAATGGATTTTGTCGAAAAATAGACAAATTTAGGGGACAAAAATGTCGGTGTGGTTCATTTTGCTCAAATATGAAGCTTGAAAGGGAGTTGCTACTCTTTAACTAAAAATTCCAAAATTTCCCACCAAAATTATTTCTACTCTCATCCACCTCCGACGTATTCTCCGGAAATCGAAGAACGATGCACAATTTATGCAAACTCTCCACGTTCAATCTGCAGCCATTATTTATTATACTTAACGGTTTCTTTTAAATACATCGACAAATTTACGAAGGTATTTCAACATTCGTAAGAGAAAAGTTTACCTATATATCGAAATTAGTCAGAGCATGCCACTATTTAGCGCATTAATTCATTTAGTAGCCTTGAGAGGATTTTGGCAAACTTATCCTTTACTCGCAACAAATATGTCACACAGTCCCTTTCTGCGTTTGCAATCAGTTTGTGCCTCCTAAGAAATTGACAAACGCAGAGAATGGATTTGATCCAACTTTTGTTCTAATTTAACTGTATTCTTAATATCTAACCACTAGAGATGCAAGGTACGTACCCTTGAAAATTGCATGTCAGCGAGGACACCTGGTTCCGGTTCCTGTGACGGTTTAGCGTGGATTCCAATAATCATAAGCGCAACTGCCATAAGAATACTGTAGAAAATTCTGTCTAAGACTGCCATGCCAAATTTCGCTAATGCGCA
The DNA here is from genome assembly GCA_914767735.1 of Anoplius nigerrimus. NCBI lineage: Eukaryota > Metazoa > Arthropoda > Insecta > Hymenoptera > Pompilidae > Anoplius > Anoplius nigerrimus. The sequence goes on along the minus strand of OU612088.1, from coordinate 9,965,433 downwards.
AAATTCTGACCATCCCAACAGCTCTACTACATGTTATATGTCCATGTTATCACAGAATGACGCAGTAAGCTGTCGAACCCGGAAGAAGTTCAACTGACAATTCGGATGTCAGGTTGTACACGCGCAATTTGAAAAAAAACACGACTGGCGTCTGGCCTTACATCGACCATGTCATATTATGACGAAGCATCGAAATTATCAGTCTTTTTGGTCACACAGGATCAACGTTTCTTTCGTATTTGACAGAGAGCTCAAATATGTAAGCTTCAAAGAGAGTTGGTACTCTTTGACTAGAAATTTTAAAGTTCGCCACCAAAATTTCTTTGAATTTTATCCACCTCCGCCGTAATCTATTGAAATCGAAACACAATTCATAACTGATGCAAACACTCCACGTTCCACCTTCAGTCAGTGTTTATTATGCTTAACAATATCTCTTTAATACATCGACAAATTTACAAGAATATTTCAACAATCGTAAGAGAAAAGTTTACATATGTCGAAATTAGTCAGATTATATCACTATTCAGCGCATAAAATCATTTAGTAATCTTCAGAGGATTTTGGCACACTATCCTTTCGTCGCAATAAATCTATTTCTGAGTCCTCTTTTACCCCTCAACATTTGCATCATTGCTGCTGAAGAATTATCTCGTGACTTCTAAGAAATTGAAGAGCGGAGAGAAAGAATTTAATCGAACTTTTATTGTAATGTAGCTGTATCTTAATATCCAACCATCAAAGATGCAAGGTACGAACCTCTGGAAATTTCACACGAGCGGGAGCAACTGGTTCCGGTTCCGGTGACGGTTTAGCGTGGATTCCAATAATCATAAGCCCTAGTGCAATAAGTATGCAGTAGAAAATTCTGCTCAAAACCGCCATGCCGTATTTCGCTAACGCGCAAAATTCTGACCACCCCACGAACTCTACCTACACGTTATATGTTTGTGTTATCACCAAATCACGTAGTGCACTATCGTACCCGGAAGAAGTTCAAATGGCAATTCGAAACTCAGGTCGCACCTGCGCAATTTGAAAGAAGACACGATTGGCGTCTGACTCGTTACATTCAATGTTTCGTTTTATGGCAAAGAGGTTGGGATTATCAGTCTTCCTGGTCACGCAAGATTAACGATTCTTTGATATTTAACACCGGACTCTCGCCGTATTCGACTTAGTCAACAAACAGACAAATTCAATCTGTAAAATTGTAGAATGTTGCCGTGTGCGAATACTGATAATCAAGCGGTTGCAATTACAGAATTTAATCCACCTTCGCGACATCGTCCTGAAGTCAATGGACAATGCATAATTTACGTAAACACTCGATTTCCCAGCCAACGTTGTTGCTCATTTATTCACGCTGATGATCAATGAGGTCATTCCCAATTTCATTTCTTTGCAGAAAGGAATATTGGGTGATGAAGTTGAAAGGCTGTGAAGAGTTTAAAGGTTCTTCATCCTTGCATTCTTTCGCCTGTTGCGATTACTGGGCGTACAATAGGAGTCCTTTTTTGGTGTACAACCGGCAAACGTGTTATTCCTCGGAAGAAATGACGTTTCCAAAGCGTAGATCGAGAGGGTGAGAGAAGGTGTGCTGTTAAACGAGGTATTAAACGTTTACAAAAGAAGAGAAGTAGGGGTCAAATTCAGAATAGAACGAGCGGACGGCTGCTTAGGCTGAGCTGGTGAAAATAAAATGATACCCTTCAGCCTTATTGTGCTTTGCACACGCGGTCGTTTGTACATTAACATGTATGTTTTTTTTACGTCAGCTTGGCTCTTTGAGTTCAAGTATGTGGCTTGAAAGGTGGCTGCTATTCTCACGGAGTGAAAGACATAATTGGTCCTAAATGCAATTATCGCATTCATACTTCTTTCATTAATGCGAATGAATACAGGTACTTTTGCAACATTAACGTGCAACGTAAAACGTTGCGGATTAGATGTCATGTAAAATCGTTCATAAGTCTCAACTCAAAATTTCTCGGGTCGTCACCCTTTTAACTTTCACGTGTCACGTCACATTCACAACGAGAATAATAATCGTGCACCCTTTATTCTCTTTGAGAAACTCCACTTAGTCCCTGCGGGAACTATTTTGTTTACCAACGATCGGTTTCCTTATTCCCCACGCACAACTAGAAATTCCAAAGTTTTCCCCAATGTTTCTTCTACTTTCTTCCACCTCCGACGCATTCTCTTGAAATCGATGAACGATGTCCAATTTATGCAAAAACTACATTTTCCACCTTGAGTCAATATTTATTATGCATACCAATATCTCTTGAATACATTGTCCATGTCACAAAAATATATCAAAATTGGTGAGAAAAATGTTTACATATATTTAAATTTACGTAGATCATACCAGTATTTAGCGCATAAAGTCATTTAGCACTCTTGAGAGAATTTTGGCACACTTATCCTTTTCGTGCATTTATTGTGTCATTCAGTTTCTTCCTACGATACTTCATGATATGGGAACCGAAAGGTGGACTACCTAGCTAGTGAATTCCAAGTAATTGAAGAGATAATTTTTCTTTAATTTCGGTCTAATTTAGTTGTATTCTTAATCCCCAAACCACCAGTGATGCAAAGTACGTACCACATAAGGATTGGCATCAGCGAGAGCAACTGGTCTCGGTTCCGGTGGCGGTTCAGCGAGAATTCCAATAATCATAAGCACAACTGCTATCAGTATGCTGTAGAAAATTCTGCCTAAGACCTCCATGCCGTATTTTGTTAATGCGCAAAATTCTGACCATTCCACGTACTGTACTACACGTTATATGTTCGTGTTATCACAAAATGACGCAATATACTATCATGTCCGGAAGATGTTCAAATGGCGATGTGGAACTCAGGTCGCACCCTCGCAATTTGAAAGGAGACACGACCGGCGTGTGTCTCATTACATCCAACGTTTCGTTTTATGGCAAACAATTCGAGATTATCAGTCTTCCTCCTTACGGAGGACCAACAATTTTCCTGTATTTAACACGGAGCTCTCACCGCGTTGCACTTATTTCCAGTTGGAAACCAGATACAACTAAATTGTCAAAAATGTCGATGCGGCTCTTTGAACTATGTATAGTATGAAGCTTAAAAGGGAGCTGCGATTCTTGACATAATTGATCTTAAATGCAATTATTGCATTAACACTCGTTTCATTAATCCGAAAGATTTCAGTAAAACGTTGTCGCGGATTAGATGTCGGCTAAAAACATTCATAAAAGTCATCTCGAAATTCATCGGAATTTCTCGGTCCGTCACGCCTTCTAATATTCACGTGTCATGTCACATTTGCAATGAAAAAGACAATAGTGTGCCTATTGTTTTCTTTGAGTCACTCCATTTAGTAGCTGCCTGATCGTTTCTCAGTGGGACCCAATTCTGTTTGCAGGCGATACGCTTCTTTATTCACGATCCACATCCAGAACTTCCGAAAACTCCCCCCAAAATTCCATCTACTTTCATCCACCTCCGTCGCATTCATCTGAAATCGACAAACAATGCATAATTGATGCCAATACTCAATGTTCCACTTTCCGTCACTATTTATTATGCCACCAAATATCTCTGGAATACATTTTCAGATTTACAAAAATATTTCAATATTCGTATATAAAAAGTTTACATATATCGGAAATAGTATCATGTAATAATCATGTAAGCGCTTAGCGCATAAATTGATTTAGCACTCTTGAGACAATTTTGGCACAGTTATCCACTTCTTGTTGCATTCAGGCTTTTCTTACGTTGCCTCAAGACGTACGAAGCTGCAGCTGGACTACCAATTAGTGCATTCTAAGTAATAGAAGAGCGGAGAGAAAGTATTTAAACGCACTCTCGTTTTTATTTAACTGTATTCTTAACACGTTCCGTGCCATGGGGGTCACCGGTGACCGGCACTGAGTCGCTCCGTCTGGCCATGGGGGTCACCGGTGACCGGCCGAGCCAACATTATTATAAACTAATAATTCGAGTAAATTTTCAATGTTTTTAAATTTTTCAATATCATCATCGTTTGTCGGTCGATATCGGTCCGTCTGCCCGTGGGGGTCACCAGTCGCCAAAACTAAGTCGCTCCGTCTGGCCATGAGGGTCACCGGTGACCCCCAGTAAAATTATTGCATTATACGCTCTTATATAGTAAAATTTACCTGTTGTGCGAAAAATTTCGAAAAAATATGTAACGCATAATAAGAAATTCACGTTGGCGCCACGCGCCGGACACGCAAAATCAGCTTGACACGCAACGTGTTAATACCTAACCATCAGAATTCTAAGATACGTACCGGTAAGGGATTTGCAATAGCGAGAGCAACTGGTTTTGGTTCCGGCGACGGTTCAGCGGAGGTTCCAATAATTATAAAGACAACTGCAATCAGCATGCTGTATAAAATTCTGTCTAAGATCGCCATGTCGTCTTTCGCTAATGCTCAAAATTCTGACCACCCCACGAACTCTACCTACACGTTATATGTTTTTGTTATCACAAAATGACGCAGTGCACTATCGTGTCCGGAAGATATTCAAATGGCAATATGAAACTCAGGTCGTACCCTCATAATTTGAAAGAAAACACGACCGTCGTGGGTCTCGTTACATCCAACGTTTCGTTTTATGCCAAAGAATTCGAGATTATCAGTTTTCCTGCTCACGCGAGATTAACGATTCTCCTGTATTTAACTCGGAGCTCTCACCACTTTGGACTTATTTCATAGTCGAAAAACAGAAAAACCTCAATCGACAAAAATGTTAGCGCGACTCTTTGAAATTCAGTATGAAGCTTGAAAGGGGGTTGCTATTCTCAACTATCAAAAGATATAATTGATCTTAAATGCAATTATCGCATTAATACTCGTTTTAATTATGCGAAAGATTACAAGTACTTTGGTGAAATCAACTGTAAAGCGCAACATATGATTGTTCATGTGTTAAACGATTCTTCTGTAAGTGTTTAAAATTCGGTAATAATCGTAAGGTACAGTTAGGAAAACTCAATCATCCGCCCAGTACTAACTGTCCTACCCTCCGATAATCCGCTAATCAATAGACAACCCAACCATTCTTTATTACCGCAAACCCTTTGTTTCCATTCTTTCCCATGCACGGAACCTATCCCATCTTAATCCGTCCTGCATGCTAACATTTCTCAATTGTTTTTCCTATAGGCCTTCAAGTCTCTCTCCCTTAGGTTCTATGAGTTCCTACCCCCGCTCCTAATGCCAAAACCGGCATATAAGAGGTATCTTCGCATACATTTCCTCAGTTCTAAATCATCAGTGTTTCGAGAAATCTCATCACGTATAGTACATCATCGTCGTCAGTTCTACTTGTGTACTACGTCAGTTCTATCTCAGTTCCTATATCAGTCTCATATCATTCTTATATCAGTATCAGTTACCTCACCATATCGAAACTCAGTATAAGCTACATCACCGTATCGAGGTATCACTGCATCGTATATCAAATCATTGTTAATTATCAAATCATTGTCCTTAGTTCATCTCTGTATTATTGTTATTTGTTATTCAGTATTATTATTATTAAAGGGAACATTTTACTCTGAGTGGATCGATCCTTGCACCCTCAACAGTCTCCATTTCTCCTCAACATCCTCCCATCTTCTCAACAGTAAGTCATGTGGAAAACGTTGTCGGGGATCAGGTGTCGTGTAAAATCATTCATAAATCTCAACCCCAAATTCATCTGAATTTCTGAGCCCTTCACGTCTTCTAATTTTCACGCGTCATGTCACATTCGCAATGAGAATGAAGATCATGTGCCGTTTGTTCTCTTTGAGGCACACCACTTAGACCCTGTCGCATGGTTTCAGTCGAACCCAATTCTGTTTGCGGACGACCCGCTTTCTTATTTTAGACGCACAACTAGAAATTCCAAAGCCACCCCTCCATCCCCAAATTCCATCTACATTCATCCACCTCCGCTGCATTCTTCAGAAATCGACAAACGATGCATGATTGATGCCAATACTCAATGTTCCACTTTGCGTCACTATTTATTATGCCACCAAATACCTCTCGAATACATTTTCAGATTTATAAAAATATTTCAGCATTGATATATAAAAAGTTTACATATATCGAACATAGGTAGATCATATCAGTACTTAGCGCATAAATTGATTTAGCACTCTTGAGAACATTTTGGCACAGTTATCCACTTCTTGTTGCATTCAGGCTTTTCCTACGTTCCCTCAAGACGTGCGAAACTGCACCTGGACTACCAACTAGTGCATTCTAAGTAATAGAAGAGCGAAGAGAAATAATTTAATCAAGCTCCGGTTTTTATTTAGCTTTATACTTAACACCCAACCATCAGAGATCCAAGGTACGTACCGGTAAAGGATTCGCAATAGCGAAAGCAACTGGTTTTGGCTCCGGCGACGGTTCAGCGGAAATTCCAATAAAGACAACTGCAATCAGCATGCTGCAGAAAATTCTACCTAAAACCGCCATGCCGACTTTCGCTAATGCGCAAAATTCTGACCATCCCACGAACTCTACCAACACGTTATATGTTTGTGTTATCACCAAATGATGCGGTGCACTATCGTACCCGGAAGAAGTTTAAATGGCAATCAGGAAGTTATGTCGCACCTGCGCGACTTCAAAAAGACATGACTGGCGTTAGCTTCGTTACATAGAACGATTTGTTTTAGGAAGACTACGTCGAGATTATTACTCTTCCCGGGCGCGCAGAAGCAACGATTTTTCCGTATTTAACGCGCAGCAATAGCCGCGTTCGAATTAGTCGAAAAACAGACGAATTGTATTCTCAAATATGACGAAAGTTACCATGCGCAAATACTGACACTCAGGCGGTTGCGATTGCTGTATTTGTTCTAGTTGCTAGAGTTGCATACTAAAAAATTCCCTGTATTTTAATCCATCTTCGCTGCATTATCCTGAAGCCAATGAACGATGCTTTATACACCCGATTTTTGAGCCGGCTCGAGGTTAATCGTTTGATATTACGACTTCAACGTTATTTCCTTTTATTCGGAACAGAAGACTCGTATTTCAAGGGAGTCGAAATTCTTAAAACGTCATCGGGGGAGAGTTGGCACGATAATTAAAGTAGTTGGTGCCAAGGGACGAGATAAAGGGCTCGAAACGGGTTCACAAATCTCAATTCGAAATTCATCGGGATTCCTCGGGTCGTCATCCGTATTAACTTTCACGTGTCACGTCACATTCACAAAAGGTGTGACGATCGTACAAGCTTTGTTCGCTTTGAGATACTACACTTAGTCCCTGCCGGATCGTTTCCCAGTGAGACACGATTCTGTTTGCGGACGAACCGCTTCCTTATTCACGACGGTAAACTAGAAACTCTCCCCTAAGCTCCCTCAAAATTCCTTCTACTTTCATCCAACTCCGTCACATCCTCCTAAAATTGACGAACTATACATAATTGATGCAAACACTTCGTGTTCCACAGTGAGTTATTATTTATTATGGCTACCAATATCTCACGCATACATTGTCTTTACAGAAATATTCCAACATTGGTATGAAAAAAGATGTACATAAATCGAAAATAGGTGAGCGCACTTATCCTCTAATTGCATTTATTGTGTCATTCAAATTCTTCCTACGTGCCCTCATCACAAATGCAAGTGCTGCTGTACAACCATATTGCGGATTCTAAGTAATTGAAGAACAGAGAGAATGAATATTATCGAACTTTCGTTCTTATTTTGCCGTATTCTTAATATCCAAGCACCAGAGAGGCAAGGTACGTACCGGTGAGGGATTCGCATCAGCGAGAGCAACTGGTTCCGGTTCCGGTAACGGTTTAGCGTAGATTCCAATAATCGCAAGGACAACTGCAATCAGCGTGCTGTAGAAAATTCTGCCCAAGACCGTATTTCGCTAATGCGCAAAACTCTGACCACCCCACGAACTTTACTACATGTTATATGTTCGTGTTATCATCAAATGACGCCTTACAGTATCGTACCCGGAAGAAGTTCAAATGGCAATCCGGAACTACGGTTAGGAAAGAGGACACAACTCGTCTACCTCGGTAGATCGAATGTTTCGGTTTATGACGAAGAAGTCGAGATTATCAGTTTTCCTGCTAACGCAAGATCAACGTTTCTTTCGCATAATGTGGATCTTAATCGCGTTGAACTTTTTTTTAGTCGGCAAACAGAACAACTATATTCACGAAAACGACCTCCTGGCTATTTGAGCTCAAGTATAACCTTGAAAGGGAGTTGCTGTTCTCAACGGTTGAAAGACATAGTTGACCTTAAATGCAATTATTACATGAATACTCCTTTCATTAATGCGAATTGATAAAAGTACTTTTTTGGATTCAACTGTAAAGCGCAACATATGGTTGTTTATACATTAAACGATTCTTTTGTAAGTCATTTGTAAAATGTTGTAGCAGATTAGATGTCATCTGAAATCGTACCATGCTGCCAACCTGCCAAAACATGGCCGCAAAAACCTGTCAGCAGAAACGAACAGTGTGACGTTCAAAGAACTGCATGTTTTTCCACTAACATCTAACTGTTCGTTGATTTTGACATGCGGTGCGTAATACTGTTGAAACCTCTTGTTGTGATACTTTCCATTTGAAATCGTGCGGGGTTGTAATCGCGTCGAAACACAGCAGTGAAAACGGGCAGTGTGACACTGACCTAACTGCGTGCGTTGCTGGCATCGTCCGATTATACGTTCATTCTGTCGCAGTGCAATGCTGTAAAAAACTGCATTGTGATGCTTCCGATTTAAAGCCGTGCAACGTTGCCGCCGTTGCCAACGTTACAACAATGCTGTTAAACCGCAGCGATAGATTTTCAATTTAATCTTTAGTGCTTTTTACATTTCATGGACGCCGGTAAGAGCAACTCATGTCAATAATAAAACTGACCAACAAATCAATGTACAATCCTCAAATATATTAAAAATAGGTACATGCATACACGCTGGCTCACCCACATGCCCACTTACATAAATATTGCGAATACGCATTTCAGTACTACAGTTTAATCTCAAAAAATGCAATTACGTATTTTACCATGTCCAAATTACCTCTGTACTACCATCTATAGTTAACTAAACATTCTGTAATCGAATACATTGTATCACAGCGTATCGATAGTAGAGCTAATCAAACCTACCCTAATGAGACTACATTCAAATAATTCGTTCTGCTCATCTGCAAAAAGTGTTCGCCGAGCGTCGAAGCTTCTAAGGCAGCTTTGTCATGCTGCTGAAAGGCGTGACGGCTTACGCTAACGGTGTGAGAACAGCTTAAGGTCTCGGTGCGTTGCCGCGAAGGGAAGGCGAACTTCTCTCGAGGCAGGATCGGATCTCGTTAACCCTGAACTTGGCCGCGAGTCTGCCGCCTCCTGCATCGCTCGATCCTCGATGCAAGCCCGTCACGCTCAGGAATCGTACGGCGCCTTCCTCGCCACTTTCCTTGCCATGCCTTACGATGTAACAAGCGAATTGCCCCCCCCACCCGACTTGTCCAGTCAAACCACGCTTACGTGGAAGAATGACGTAGCGTCTAAAGTGGCTCAAAAGATTGCGCATCATGAATTTTTTCAATGCGATTCATCGATAGAGCTGTCACTATTATTTAAGCAAGTCCAGACTATTTTTAAGGGAAAGTTTGAAAATTATAAAATTGTTGGCTTATGTTGAGACAATCGTTTCAACGTTGGGAATACATAGTATGAGAATAGTGATACATATGTAGGATTTTGGCTTTGCGTAAGAAGTAATTAGTAGGCGTACAGGCAAATACTCTTTACTTCACGCTTAATTTTTATTTTATTTAATTTAATTTACTTCACCCTTTAAATCGTCACTCTTACTCTGACTCTCTGACTCTTACGCTTACTCTTGCGCTATGACTGTGACTCTGACTCTTCCAAAACTCTTTACTCTTCGACCAGTTCTCTTACACCATTATGCTTGGTCTGTTACTTTGCAACTGTCCCTCGCGTCGGTGGGTTTCGACAAACTATCGAGAGGTCGATTCTCTGTTTTCCCGAACACGCGCTCGCGCTCGTGAATCGCATACGATTCTTACGATTTCTAAACTTATAATGATTGATCTCAGTACGCTTCCGGAACGTAATCTCGCTGTTACGTTAAGATAGGAGAAGTGAAGAGGATCCCTGTAACATCGTTTCCGTCAAACCGGTTAAAATTAAGCGTATTGCACGAGGGTTGAGTGTACTAGCTCGTCGTCCGAATACTCATTCGATATAATCATAATCTTAGCGTTTCTCGCCTCTTGTCCCTGCACGATTCTCCCACCTTGCGCGCGTCGTTTATAAAGGACGAAAGTGCCTTCGGGGAAATCACCTCGCGTATCCTTAATAAATTTATGGCGAAGCTTCTCGCTTCCCTGGCGGCAAGCGCTGATCAAGTGTGCGCCTTAAGGATGAGTAAGTAAAAAACGTTGAGTGCGATGCGCCGAACGCTTTAAGTAGAATTACGTCGGATGCATCGTTTGTAGTTGATTAAACTCGTCACTGTGACAGAGGTCGAAGTCAAATATAGAGCTCCTTGAAATATTTGTTTGTTACAGTAAACGACGTAGGTCAGAATTGACAATTATTTGGACTATTCTCAAATTTGATACTCATGTCGGTGTCGTGTAATTAACAACGTATATGTTTCACGCATTCGAATGATATGAAAAGAAGAATGAGATTATGTGAATATTTTAGTACAGTTCTTTTTCTTTGTACATTTACTTAGTAGGACTGGATTAGAAGGGATTCTGAAAGTCACGAGAATAATTTATCCAATGATGTAATGCGACAAAACTTTATTTACGATTTCCGAAGATCTTCCGTATACAATATCAGGCATCATCCGGAGTAGTTAATCACACAGGAGTTAACCCAGGGTCTTTGGCTGTAAGTAAAACGTAACAGATTACTTGACGATGCTTGCTGTAGCAATCCAACTAAACAGCTGAATATATTCGCTCCGAGGGCAACACCGCTGACGCCATGGGTGAAGTTATTAAGAACTTCATAGCCATTTTACGTTATTATTAAGCACGTCTCCGTATATGTTTACATCTATATTAATGATATAAAAAGTGTTTAATTATTTTATATAAGCTCATAAAGCGTCTGAAAATATTATGGATTCAAGTCCAAAACAAATTTTGAAGTGCTATGTCGAGAATTGTCATAATACTATCAGAAATTCTAAATGTGAATTTTACAGTTTTCCATCTGCTATTTATCATGATATTTATTTATGGTTGTATTATTTTAATAAAAAAAACTTGCCGATCAAATGGTTTAGTTTGAATTCCACAAAAAAGGAGTTGAATTTGTCGTATTTATTTTGCTGGAAACAAAAAATCCGATCGTCCAGAAAGTCCAAGTTACATACCATCTATTTTTGACTGTTCAACGAAAACATCGAAAAGAGCAACATATTCAGTCAATCGGTACCTAATTTTATTTTATAAAGTAAAAAAATTGCTCGTATGTACGATTGTTATTTTTAATATTTTTTGTTAGGTGTCAACAATTTTTCGCGCTGAAGAATTATTTGCAAATTTAAATTTACAAGACGAAAATTCTACCAACTGATGACCAGACAACCTGTGATGTTGAAACGAACGTTAATTTTTTATCTGATGACGAATCATGATTCAAATGTCTGTTATGTGGAAACACACATACCACGAAAAGACAAAGTAAAGTCTAATTCAAGTACAAATAAGAATATTCTTTACTTATAGTTAATTTGTTGTATTTGATCACTGATATTTTTTACTCATAAATAATAATTATTTAAGTAATAATATTTTTTTCTTAAATACGCATTGTTTTCATGCATTATTACTGGGAGTGAAGTTATTTTTTTTGCCACGGATGGCGCTTCGCGCGGTTGTCCTCGGAGCGAATAATGGACCGAAACAATGTACGCTAATCTTTCAATTCTTTATTACGAAACTATTACCTCGGGCATAAGTCATACGAAGAGAAAACAAAATTCTACACTCCATATTCTAGACAAGTTGTTATTATTTTTCGGCAGTGTTTCGGAACCTACAACAAAATCTTGTATGTTTCGTATGATTCAACGAATATCATCCTGACGCAATACCGTTTCTGTGACACGATTGCCCGAAAATTGCACCACGTGCTCAAATGGATTACAAAAACTCGGAAGTTACAGTTAAGGATTGTAATGTTACTTACAACAGGAGCGTTTTGAGCGGCAGCAATCGGACTGGGTCCTGCCGAAGGTTCAGCGTTTGCAGCAGCCAAAGGTTCAGCGTTTGCAGCAGCTAAAGGTTCAGCGTTTGCGTTAGGCCCGGCGTTTGCGTTAGGCCCGGCGTTTGCGTTAGGCTCGGCGTTCGCATTCGGCGCAGCGAAAGTTCCACTGATGACCAGCATGGCCAACAGGGCAAGACTGCAAATTAGTGCTCTCTTCATGTTTTCGACTTAGGTGTTGCCTTGAATCGACTGTGCTAGTTGAGCTGAATGGGTCACCTTAAATACCGGCCGTTATCAATGCGACGTGACCGGAAGATGTAGACTAATCTTGATGTACTGCAGTAAAATGCGAAATAAGGAAGGCATTCAAAATTTTCGTTAGTCATAACGCCAAGGTCAACGATACTGAAGCAATCGGAATAGGGTTGCAGTATTTCAACGCTTTTTTTTTTTTTTTTGATAATGTTAGTTTAGGTAGGTGGAAGGCTTTCCGAATTTGTCACGATGGGACGGATCTAAGAGTTAGTGATAGGTAGCTTTGTCAAGGCTCTTGTAGTGGCAGGAAAGTTGAAAAGCAATGACTGATTAACGTATCCTTGTGTTTCTTGATGCTTGTTCTGTATTTGAATAATTTTAGTTTTCGGCAAATAAATGTGACTTTACGGTTTTGTTGTTACAGATCTTCGATTGACCGAAGACATTGATAAGAATGAGTAAAGGGTAAACTACACTCGAACCTGAAGCATTGATGTCGACAACATCCATAAAAATCTTTCGAAAAATGTTCGTTTGTGATTTATACTATTTTGACAATACTTGCATGGTACGCAAATTCTTGTTCAGAGCAGTATTTTCTGCTGTGATATTTTCAATTTGGACGTCTTTCAAATTATGGGCAACATTTTTTCACCTAATATTGTCTTTTGTCATGTTTTCTACACTGCCACTTTTAAAGCTGTGTTTGTGTTCATCGTTGCGGGGTAAAAAGTATTTACAAGGTGCGCTTATTGTTCACATTATATACGATATTTAGTGCGAGAATGCAACAGATACGTAAGAAACAAATGTTGTAGGAAAAGCGAGAGTAGGAAGACATGGGCTTCGTCCAGATCCTGAGGTTCGATTTACGGTCAATTAGAAGAGTGATTTTCATAACGACCGACTGCCGCCAAGGCTTTTGACACCCAGTGTGTTGAGTCAATGTGACGGCACGTACGCGCGCAGTTTCTCGTTTTGCAATATTAATGAGAGATCGCTGATCTTGACAGCCGTGAACTTGGCCGCACACTGACTTTGGTCTCAGTTTCAAGGGTAATGTCAAGCATAGGCTCCTCACATTTTCCATTCTTGCCTGTCAATGTATAGTATTCAGAAGCTTGAATACTCGACCCCCAAACGTCAAATAACTGGGTGTATTTAGCACATAAAGGCATTTTGCATACTTGAGAGAATTTTCGTTCGCTCATCCTACGTTTGAATTTGATGTAGGTATCATTGACATTCTTCTAACGTTTCATCATCACAATAGTAGCTTCAGTTGAACTACGACGTATGGCATTCTAAGTAATTGATGATCGAGGAAAAATAATTTATTCAAAGTTTTGCTTTTATTCAGCTTTATTCTTAATACCTTCACAGCATTCACCTGACATCGACAAAGGATGCATAATTGATGGAAACTCTTCACGTTCCGCCTTGCGTTACTATTTATTATACACTTCAATCTCTCTTGAGTACATTGTCTTTACAAAAATATTTCTACATTTATAAGAAAAATATTTAGGCATATATATCGAAATTAGCGAGACCATATCACTATTTGCTCATAATGTTGAGAGCACTCTTGAGAGAAGTTTGGCACACTTTTCCTTTTCTTGCATATATGGTTTCATTCAATTTTTTCCTACGTTCCTTCATCACACGAGAAACAAAACCTGGACCTAGCTAGTGAATTCCAAGTAATTGAAGGTTTCATTCACTTTCGTTCTGGTTTAATTGTACTCTTAATACTCAACTATCAGAGATGCAAGGTACGTACCAATTGAGGATTTGCATCAGCGAGAGCAACTGGTCGCGCCTCTGGTGACGGATCAGCGGTTATACCGATAACTATAAGCACAACTGCAATTAGCAAGCTGTAGAAACTTCTACCCAAAACCACCATTTCGTATTTCGATGATGCGCAAAATTCTGACCATTCCACGAACTCTACTACGCGTTATAGGTTCGTATTATCACCAAATGACGCAGTACAATATCGTCCGGAAGATGCTCAAATGGCAATGCGGAAATCAAGTCGCACCTGCGCAATTTGAAAGAAGACATGACCGGTGTCTGTCTCGTACCATTCACATTCTTCTAACGTTTCATCATCACAATGGTAGCTCCAGTTGGGCTACGACGTATCGCATTCTAACTAATTGATGAACAGGGAAAAATAATTGAATCAAATTTTCGTTCTTATTTAGCTTTATTCTTAATACCTCCACAGCATTCACCTGACATCTTCGAATGTTGCAGAATTGATGGAAACACTTCACGTTCCACCTTGCGTTACTATTTTGTATACTTCACAATCTCTCTTAAGTATATTGTTTTTACAAAAATATTTCTACATTGATAAGAAAAATAGTTAGACATATATTATATATAGAAATTAGCGAGACCATAGCACTGTTTAACGCATAAAAATGAGAACACTCTTGAGAGAAGTCTTGCACACATCTTTTCCTTGCATAAAATGTTTCATTCGCTTTAATCCTACGTTCCTTCATCACACGTGAAGTCATACCTGGGCCACCTAGCTAGTGAATTCCAAGTAATTGAAGGTTTCATTCACTTTCGTTCTGGTTTAATTGTACTCTTAATACTCAACTATCAGAGATGCAAGGTGCGTACCCGTTGAGGATCTGCATCAGCGAGAGCAACTGGTAGCGCCTCTGGTGACGGGTCAGCGATTATACCGATAATTATAAGCACAACTGCAATTAGCAAGCTGTAGAAAATTCTAGCCAAGACCGCCATTTCGTATTTCGATAATGCGCAAAATTGTGACCATCCCACGAACTCTACTACGCGTTATATGTTCGAATTATCATCAAATGACGCAGTACAATATCGTCCGAAAGATGATAAAATGGCAATGCGGAACTCAAGTCGCACCTGCGCAATTTGAAAGAAGACATGACCGGTGTCTGTCTTGTACCATTCACATTGTTCTAACGTTTCATCATCACAATTGTAGCTCCAGTTGGACTACGACGTATGGCATTCTAAGTAATTGATGAACAGGGAAAAATAATTGAATCAAACTTTCGTTCTTATTTTGCTTTATTCTTAATACCTCCACAGCATTCACCTGACATCTTCGAATGTTGCAGAATTGATGGAAACACTTCACGTTCCACCTTGCGTTACTATTTTGTATACTTCACAATCTCTCTTAAGTATATTGTTTTTACAAAAATATTTCTACATTGATAAGAAAAATAGTTAGGCATATATTATATATAGAAATTAGCAAGGTCATATCACTGTTTAGCGCATAAAGGTGAGACAGCACTCTTGAGAGAAGTTTGGCACACTTTTCCTTTCCTTGCATAAAATGTTTCATTCGCTTTAATCCTACGTTCCTTCATCACACGTGAAGTCATACCTGGACTACCTAGCTAGTGAATTCCAAGTAATTGAAGGGTTACGTTTCATTCACTTTCGTTCTGATTTAATTGTTTTCTTAATACTCAACCGTCAGTGATGGAAGGTACGTACCCGTTGAGGATCTGCATCAGCGAGAGCAACTGGTCGCGCCTCTGGTGACGGGTCAGCGGTTATACCGATAATCATAAGCACAACTGCAATTAGCAAGCTGTAGAAAATTCTAGCCAAGACCGCCATTTCGTATTTCGATAATGCGCAAAATTGTGACCATCCCACGAACTCTACTACGCGTTATATGTTCGAATTATCATTAAATGACGCAGTACAATATCGTCCGGAAGATGATAAAATGGCAATGCGGAACTCAAGTCGCACCTGCGCAATTTGAAAGAAGACACGACCGGTGTCTGTCTCGTTGCATTGAACGTTTCGTTTTATGACAAAAACGTCGAGATTATTCTTCTTTTTAGCAATAATTCGGGTTCAATGATTTCTTCGCATTTAACGCGGAGTTCTCGCCACGTTCGGCTCAGTCAAACAGCAAACAATCTCAATTTGCCAAAAATAAACGAAGAAGTAGTCACTCTCATCCATGTGCTCGTATATAGTGAAACGAAAAATTTATTGTTTCTTTACTGTGTGTTCTCCATTTATTACCTATTCCGTTGTTCGCATCATTCGGTGCAATGTAGCAAATAAAACGCGGTATACAACTTATTTTCAGTAAAACATTTATTTAATGTTCACAAGATTTTGAAATCATATCGGTGGTAAAAAGTCTGTCCTCCACGCTTATGTCTCGGATCGAGCAGGGCTGTGGATGCGAAAAAATACATTTTATTCGACAATTGAAGCTGAGATTGTATGAAGCCGTGAATCCCAATAATTCTTGATGATACGCGTAAAATCTTACAAATATAGCATAATCGTCGTCGTCCTCTTCAAGATAAGGCGGATATGCATCAGCAGTGGCGTCAGCACGAGCTTCTGCCTCTGCTCGCGCCAATGGTTTTGCAGTGGTGCCAATAATAAAGAAACATGCTGTCACTATAATGGCGAGTATTGAAAATATGAAGCGCGCCATTACGTATACCAACGTTCGGACAAAATCAGCAGATATATCAAAACAATCCTTACAACTCCAAGTGACCTATATATACTATCATTTCAAAAGTGCGTGTCGTGTAATCGAAACCAGGAAGTGGCAAAAAGTTAACTGAAATCTATAATGACCGCTATGAAGCGTTGAAAATCTCACACGTGGAAATAACGAATATACGTATGTTGTAATTGCAGAAAAACGGTAATGGAAATGTTTTTACATTAATATGTACAATGCGATTGTTGTTCCCGTATTGTCTTGCAATAATTACATTCTCGCAAAGAGGCAAATGCAAACGTCGTATGCCACGATATGAATCTTTTCGTAAAACAATTAAAATTGATGTCAGTCATAAATAGGATATAATATTAGTTATAATATTAGGATTATAATATTAGGTCAGGATAGTACCGCCAGCTTACAGAGAACTAATGCACAGAACGTTTAGTCATTCAGACAATTTTGTATCGAGGAACCAAAACATAAAAGTACGAAATTCGTTTCATGCACGCTACCGTCTATTTTATCCATCAGCCTATATTTATTACAGCATTGAAAAGAATAATTGAAGTGCAATGTTCCTTTCACGTTGGTAGGTATCTTCCACTGCGACTCTGGTTGCGCTGCTAGAAGAAATTCAGTAACGTTAGAATATTGAAAATTTGAACATCCGATCATTCTCGAACCAATTTTTCCGTGCTTTAAAATCTGTACGTACTTTTCCGAAGCCAATTTTACGCCCGGCATTAGCTGTCGGTTCTGGAACGGCTATGACTATGACGCAGTAAACTGCCGCCATTACGACGGATAACAGTAAAGGCAGATTCGTCATGATGTATTTGCTTTTCTTCCGTAATAAGTTGTGGAACGAATCGGGTTATATATACTGCTATTGCAATAGTTGATTTATCGAATCCGGAAAACACTCTAGTACAAATGCAAATGTTGAGTGGTCATTACATAGAGTTTCATGAGTATGTTACGCGTGGAATTGATAAGAATGCATCTTAGACTCTCATGTCGTACACTAAGCTTTACGCTTTTGCATGATATGATGGTATTGAGAGCTTAAAGAGCAACGAAGGGGGAAATATTAAAAGAATGTGTGCTTGTATTAGATTTTTCATAATATTCAACCACTGTTAGCAAATGTTAATACATAGAGAAAAATATTCCTTGCGCGCGCAATTGTTTTTCCACCGAAATATAATTTCTGAGTGGTACGTTTATAACACTTGCTAGGTTCATGAATGTTCGGCATGACAAACATAATACTTGGCGGCATAAATCGGACTTTCTCCATTGAATAAGATGACGTTCATGGACAAAGAGGTATTTAAATGTTATAATACGCAATGTGGGCTATGTCAAATCACGCAACACAACTATATCCAAACGTTAAATGTGAATGGTTTCGAATTTAATCGGGAGATGCTGTGGGGGTGTCAGACGTGGGAAAGGGAGGGAAAGGAAGCGACAGAGGTAGGTTGAATCAGACAGAGAGGCAGACAGACAGAAAGACACACCGACGGACAGATGGACAGACCGACAGATAGACAGATTGACAGATAGGCAGGCAGATGGAGAAACAGATAAACAGATCTCATGGTAAGTATATGGTTATATTTGTTCAAATAGATGCTAGTGAGATGAACGCCGAGAGCCAACTGAACTGACTCTGAGCTACGCAACGTACCTATATACTTTACACGTCAAATGACAATGAGAAGACGTGAGCTTCCCGCCCAATTTTTCTGTCTATGCAAATAGCAGGTTTTACCGTCAATATCGCACTCGGCAAAGAAATGCTTACGTCTATAATGCAAGGATAGGGTAAAGTCCTTAATTATTCTGTAATTTGGAATTCATAATCCCGTAAATTGATGTGATTAGCAGATTACTGGGAGGTGTGGGTTTCGACATTGATTTAAAATTTTCAATTTTCTTCTGATAGTATGCCGTTGGTGACCACTGAGTGCACAGCATTCGCTTGAAACATAAATAGATGATAGAAGCTAGATAGCTGCATAGGAAATAGATAGGTTATATTTGACAGGGAGTTCTTCTACGACCTCCAACATCAAGTTTCAATATGTATCAGTTCGTACATATAGTCGAGTATCAGTGCAACATAAATATTGCTTAACAAATAACCCTTTAGATCTTAAGAACGCAGTCTAGACACTACATAGACCGTAATTGGAAGTATGTTAGGTAAATAAAATCGTGTCGTGTACTCAAATCTCTCGTGTATCTCTACAAAAGTATGTTTTAATCTTAGAAGTACGCTTGGCATTGCTATTACACAAAACCAGCGCAGTTCTGAGCAGCGCGTGTCGCTGACGGTTGTCTCCTCATAAATTCGCATAGCAGTTAGCGTGTTACCCTTAAACTTTTTATTTTTGAGCATATAAATCAATAATATTAGTGTTAAAGTGTTTTGTGAAATATCTGCTCTCATTCTTGTGATAATTCTGTAACACGTTCACCGCCAGGTCAGTCCGCGCGTTAAATGTGACGGTGCAAAAATGCCCTGTAACTTTTTATCCGTTGAGTTGCGACCCATATGTTATTTGACAAAAAGTACTTGTATTCATGTGTTCTACCACCCCTGAATTTTTTTCCCTCGAATTCTGGCTCACCCTGTATATGTAATTGTTGTGTAATGGAGTAACTCGACAAATAATATAGTAGACAAATCTCCTGTGGAGACGAGTCGATGCTGCTGAGGTTTTTGACACCGATCTTCGAGTGTATTAAGTGAAAGTGACGATACGTGCGCACGCATGCCCACGTTTTGCAATTTTAATCAGAGATCACTGATCTCGGCAGCAGTGAACTTGACTGCATACTGACTTTGGTCCCAACTTCAAGGGTAATGGCGAACATATCCCTACAGTATTCAGTCTTGCCTGCCATAGTAATGCATAGAGAAAGTTGAATACTTGACCTTCGAACAACTATACTAGGTGTATCACACATGGGATCAATTTCAACAATCAACAGCAGGTACGAAAACAATTAATTTCAAATTAATGCCCTAATTGATTTTGTTTTAAAGTTGCGACCATTTTTGTGCATTAATAAATTTCTTTGAAGGAAGAAATAGTGAACTTTGCATTATATTCGCAATGGATCACTCTGTGTATTCTAGATATTTTCCGACATTCGTTGACTGTACGCCATCTGTTGGTAGAGGAATTCCGAACTCTAACTTGACCTGCGGGTTTCCTGGATATAATGAATTAGATTGTTAGAATCATTGAAAAATAATTGAGCATCTGACACCCAAATTCCATTGTACGGGGACTGAAGGTGTGCTTGATACTTTTGTAATCCTGTCAACTGTTGAAGTGATCCATTCGTTAAACAACCTTCATGCATTTTTTATTATCCCAGATTTCACTAGAATGGGTTGGATTAGATCAAGGATCGTTGACAAGCTAAGAAGGGGGATTATGTGGAATATTTGGGACAGAATAAATGTTATTTTATTCTTATATCCGAAATTTGTTATCTTGAATTATTAAATAAACGTTCGGTTTAAATAAAGAGGCATATGAAAGTTCCAGTGGAAGCGATCCAGATAAATTTCAGTAAATATAATGGAATTAACACAGTGATAATTCACAGCTGCTAACCATTTCTGTATGAATATATATAATATATTCAATACTATATTTGTATATAATTTATTATTTATTTATTAATTTATTTATTAGCCAATTTTTAAATTTACATTGCCAATATGTCTTGAATGCATTTATAAAAAAATTTTGCCACAACAATGAAAAATATTAATTTACATTAAAGTTTCGTTTACCAGATAAGTATTTAGCATATAAAGACATTAAGTTTCTTGAGAGAATTTAGTCGCACTTATCCTTGCTGTGAATTTGATGTTCTATTCACATTCTTTAAAGCTCTCATCATCATAAATGAAGCTCCACCTGGCCCAAATATTGGATTCTAAAGTAATTGAAGAGAGAAAATAGAGGAATTAATTTAATGGAACAATCGGTCATATTCATCTTTATTCTTTATAACCAAACACCAGAATTGCTAAGTACGTACCGGCGGCGTATTGACATCAGCAATTATTGTCGCCCCTGGTGACGCGTCAGCAACGATAGCAATAATCATAAGCACAGCTGCAATGAGCATACTGTAGAAAATTGTAGCCAATGTTGTCATGTCGTATTTCGATAACGCACAAAATTCTGACCGCACCACGAACTCTACTACACGTTATATTTTCGTGTTATCAGTAAATTGCGCAGTGCACTATCGTACCCGGGAGAAGTTCAAATGGCAATCCGGAACTCAGGTCGCACTTGCGCAATTCGAAAGAAGACACGATTGTCGTCTCGCTTCATTACTTCGAATGTCTGGTTTTATGACGGACACGTCAAGAATATCCTTCTTCCTGGTTACCCGGGTTGAATGACTTCTTGGCATTTAACGCTGTGCGCTCGCCGAGTTTGGTTTAATCGAAAAGTTAACAAACTCACGTCGCAAAAATGAAGGAAGTTACCGTGTATAGTATGGCCGTGTTGGCCTTCTTCATCATTGGTGGAGCTTTCGCTACTCCTGCAGCAAACGCTATGGCTCACGCAGTCGCGGGACCTTCTCCAGCTGCATATGCTGAACCTGGCGCAGCTGCAAGCGCTGAAGCTTATGCTGCTGCTTTCGCTGGACCAGAACCCATTGCAGGTCCTGACCCTGCAGCTCTTGCATATGCTGCACCTTCTGCGCTCGCAGCTCCTTAGTCTCTCCCTGTTGCCGCACCTGCTGTCTCTACTGAAGAGTAAGAAGTAAGTTACACCGTGAATCAATAAATTATCCCTTTATCGTACCTGCTGCTAAGTAGATCTGGAGTGATTTCATTGTGTTAGTCATATTTCTTGCATCTAAGTTGCAAATTTTTGGCGAAAGTTGAACGCGGCTAGTTCTTTATTTAGATATACTTTGATATTTGAGTGTAATATTGAGTACATATAATCTTTATTGTTTTCCCTCGGGATTAACAACTCCTTCCAACTCTCTACATAATAACTTATCCTACTTAAACCTAAAAACGCTCCTTATTTCTACCCTTAACCTAACCCACTACGCCCGCTCTTCCTCTCTCCCACTCGCACACTCGCCCGTACGCTCTCTCTCCCGCTCGCCCCTCACCCCCCCTCTCGCACGCTCGCTCCCCCTCTCGCACGCTCGCTCCCCAGCTCGCACGCTCTCTCCCCAGCTCGCACGCTCCCTCTCCCGCTCGCACGCTCTCTCTCCCGCTCGCACGCTCCCTCTCCCGCTCGCACGCTCTCTCCTCCGCTCGCACCCTCTCTCTCCCGCTCGCACGCTATCTCTCCCGCTTGTACGCTCTCTCTCCCGCTCGCACGCTCGCTCTCCCGCCCGCCCACTCTCTCTCCCGCTCGCCCGCTCGCTCTCGGACCTCCGTTTCCTCTTTCTCTCCCTCACTCACTCACTCCCCTCCTTCCCATTCACACACTCATTCCTTCATTCACTCCTCCCTCCCTCCGCTCCCACCCCTCCTCCCCCCTTCTCTGCTCCCCTCCCCCCCACCCACTCCTCCCTCGCCTCATCCCAGAACCTCACCTTCCCATCCACCCACATTTTCAAATAACCCACTCTCACCTGTTTCCCCTTCTCTCTCTCCTTATCAGCCTCCCTCTCCACTCTCCACCTCGCCTTTCTCTCCTCTCCTGTCATATCCTCCACCCTCTCCTTTCTCCCCTTCAACATTCTCTTCGCATCCATAATCCTCCTCTTCATTTCCCTTCCCGCCAACTTCACTACCACCATCCCCCTTCCCTCCTTATCCCCCCTCCCCACCCTCCTCATCTCCCTTATCCCTCCCCTCTCCACCCCCATCACCTCCCATAACTCCCTTACCTCCTTCTCCAACTCCCCCTCTCCTCCCTCCACCCTTATTCCCTTAATTAACACATTCTCTCTTCGTCTCTCCCTTTCCGCCCTGTCCACCTTCAACTCCACCTGTCTCCATCTAATTTCCCTCTCCCTTTTTCCCTCTAGTCCCTCTCCCCCACTGCTTTCTCCCCCTTTTAATCCCTCCTCCAACTTCCTCCTCTCTCCTCTTTCTTCCTCCATCCGCTTCTCCACTTTTTCCAGTCTTTCCATTACACTCGCCCTCCATTTTCCCTCCTCCTCCCATCTCTTCTGTCTCCTCTCCTCCTCCTCTCTCCAGCTCTTCTCCCTTCTCTTCTCTTCTTCCTTCCTTTCCTTCTCCCTCTCCCTCTTCCCCTCCTCCCTCTCCTTCCTCCTCTCCTCCCTATCCCTCCTCCTCTCCTCCCTCACTTCCTCCAATTCCCTCAACCATCTCCTTCCAAACTCCTCCAGCATCCTCACCACCCCTATGTTCCCCACCAGCTTTTCGCCCCCTCCCGCCCCCTCTTCTTCCGTCTCCCCCCTTGCTCCCTCGCTTCGCTTCCTTCTCTTCCCTGCTAACCTGTCCCGACTACTCCCTTCACCGCCACTTCCCCTCCTCCCAAATTCCAACTTCGTCTGCCTCAGACCCGCTTCCGACGTTACCTCTCCCTTTCCTCTGTCACCTGCCGGGGCCTTCCCTCCTTCCCCCTTCTCCGCCTCGCACTCAATCCACCCTGTCTGCCATATCTCCTCCATCTCCTTCCTATAGCTCTCCTCCCTTCTCTCTTCCTCCTCCCTCCATCTCTCCTTCCTTTCCTCTTCCTCCTTCCACCATCTCTCCTTCCTTTCCTCTTCCTCCTTCCACCATCTCTCCTTCCTTTCCTCTTCCTCCCTCTCAAACTCCTTCCTCATCTCCACAGATTCTTGCGTGAACTGCTTCGCTACCTCTTCCCACATTCCTACTTGCCTTCCATCCACCTCCTGCTTCTCACCCTCCCCTCCCTCCCCCCTCGCCCCTTCATTGCGCTTCCTTCCCTTGCCTGACAGCCTGACTATACTCCCTCCTCCCCCTCCACTCCCCCTTCTCCCAAATTCCAACCTCCTCTGCCTCATTCCTGTCTCTGCGCTCACTTCTCCCTTTCCCCTTGCCCCTCCCAATGCCTTCCCTATCTCACTCCTCCCAATATCACCTTCCATTCCTCTTCTTCTCTCCCTCAACCTTCCTTATCCCAGTTCACATTCTCGCCTCTCTACTTTCCGCCGCACCCGCAAGATGCCTCTGCGAATCCTCTTTCCCTCTTCCTCTCTCCCACCTCACCTAGCTTCTCTGCCCTAACCTCCACACTAGCTCGTCTTTCCTATTTCTTTATTCCACCCACCCGCTTGCACCGAAAAGCCCACTAACACTCCCTCCCCCACTTCCTTATCCCCTCTACCCCGCGCACACTCACTCTTCACTCTTTACTCACTCTTACTCTCTTCTTTCATACTTCTTCCTCTCACCTCACTCGCACCACATGCATTCCCCATTCACCCGGAAACGGAAGTCGTGTAATATTGAGTAATTTGTTCGCTTTTATTTGCAGATATGGGTCAGAAGTTTCAGCGCATTATGATTCATTATTTACGGAGGTGTGAAATATGGGGACTTGAATGTATCTCAATAATGCATAAAATTAAAATATACCATTTTTTGTATACACCGAAAGTAGATTGTATTGGTTTCGCAGCCCAATGTAAGAATCAAGGTGGTGTTCTAAAGATAATTACCGAAAACAGGTGAGAGTGGAGCGTAACAGTATACACATGTCGATTTAAAAAGATTCCCTTTGTATAGAGAATCGAGTAAACACCGTAAAATGTATCGTTCAATATATTTGAGAACCATTTTCTGATAATCCTTCAATGGTTCCTTCTGCAAGTCACCGTACTTTTTGGTTAAATTCCACAAGCAGATTTATTTTAAACACAAAAATAAAAGAAATTCGCTAGTTGTAACTCTTTTGTGACGATCTTTTAATCTGCGAGCGATTCTGATGCGGATAATACGTCTATGTTCATCACGGCGAGCACAATGTCTACCTGAAGCATAAATAAACCGTAGAATTCGTTAATTCATGTACGTAGCTGCATAGGTAGTAGATAGATTATCGATGACACTTTAACAGAGAGTTCTATGACGTTCTTCAACGTCAAGTTTCAATTTAAATGAAGCCAAGCCTGTACACATAGTTGAGCGTCATTGCAATTTAATATTGTTTAATAAATAATCCTTTAGATATTAAGAACGTAATCTAGACACTGCGTAGACCGGAATTAGAAAAATGATAAATAAATAAGATCCTATTGTATACTAATATGTCTTTACCATTTTTATGATGGCTTTTAAAATATGTCCTTTATCTTGTTGAGATGAAGCGTCATCCGGTGTAGGTAAACTTGCTGTAATTTCCGCAACCATAAGGCAGACTGTAGCCAAAATGTTGAATGCCAAGAGTTGGAGGTTTGTCATGTCAAAGGCTTCTATGCTTTCCAGTGGAATCAAACAATTTCTCTTCTGATGAATAATTTGCTTCTCGACGTTGCGTATATATGTATAAACAAGCAAATGTGAATATCTAGTCGGCAAACCGGGACGTAATAAAGTGTAGGAATGAATAAGATAACTTCGTGAGTTGTGGCACCTTTTTGACGCTCTTTTATATTCACGTTCCGCTGTTGATATACTTAATTGGATTTCGTAAGTTTCAGCACGGAAGTGTAAAAGTATGCTGCAGGGTGAGAAAACTGATCAACTTGCCATAAACATTTTACACTCGCTCTTATACAGAATGGTAAAACAATGTACGTTTTTTATAATTTTAATGTTGGAGATCACATATACATTAGTTAGTATAAGTATATATTGTTATTGTGTAGTGGAGTAGCGATCCAGAAAATATCGTCGGCAGTTTATTCTATTATACGAGTGATATGGACGTCTGACACGTCATATGTCAGTAAAGTTCTTAAAGCTGTGACGAAATCGAACGCTGACTACACATAATACAATAAGTATATCGTAATCAGAAATTTTCTTAAAAGTTGTACATTCCAATATTTGCCATAGTCCGTAAAAATGTGATCAGGAAAAGTAAATAAAAAATACATGGAATAATGTTGATGTCATCAGTCTTTATTCGGTCAACTGTTCATATACACAGTGCGACAATTATGTATTAAGACTCGAATTATATCTCAGCAACCAAGCGCGCCATCTATGTGCGAGCACATGCGTTTTGAAGCTTCAACCTTCCTCTACTAGCTGTAAAAATTTCATGACATTTGGTTGACATTTAATATTTATTAAAATTCATTTTGCAAAACACGTTTTCGTTTGATGTTGAAATTTTAACATCGAGCAGAGAGCGGTCATTAAATTCCACGCAAAAAGTGCATCAGAAACATTCCGAATGATGCAGCAAGCGTATGGCGATGCTTGTTCATCAAGATCAAATGTTTTTATATGGCATAAACGTTTTGTGGATGGCAGAGAGTCGCTGGAAGATGAAATAAAAGAAGGAAGGCCAATTTCAGTTCGGACGCCGGAAATGATCCAGAAAGTTCGTGATTTTATTGCAGAAGACCGCATTGCTTCACTGAAAATTATGGAAAAGGCCTTAAACATCAACAGAGAAACTATCCGACTCACTCTTCACGAGGATTTGGGCAAAACAAAGGCCTGTGCAAAATTTGTTCCACACACATTGAACGAACTCTGTTGCACGATAATGCACCGAGACACACAGCACTCATTGTTCGTCAATTTTTGGCTCGGAATCAGGTTTGTGTGTTGAATCATCCGACGTATTCACCTGATTAGGCACCGTGCGACTTCTCTTTGTTCCCGAAACTGAAATTATAGTTGAAAGAATGCTTTTTTGACGAAATTCAAACCATACAACGGGCTTCGACGTGGGCACTGGAGGAAATTCCGAAAAATGAGCTAGAACACGCGTTTGAATCACTATTAAATCGATGCAACAACTGTATTGAATCAGGAGGGGAATATTTCGAATAAATATACCGAAAAATTAGCAGATATCGTGTTTTAATTGTGTTTTCTAGAGGCAGTCTTAATACATAATTGTCGCACTGTATATGCTTCATGTGATATTTTAACGTCCCGCCAATGATGCCAGCACATCGGGCTGAAACAAATGCCACAAATATCTATTAATATTGCTATCCAGTATATCGAATAAGTTGAATTAACAAAGGACGAGGAGTAATCGTTTATAGATGAATCTGTTCTAAGGCGATCAACTTATTTTCGAATGAAAATTATTTACACTTATGGGCTCCGGTTCAGGTTCCGCTGCTGACACTCCGTTAACTCCCATCGTCAAAAAAGAAGCAATGGCAAGAACGCCGCAGACCAATAATTTTAGGCTCATCATTCTGATTTTCTTTTATCGCAGCTTCGTACGGACGAGAAACTTGACTCCTGTGTCTCACCTGCCTTTAGTCGCTGTTTATATATCCATGGCACGTGGGCAATGTCCACAGATATCACATAGAAACGTAGCAAAACGTATATCTGCCGAACCATTACCGATAGTAATGTTCACTTTTACTACTATACCGGACTATACTTGTCGGATTTCACGAAAAACACGTTGATTAGAGGTGACTAGATAAAATGTAAGAAAACAAAACACGAAAAGGTAAGCTGTTACGATTCAGATAAACGGTCGTAGAATTTATCATGTGAACATTGAGTGTCGATTCAAGGATTCCTTCCGTTCGCCACATGAACAATTTACATTATAATTGCAATTGTGTTTATCTTTGGGAGGAAAGGAACTGTTTACTACATATGTTCATATTCACTTATTTGGTGCGCGAATGCATCAATTACATAAGAACAGACGTCGCAGGATAAGCCGGAGGAGGAAGACACGGCCTTCGTCAAGATCCCGAGGTTCGATTTTCATAACGAGCGACTGCTGCTGAGGCTTTTGACACCGATCTTCGAATGTGTTAAGTGAAAGTGACGATACGTGCGCACGCATGCCCACGTTTTGCAATTTTAATCAGAGATCACTGATCTCGACAGCAGTGAACTTGACCGCATACTGACTTTGGTCCCAACTTCAAGGGTAATGGCGAACATATCCCTACAGTATTCAGTCTTTCCTGCCATAGTAATGCATAGAGAAAGTTGAATACTTGACCTTCAAACAACCATACTAGGTGTATCACACGTGGTATGAATTTCAACAATCAATAGCAGGTATGAAAACAATTAATTTCAAATAAATTCCCTACTTAATTACGCTTTAAAGTTGCGACCGTTTTTGTGCATCAATACTTTGCTTTGAAAGAAGAAATTGTAAACTTTAGTTCATATTTGCAACAGATGACTCAAGATGTGTACTTTAGATATTTTCTAACATTTGTTAACTGTACACCTTCTGTTAGTAGAGGAATAGGAATCTCTTGCTTGTCCTGTGCGTTTCCTGAATATGATGAATATGATTGTTATTGTTAGGATTATTGAAAAATCATTGTGTATCTGACACACAAATTCTATCGTACGGTGACGGAAAGTGTGCTTGATACTTTTGTAATCCTGTCGACTTTTGGAGTGATCCACTTGCTAAACAACCTTCATGCGCTTTCTAAATAAAGATCCCACATTTCACTACAATGGGTTAGGTTCGATCAAGGATCGTCGACAAGGTGAGAAGGGGGATTGTGTGGAATATTTGGGATAGAATAAATATTATTTTATTCTTATATACTAAATTTGTCATCTTGACTTATTAAATACATGTGCGGTTTGAATAGAGAGGCATATGGAAGTTCCAGTGGAAGCAATCCAGATAAATTTCAGTAAATACAATTATCATAGAAATAATTCACACCTGGCGATCACTTCTGTATGAATATATAACCCCATATTGTATCAATAAATTTATTATCACATTTTTAAATTTACATTGCCAATATGTCTTGAATGCATTTACAAAAAAATTTGGCCAGAACAAAGAAAAATATTCATTGACATTAAAGTGTGGTTCATCAGATAAGAATTTAGCATATACCGACAGACATTTAGCATTACTGAGAGAATTTTGGTCCGTTCACCCTAGGTTTGATTTAAATGTGTCATTCAGTTTTTTCTTCGCATTTTGTATCACCGAAAATGACATTCCAGTTGGACCAATTACCGCGTTCTAAGTAATTGAAGGACGGATAGAAATTATTTAATGGAACATTCGATCTTATGTATCTTATTCCTAATGTCCAACTACCAGTGATCCTAGGTACGTACCGGCGAAAGATTTGCATCAGCGAGAGCGATTGGTCTCGCTTCTGGTGACGGTTCAGCAACGATACCAATAATCATAAGCACAACTGCAGTCAGCACGCCGTAGAAAATTGTAGCCAAGATCGCCATGTCGTAATTCGATAATGCGCAAAATGTTGACCATCCAACGAACTCTACTATACGTTATATTTTCGTGTTTTCGCTAAATAACACAGTACACTATCGTATCCGGAAGAAGTTCAAATGACAATCCGGAAATGAGGTCGCATCTGCACAATTCTAAAGAAGCCACGATTGGTGTCTCCCACCATTACATCGTACGTTTCGTTTTATGACACGGCCTTCGTCCAGATCCTGGCATTCGATGTACGGTCAATTAGAAGAGGAATTTTTATAACGGCCGACTGCTGCCGAGGCTTTTGAAACTGATCTTTGAGTGTGTTCAGTGAAAGTGACGGTACGTGCGTACGCGTGATAATGCTTTGCAATTTTAATGAGAGATCACTCATCTCGTCAACCGTGAATTCTACCGCAGGTTGACTTTGATCTCAGTGTAAAGGGTAATGCCAAACATGCCCTCACAGATTTCACGTTCTGTTGGTAGACGAATTGAGATCTCTTGCTTGACCTGCGGGTTTTCTGAACATACCAAATAAATTAGATTCTCATGATTAGGCTTGGTGGAAAATAATTGTGTACTTGACACCCAAATTCTATTGCTCGATGACCGAAAGTTTGCTTGATATTTTTGTAATCCTGTCCACTTTTGAAGCGATCCACTCGTTAAACAACCTTCAAGCATTTCTTAAATATCCCAGATTTCATTAGAATGGATTAGATTCAATCAAGGATCGTCGACAAGCTGAAAAGGGAATTGTGTGAAATATTTTGGACAAAATAAATGTTTTTTGTCCCTATATCCTAAACATGTGAATAATTAAGTAAATGTTCGGCTTAAATATGAGGCATTCGAAAATCACGGTGGAAGCAATTTATATGAATTTCAGTTGATGCAATTAACGTAGTAATAGTCCACACCTGGCTGTGATTTTTATATGAATATATAACACCGTATTATATCAATATATAACATTAATTTGCATATATCTATATCTTGTTTCAACCCTGTGTTTAATTTCTTTAATTTAAAATTAATAAGCCCTTTTTTTGGTTGAAATTTCCTTTATTTATTCAGTTTCTTCTACATGTTTCGTCACCTTTCGGTGTCCTCATCAGGGGTTTACAAAAATTGTTTAATATATTACTGAACTATTTGTGATGAATGTAAAATAACATCAAAATCGCAATGAAATATCCATAAAATAAAAACAGAAATACACCTACATTGATGTTGTGGTTTGTAATCCAAATTGTTGACACTTTTTTGATGTGGAGAGGAGATAAATCTTCTGTCTTTTGTCACTTTCACCGTTCTCTCTTTGTGCTTTTCACGTCTATCCGTGACGGACCCTTACTTGCCAGTGTCGTCGATTTCGTGGTCTATTGTTTACCACTTGCGTGCGAGCGAGAAGGGAGATAGGTACGTTTATTCCGTATCCGTGTCCATAACAAAGAAAAATATTAATTTACATCAAAGTTTCGTTCATCAGATAAGTATGTAGCACATAAAGACATTTAGCTTCGTTGAGAGAATTTAGTAGCACTTATCCTTCCTGTGAATCTAATGTTATATTCGGAATTATCCCAGATCTCAGCAACAGATATGAAGCTCCAGCGGGACCAAAGTATATTGCATTCTAAAGTAATGAAGAGAAAAAAAAGAGAACTAATTTAATGGAACATTCGGTCTTATTCATCTTTATTCTTAATAACCAAACACCAGAAATGCTAAGTACGTACCGGTGAAGGATTTGCATCAGCAATTGGTCTCGCTTCTGGAGACGGGTCAGCAACGATACCAATAATCATAAGCACAACTGCAATTAGCATGCTGTAGAAAATTCTAGTCAAGACCGCCATGTCGTATATCGATAACGCGCCAAATTCTGACCGCCCCACGAACTTACTACACGTTATATTTTCGTGTTATCGCTAAATGACGGAATGCACTATCGTACCCGGAAGAAGTTCAAATGGCAATCCGGAACTCAGGTCGCATTTGCGCAATGTGAAAGAAGACACGATTGGTGTCTTCCGCCATTACATCGTACGTTTCGTTTTATGACACGACCTTCATCCAGATCCTGACATTCGATGTACGGTCAATTTGAAGACGAATTTTTATAACGGCCGACTGCCGCCGAGACTTTTCAAACCGATCTTTGAGTGAGTTGCGTGAAAGTGACGGTACGTGCGTACGCGTGATCAATGCTTTACAATTTTAATGAAAGATAACTGATCTCGACAGCCGTGAACTTGGCTGCAGGCTGACATTGATCTCAGCGTCAAGGGTAATGCCAAACATGCCCTCACAGATTTCACTCCTGCCTGCAACAGTAATGCATTGAAAAGATTGTACAATTGACCTTCAAACATCTATACTAGGTGTACTACACGTGGAATTAATTTCAAGAATACGGCAGGTATGAAGACAATGAACTTCAAATTAATGTCCCAGTTGATCTCGTATTAAAGTTGCGACCATTTTTGTGCATCAATAAATTGCTTTGAATGAAGAAATTGTGAACTTTGTTTTATATTGGCGAAGGACGACTGTGTATATTCTAGATATTTTCTATCATTTGTCGATTGTATACGTTCTGTTGATAGACGGATTGAGATCTCTTGTTTGACCTGCGGGTTCTCTGAACCTAATAAATTAGATTCTCATTATTAGGATTGTTGGAAAATAATTGAATATTTGACACCTAAATTCTATTGCACGGTGACCGAAAGTTTGCTTGATATCTTTGTAATCCTGTCCGCTTCTAAAGCGATCCACTCGTTAAACAACGTTCACGCATTTCCTAAACATCCCAGATTTCATTAGAATGGATTAGATTCAATCAAGGATCGTCGACAAGCTGAGAAAGGGAATTGTGCGAAATATTTCGGGCAAAATAAATGTTCTTCATCCGTATATTCCAGACATGTCAATAATTAAGTAAATCTTCGGTTTAAATAGGAGGCATTCGAAAATCCCGGTGGAAGTAATTTATATGAATGTCAGTTGATGCAATTAACGTAGTAACAGTCCACACCTGGCCATTATTTTTATATGCGTGTAAAGAGAATATACTCTCTTCAAGATTGAACACCCGTAGGGTACTCCGCGCGTTTCCATGACATCAGCCATATGTTTTGTAAACAGAGAGAAACAGGAGAATTAGAGGAAAGCTCGATTGAAGCGAATACAATTAACAAACATAATTTATAGAATGAGTTAAAGCACAGTGGTGAAGAGAGGAGTGATTACCTTTAATTGTCGTTTCTCTTATTCACAGAGAAACAAATTGGTTCAATTTCTCGGAGAAACCCCTACAATTGTGGTATATAATTCATATTATATGCGTATATAACCCCGTATTATATGGATATATAATATTTATTATCAGATTTTTCACTTTACATTTCTTGGAAACGGTTACAAAAATATTTAGTCATAACAAAGAAAAATATTAATTTACATTAAAGTTTCGTTTACCAGATAAGTATTTAGCACATAAAGACATTTATCTTCCTTGAGAGAATTTAGTCGCACTTATCCTTACTGTAAAATTTGATGTCCTATTCGCATTCTTTGCAGCATTCATTAACAGATATGAAGCTCCAGATGGACCAATAAACATTGCATTCTAAAGTAATTGAAGAGAGAAAAAAGAGAAATAATTTAATGGAACACTCGGTCTTATTCATTTTTATTCTTAATAACCAAACACCAGAAATGCTAAGTACGTACCGGTGAAGGATTTGCATCAGCGATTGGTCTCGCTTCTGGTGACGGGTCAGCAACGATACTAATAATCATAAGCACAACTGCAATTAGCATGCTGTAGAAAATTCTAGCCAAGACCGCCATGTCGTATATCGATAACGCGCAAAATTCTGACCGCCCCAGGAACTCTACTACACGTTATATTTTCATGTTATCACTAAATGACGGAATGCACTATCGTACCCGGAAGAAGTTCCAATGGCAATCCGTAACTTAGGTCGCATTTGCGCAATTCGAAAGAGGCCACGATTGTCGTCTTCCCTCATTACTTCGAACGTTTGGCTTTATGACGGACACGTCAAGAGTATCCATCTTCCTGATTACCCGGGTTGAATGACTTCTTCGCATTTAACGCTGTGCTCTCGCCGCATTTGGCTTAGTCGAAAAGCAAAGAAAGTCAAATCCCAAAAATGAAGGAAGTTACCGTGTACAGTACGGCCCTGTTAGCCTTCTTCGTCATTGGTGGAGCTTTCGCTGTTCCTGCAGCAAACGCTATGGCTCACGCAGTCGCTGGACCTTTTCCAGCTGCATATGCTGGACCATATGCAGCTGCAAGTGCTGAACCTGACGCAGCTGCAAGCGCTGAAGCTTATGCTGCTGCTTTCGCTGGATCAGAACCCATTGCAGGACCTTAGTCTCTCTCTGTTGCTGCACCTGCTGTCTCTACTGAAGAGTATGAAGTAAGTTATATCGTAAAATCAATAAATTATCGTTAACCGTAACCTGTTGCTGAGTAAATTTTGGAATGACTTCTTTGTGTTAGTCATATTTCTTGTATCTAAGTTGCAAATTTTTGACGAAAATTGAACGCGGCTAGTTCTTTATTTAGTTATACTTTGATATTTGAGTGTAATATTGAGTAATTTGTTCTCTTTTATTTGTAGATATGGGTCAGATGTATCAGCGCATTGTGATTCATTATTTAGGGAGGTGTGAAATATGGGAACTTGAATGTATCTGAATAATGCAGAAAATTGAAATATACAATTTTTTGTATACACCGAAAGTAGATTGTATTGGTTTCGCAGCCCAATGTAAGAATCAGAGTAGTGTTCTAAAGATAATTACCGAAAACAGGGGAGAGTGGAGCGTAACAGTATACACATGTCGATTTAGAAAGATTTCCTTTGTATAGAGAATCGAATAAACACCGCAAAATATATTGTTCAGTATATTTGAAAACCATTTTCCGATAATCCTTCAATCGTTCCTTCTGCAAGTAACCGCACTTTTTTGGTTAAATTCCACAAGCAGATTTATTTTAAATACAAAACATTGGAGACAGTCAAACACTCCTCCTCGAAGCTACATATATATGGATAAAAAAAAGCATGGATATGCAGTCGGCAGAAACAGAAAGTGATAAAGCGTAGGTATGAATAAGAGAAATTCGTTAGGTGTAACTCTATTGTGATGGTCTTTTAATCTGCGAGCGATTTAGATGCGGATGATACGTCTCCTTTCACCACGGCGAGCACAACGTCCACCTGAAGCATAAATAAACGGTGGAATTCGTTAATTCATGTACGTAGCTGCATTGGTAATAGATAGATTATTGATGACACTTTGACAGAGATGTCTTTGACGTCCTCCAACATCGGGTTTTAATTTAATTTAAATCGAGTACGTACACATAGTCGCGCATTGTTGCAATACAAATATTGCTTAATAAATAACCCTTTAGATGTTAAGAACGTAACCTAGACACTGCGTAGATCGAAATTGGAAAAATAATAAATAAATAAGATCCTATTGTATACCAAGATCTCTTTACCATTTTTATGATGGTTTTTACAAAATTTCCTATTTCTTGTTCAGATGCAGTGTCATCCGGTGTAGGTAAACTTGCTTTAATTTCAACAACCATAAGGCAGACTGTAGCCAAAATGGAGAATACCAAGAGTTGGAGGTTTGTCATGTCAAAGTCTTCTATGTTTTCCAGTGGAATCAAAAAATTTCTATTCTGACGAATAACTTGCTTCTCGACGCTGCATATATATGTATAAAAAAGCAAGTGTGAACGTGCAGTCGGCAGAACCGGGAAGTAATAAAGTGTAGGAATGAATAAGATAAATTCGTGAGTTGTAGCATCTTTGTGACGATCTTTTATGTTCCCTTTCCGCTGTTGATATATTTAATTGGATTTCGTAGATTTCAGCACGGAAGTGTAAAAGTATGCTGCAGGGTGAGAAAACTGATCAACTTGCCACAGATATTTTACACTCGCTCGTATACAAAATGGTAAAACAATGTACGTTTTTTATCATTTTAATGTTGGAGATCACGTATACATTAGTTAGTATAAGAACATATTTTTATTGTGTAGTGGAGTAGCGAACCAGGAAACATCGTCGGCAGTGGATTCTATTATACGAGTGATATGGACGTCTGACACGTCATATGTCAGTAAAGTTCTTAAAACAGTGACGAAATCGAACGCTGACTCAACATAATACAATATATCGTAATCAGAAATTTTCTTAAAAGTTGTACATTCCAATATTTGCCATAATCAGTAAAAATGTGGACAGGAAGAGTAAATAAAAAATACATGGAATAATTTTGATGTCATCAGTCTTTATTCGGTCAACATCATATGCTTCATGTAATATTTTAACGTCCCACCAATGATGCCATCGCTTTGGGCTGAAACACATGCCACAAATATCTACAAATATTTCTATCCAATATATCGAATAAGTTGAATTAACAAAGGACGAATAAGAAGAATCAATCAAAAACCTACTCATGTACCTCAGAGAAACAAATCTTATATCGAAAATTATGTAATTAATTCCTTAGTCGCTAATAACCTTGTTGTTGATGTGACTCAAAACCACGAAAAAAAAGGACGAATAGTAATCGTTTATAGATGAATCTGTTCTAAGGCGATCAACTTATTTTCGAATGAAAATTATTTACACTTATGGGCTCCGGTGCAGGTTCCGCTGCCGGCGCTCCGTTGACTTCCATTGTGAACAACGAAGCAATGGCAAGAATGCCGCAGACCAACATTTGTAGGCTTATCATCCTGAATTTCTTTTCTCGTCGTTTCGCAGAGACGTGAAACTTGACTTCTATTTCTCATCCGCTTTTAATAACTGTTTATATACCCACGGCACGTGGACAACGTGCGCGCCTTTTCGACAGAAAAGGAGTAAAACCTATATCTACCGAATAATCATTGATCGTAATGCTCACCTCCACTCATATAGCAATTCCCGATTTTGCGTAAACATGTGGATTACAGGTGACTAGATAAAAAGTAGGAAAACAAAACAGTAAAATGTAAGCTGTTACGACGCAGATAAACGGTCGTAGAATTTATCATATGAACGTTGAGTGTCGATTCAAGGATTCCTTCCGTTGCCTATCGCGGAAGTAGAAGTTGCAGCCCGCAATGGCGAATTACATTGAAGCACGTGCACTTCGCGGTGGGCCACTATTTCCTGACTTTTTGAGGGAACGGTCTACAAGACGTTCTCCATGAGAATGCCGAGAGGAAGTTAGACTTCTCTCACTAGCATCTCTTTATCGAGTCACCGCGTTAGAGCTTCCCATCTTTTAACATTCCCGCCTTTTTTTCATTCACTTTATCCTTCGTTATCGGCCGTCAGATTCCCGCGCAGTTCTTTCTTTCTTTTCCTGCGTTATTGTTCGGGCCGCATCGTCCGCGAGAGATCGCTGGAAGCTTCGCGAACTTCGTCAGTGAACTCGGCTGCTCGTTCATTAAGTCTGTTCCAAGGGGGTCGGGGTTAATGAGAATTGGGAGGATATATTAATCAGGGCCGAGAATTACGATTTCGCGTGGCACGCCGAATCATAAATCATGCGTGCCGACGTGCTATTCTCGAATCGCTAGAAGAATACAGTCCAGGCCCACTGCAAACTTTCCAGTTAATATCGCGCAATTTGTCGGCGGGTAGAAGATTTACGGCTCTGCTCGCGAGAATGGGCTCATCTGCCGGGGAAGACCGGACTTCGCTCGGATTTCAGCAAAT
Source organism: Anoplius nigerrimus (assembly GCA_914767735.1). Taxonomy (NCBI): domain Eukaryota; kingdom Metazoa; phylum Arthropoda; class Insecta; order Hymenoptera; family Pompilidae; genus Anoplius; species Anoplius nigerrimus. Next base: position 9,928,305 of record OU612088.1, on the reverse strand, counting down.
TATTGAGATTCGAAACCGTGCGTAATTGTTATCGGTAGCACTCCCCTTCCTGCATCGAATTTAAGGCGCCAGCGGTACGAGCGGCATGAGATGTTATTCTCCCGGGATTTCGTGCTATAGGTGTTTGTTCGTTGTCAACAAAGATGTTGTTTTGCGACTGTTATATCTGAAGGCGAGCGATGTTCTGGACGAAACTGTTGACAAAGAAAAGTTATTGGACGATTCTGCCAGTAAGATAGTGATGGAGAACGATTGAATTCTCATCATCTGATCACGTTGAAACAAAACTAAGAAATACCTGCTTCTATTTATCTTGTTTATATTAAATACTGTATTTTTTATAAAGAATTAATGCATATCGGTTTGAACGCGTCTACAGAGTCCAATACGTGAATTTTGCAGGTGAATCAGCGAAATAAAAATTCGTTAAAATCTCCAGATCATAAATTGAGAAATGCGAGTACAACATTGATTATAGCATTAAAGAAATGAATCAAATTTTAAACAATCCAAATGAACTGTGTAATTCAAATCTTCACATTATCACGCAAAGATGAAATCGTCTTTACCCAACAATAGTAATTCTCTACCCCTCAAGTAAGCATTTCAAGGCGGCTAAAAGCGTCGTTTATTAACGTGACAGAAACAAATTTATAAGTAAACATTAGCAATTTGCATGGGTTAGCTCGTATCGACATCTAGGAAACACCATAAGTGTCCCGGAAACTCTGCTTACATCAGGCCAACGCAGTTCAAACTGATTGAGTGCCCACGCGCCAGGATTCTTGAATTGTACTGTCAAACACGCGCCCACGTGTTTTCACAAGGTAATTGCGCGGCACTCTGCGTCTGCTTTGAATCGGGTCAAAAACATCGATACACACGTGATATCTTATGTGAGCGAGAAATATTGAAAAAAGAGATTATAACCGCGAGTACGGTGATCAAAGGCAGATGAAGAAGTCCTGAGAAGAATCTAAAATAGACGGGAAGCCGCAAAAATGTAAGTTGGGTTAGGTTAGTTAATTTGCGTTATAGAGAAAAAACGACATCGTGAGGCTTTTGGGAGAAACGCGTGGAACGAATGAAGGCAAGCATATTAACGAGAGTCCAAGTATAGAATAAGAGTATGGAAACAAAAGAAGGAGGTAGATCAGTCTAATGATTGATAAGAATAAACAAAAGCTGTAAGAGGATAGCAATGTTAAGAAAGAAGAGAAAGAGAGGTCGCTGATCGATGCAGAGAAAAATAGAAGCAGGATATGTGTGTCAGGAAAGATGTGTGGGAAGACAGTGACGAATATCATTGTCAAGCAGTGGCAATCAGGGTCCGTGCTTTCTATTTGTGCTTTCACCTGACAATCGCTTATTTGAAGTGTTTATGGGTCAGGCCCCCTTTGCCGAGTATGTGGGAAGTTGCGTGATATTCCAATCCGACTCTTATTTATTCCTCTTCCGTCACTCGCCTCGCTATGTCACTCAGAGCCGTTCTCTTCATCAGTTGACGCTCCGTTTTCCCTAAAATTTTCACGCAAAGCAGACGACGAGAGTTAACGTTGTTTGCCAGAATTTCGAGAAGGAAAGGAGGTCATGACCATTCACGCCGCAAATTGCGTTAGTCTCCGGGTTCGCCCGGGGTGATGAACATCTGACGTCATCGTCGTCATCAAAAACGCATCCCGTCGAAGGCAAATTTTGGCTGCCGGCGCGCTTAAAGGGATTAATTAAGAAAGTGCAAACGCGCGCAGCTGTTGACAAACGTAGCCGACCGACGTTACAACAATTTCCTTGACGCGCTCCCATTAAAAGCGCATCAACGAGCTCGGCCGAGATTGCCGGAACTCGGAAGCCAGCGCACTAATTTAATTACGGAACTGGCCTCTCCGGCAGCTTCACCGGTGAGCTTTCTATTCAAGGACAAAACTTCGCCGAGCGCGCCTGTAAGTGACGTCCTTTTCTGCGTGCGACTTCACCACCTCGGTCTTGAAAAACGAACTTTACGAATTAGGCATTCAGCACGTATTTCATTACTTTGTGTACCGAGCTTGAAGAATGTACGCGGTGTTTATGCGTAAGAGAGCTTTGTATATGGAGCATACGTCACAGAAGGAAATGTAATTTCGTTTTATCTTCAGTGTCCAACGCTTGAGCATGGCTGGTTTGTTGTGTGCAGATTTTGTTTCCGTAACTACACGTGTCCGACGCTTAAAGAGAGTATGAAATACTTGTGTAGATATTGTAGGTCAGTAGGACATTATGGGAGGAGTGCATCGATTTGGGGGATAAACCGTTTAACCAGAGGTGAATACATACATGCTTCGCTGACGTGCTAAATCGATTAGAATTGCATTTACTGTTCCATCACAGTAACGGTCGCTGGTTGATTTGAAAGTTTCGAAGTGCTTAACTTAAATCGTACGCGCTTCGAAGAGTCGCGTAATGATATAATCGATTTTGGAAAAATATTCGTTAATAAAAGTCCTACCGTGGGTGATGATTGTTACGATTAAATGTTGTGTAAAACGGCATGCAGAAGTTTTGACCAGTAAGGAAGCTTTGGTTTTTCCGGAAAACGTGCATAAATACGCTGTACTTTTCATGCTACTACTGTAACGGTTTTTCTTGGAAAAGTGAGTCTTGTGTAAAGTCGGATATAAAAAGTAAATACTTTTCCCTCGCCAGAAATTGTCCTTATATTCCATTTGCATCGTTGCCCTATAACACTTAAACGTTTTAAAATTTGTTTATCATCAGGTTGCTTCGATCGATTATGTCATAGTAAACTGTATCGCAAGAGAAGGTAGTACAGATATCATGAAGAAGACAAATGGAACCACGTACCATGGCAGCCCGAACAAAACAAAGCACTCAGGAATTTAAAAATTCGAGCTTTCCGGGCAACCTAATATATATGACAAGTTGGTATGTAGGTGTAATTATGGAATCCATAAATTTGACGAAACTGTTTCCCGTCACAGCCGTAAAACTTCCCAGCGATCGTCACGAACAATGATTGAAACGGCGATACAAACGTGTTCCGCGTCAGATATCCGCTTGGCGTCAATTACAGCCACATGAAAGTGGTAACATAAATAACGGTTCAGCGTGCCCAGTTTCAAAAAGTCTCTGCACTAATCCGGCACGATGGCGAACTTCAGCATTCTGTTGTCCATCGTGTTAATAACCATCTTTGCAGTCGTCCATGTAATGACACAAATGGCACAATGTGCACGTGCCAACTGTTTAAGCCATGTAAGTGTACTATGATATTAGTCTAGAATGTCGTGCAAAATAAGATATTTTCTGTCATTTTTGCCAAACTATCTATCAATAACATATTGTATTACTCGACAGGCTCGTTGACATTTCAATTATAAGTTTGCTTAGCTTCAGTTTGTATGGCTCTTTACTGGATCTGTTGTGTGCATATAATGTAATACTGTTTCATATGTAACAGTAGCTAATATTCACAATACCGATCCAAGGGTCCACATCCTGTTTTGAGGAAATAATTTAACGACGTTAATTTTTTATATACCGTTGAACTTATTCTGTAGTAAAGTTTTTGTTTTTTGCAGGTTGCGCCTAGATCCGTAGAAAGGCTGCCGGAAAATCATTTGATAAGACGGTTTCATAGTAAATCGAATTAGACTTGAAAACATTTCGGCAAGTAGAGCAGATTTAACTTTGTCAAACTGAGTTAGGTTTTTCTGAACTTGTCAACTATTAAATAAATATTAGTCGATAAAAGTTTCCTTGATTATTTGAAGCTACCAAAATATCTGTATCAATGGAAATTGAGACGTACTGAAGAAAATCTTAGTGTTTAAAGCGGTGAAGAAATATGTGACAGCAGTTGAATTTGAATAAAATATACAGCGATCTACTGTAAATGTTATTTAAGTATTGTGATTGTTCAATAACGGTTTCTGTGTATTGAAAAAATATGCTTGTGTTACCCTTGTAAATAATCAGTCAAGCAAACAATTAGCTACCTTCATGAAGAAGAAGATACATTTGGTTTTAAATATATTTTTCAGATTTCTTACGTACTACGTAAACCGAAGTACATAAAATTGTACTCTATATTGCATGTTGTGTACATAATATACAGGTTCATCACGGTGAAAATTGTCGAAATATTATATAATAGACTCTGTATAATGCTTGTACGCATACTGGACATTAATCCGCATGTTTTGGATACTGCTGTTTTTTGACTCGAACGCTGCGTTGAGGATTTATTCTGGATCTTTCGTCTGTGATTGCTCACTCGCCTTGCAAATTTTAGTTATTTAGTGTGAATTTAGTTTCCTTACTGAAACATTACTGTTTGATTATGCCGATATAGAATATCGATTGATAAGTTTTACATAAATCTACGAAAGTTTCCTCACTCTTTTGCACTCTGTGATGTTATCCTACACTATTTTACGTTAGCTTACGTTAATATATCTAATTATTTTGAGTTAAAGATCTTTATTTTCGGGTTTTAACCGATATAGAGACATTTTCGCCCCAATTTGAGTCATGTTTCGCTGACTTGTCTTTATTATATGACATTGGGCGACCAATGGAAGGTACTTTGACAAAACTTACACCTACTAAGAAACGATAGAACCGTTAAAAACGCCGAAAAAGACAACCCAATTTTGCGTCTTATTTTGCATTTATTTATCCTATCTTATAGCTATTAACTCGCCCAAAAATTTCATCGCAAGCAAAACTCCGAATTCCTAATACTTTCGGAGACGCAGTCGTTTTTATGAGACGAAAAACTTTTGTGTGAAGATTGACTTTCGCTGATGATCTTATCCGAAAGAGCGCATCAAACTCTTCAAGAAAATGTACGATTATCATGAGTTTCGATGGCTGGTTCAAAAGTTACATTCAATTAAAAAAATCGCACGTTTTTTAAGGGACTAACTATTTTAGATCATTTTTGCGAAAAATCGAAGGTCGACAAATGGAAACGCCCTTTTGCTATCTAGCAGGGGAGCTGAAACATCTCACAGAGCTGTTTCCCGTTCCACGAAATTCGCAATAGTTTCGGAGTTTGAGTAAAAAACCGTTGAAAAATAGGGATACAAAAAATGGCAAAAAAATAAAAGTCTACCGATCGACTTGTGGCTTTGCATGTTGATAGGGGATCAAAAGAGGATCGCAAAAATCGCAACGCTGGCTTTCTAATTGTAAGTGTAATTGTGGAATGTATGAATTAACCGATGTGTGAGTGGCGCAGCGAAATGGTAAGACGAAGGCGATGCGTCGCAATAAACATTAATGTCGCATCAGAAAAGGGCCTTGAGGTGAAATTGGGTGGTAAAGGGAGGTATCCCGACGGAAAGGGAAAATCGCGTAAACAGCGTTAAACAGAAGAGTCGCGAGAAGACTTGCAGAGCGAGTCGCGAGACGAAGAGTGTCACAGTGTTGCGTAGAATGTGCGAGCAGAGAGTCGAGAGTGCGTAGTGAGGGAGAGTTAGAGAGTTAGAGAGAGAGAGAGATAGCGAGATACAGAGAGACAGAGAGACAGAGAGACAGAGAGACAGAGAGACAGAGAGACAGAGAGACAGAGCGACAGAGAGACAGAGAGACAGAGAGACAGAGAGACCGAGAGACAGAGAGACAGAGAGACAGAGCGACAGAGCGACAGAGAGACAGAGAGACAGAGAGACAGAGAGACAGAGAGACAGAGCGACAGAGCGACAGAGAGATACAGAGATACAGAGATAGCGACAGAGATAGAGATATAGAGATACAGAGATAGCGAGAGAGACAGAGAGACAGAGAGACAGAGATACACAGACACAGAGACACAGAGTTATAGAGAAACAGAGATACAGAGACAGAGAAAGCGAGAGAAAGGGAAAGAGGTATTGTGAAAATAGCGCATATAGTGCCTAGAGAGACAGTATTCATTAATAATAAACAGTTTGTAATAAGTAGTAGTGTGTTTCAATCCTAACCACGCAACCTAATCCTACATAATTGAAAAAATGAACAAATCTTGGAGATTTTTTTGCCGGTTCTTGATACCATTCGACGGAGGTTGATTAATCATGAATATTGCATTCAAATTTTGATACGGAAATATATTTATTACTGTGAAATAAGACAAAATATTATATAGTATTATATAGGTACTAAGTTCGAAACTATTAACTTATTCAACTCAACATTTGGCGTGTGATTTCAGTCCCTGTTCTTGACACCAGGGTAAGGTACCTTAAGATTACAGAAATTAGGGTGTAATTACGTTAATAAAACAATTAAAAGTATAAAGTTTATACGACATATTATATTAAATGGCTCCTCAATCCAATATACATGCTATGAACATACCTTGTACGTAAATCAACCTTTAGTCTTATGGTCCTATGATGAACGTTTGGATCCAACCGAGTCATGTGAAAAATTGTGAAATCTATCAATTTCCCATAAAAGTTGCACGTACTGATCGTAAAAACTTCTCTTTATCGCCATACATAACAGTCAAAATACGGATGCGGAACTGTTCCGTGACAGATATCTGTCAGCCGTTGGCTGTGAACACAAAAGTGTAGTATAAATAAGGTGAAACGTGGACAGCAACTAGATTCGAAAAATCTATGTCATAATATAGTACGATGGCGAACTTCAAAGCTGTCTTCTTCGTCCTAGCAATCGCCATTTTTGGAATCGCGGATATGAAAAAAGATTGTGCGGGCCCGACATGCATGGGACATGTGAGTTTGCTACTTTGATTAGAATTGATTAAAGATAGTTAGAATAAAAAAAATGGTTACTGTAAACAAGATTCGTACCTTTGATTAAGTGTGTTTATACCTATTGGTAGCTGACAATCTCTGTATTATGTTCAATAAATTTAAACAGCACATATAACGACGCGTGATGTGTGTACTATTGAGGTTTTATAAGCACCAACTCAAAGGTATAATGGAAACTATTAGGTTGGTTAATAAGTTCGTAGCGTTTTTTATATTTGCTTTGTTTTACACCGATTTTTTTGCTAATTGACAAAGTGTATAATATTCATTCGATAGAGCTATGGTATGTGCGAATGATCCGTGAGTGAGTGATTATGAAAGTGTGTATGTGTGTGAGTGGCGCAGCGAAACTGTAAGACAAAGGCGATGAATCGCAGAAATGCATTAACGACGCATCAGAGAAGGGCCGTCAGGTGAAATTGGGTGGTAAAGGGAGGTATTGGGTTGGGGAATAAGTTCGTAGCGTTTTTATCAAAAACTTTAATTCAAACAAAAATCAATAATTATATTAACTTGGGGAATAAGTTTGTAGCGTTTTTAAATTTCCTTTGTTTCACAACGAATTTTTTGCTGTTTGATAAAGTGTATAATATTCATTTGGGTTGGGGAATAAGTTCGTAGCGTTTTTATCAAAAACTTTAATTTAAACAAAAATAAATAATTAAATTTTAATTTATTTAATTTTAATTTTATATTATTGATTTTTGTTTGAATTAAAGTTTTTGATAAAAACGCTACGAACTTATTCCCCAACCCAATACCTCCCTTTACCACCCAATTTCACCTGACGGCCCTTCTCTGATGCGTCGTTAATGCATTTCTGCGATTCTTCGCCTTTGTCTTACAGTTTCGCTGCGCCACTCACACACACACATTCACACTTTCATAATCACTCACTCACGGATCATTCGCACATACCATAGCTCTATCGAATGAATATTATACACTTTGTCAAATAACAAAAAAATCGGTGTAAAACAAAGCAAATATAAAAAATGCTACGAACTTATTATCCAACCTAATACATGCTATGAACATACCTTGTACATAAATCAAGCTTTTGTCTTATGATCCTACGATGAACGCTTGGATCCAACCGAGTCATGTGAAAAATTGTGAAATCTATCAATTTCCCATAAAAGTTGCACGTACTGATCGTAAAAACTTCTCTTTATCGCCATACATAACAGTCAAAATATGGATATGGAACTGTTCCGTGACAGATATCTGTCAGCCGTTGGCTGTGAACACAAAAGTGTAGTATAAATAAGGTGAAACGTGGACAGCAAATGGATTCGAAAAATCTATGTCGTAATATAGTACGATGGCGAACTTCAAAGCTCTCTTCTTCGTCCTAGCATTCGCCATTTTTGCAATCGTGGATATGAAAATCGATTGTTCGGGCCCAACATGCATGCGACATGTGAGTTTGCTACTTTGATTAGAATTGATTAAAGATAGTTAAAATAAAAAAAATGGTTACTGTAAACAAGATTCGTCCCTTTGATTAAGTGTGTTTATATCTATTGGTAGCTGACAGTCTCTGTATTATGTTCAATAAATTTAAACAGCACATATAACGACGCGTGATGTGTGTACTATTGAGGTTTTATAAGCAACAACTCAAAGGTATAATGGAAACTAGATATATTATAGATTGCTACATAAACAAGTCAGTTGAGTGCGATCTTCTGTAGGTGTTACCTCAATTTGATTTTGTTGCAGCCTGTAGCTATCGCCATAGACAAGTTACCGCCAAATCACAAGATTAGAACGCAACATGTTGCAGGGTATAAATCCATTTCAATTTAAGCGATATCGTCCAGCTTCTATAATGAAAGCTTCCAGCCAGTAGGTGCATAAGTTGACAATTAATGAAAAACAATTTATTGTTAGGAACAGTCGGGTCACTCGTCCGCCAGAAAGCTAGGACGATCATAATCACAGTTGCACACATAACTGGAGTCGTCAACTTCGGAGGATTTTCCTGGAGTTTCACTAGAATAGACTTCAATTACTTCCGCATCAGATTGTCTTATTTATAATAATATTCTATAAAGCTATTCTATAAAGCTATTCATAGCAGGAATTAAAAGAACTTATCTTGACACAAAGTATTGCAATTATTCTACTATCCGTCGAGCATTACATTAAAAATTCAATGCATTAAGATTACATCGCAGGAAACACAACAATGAGACAATAGATACCAAATAATGAATAACGAAACATCAAAAACCTTTTACATACTATTCAAACTAAAGAATATGTGTGCCGTTTTCAGTACTATAAGGCTTGTTCGAATATAAGAAAATGAATAGCGATTTCCATTTGTTATAGGACACTTTGTTAATTAACTTTATTTACTTTAAGCGAAGTGAAATTCGGCAAAATAATTTGACGTTGGGAACTACGATCATGGTACAGAAAATAAATACAGCTATATTTTGCTGCAAAGTGTAAATATCAGTGCTAAATATATAGGTCAAGTCAATTCTGTTCATTGTGTGACTTACAGAGTCCATTGCGAGGAACTAAACATAAAGTAACAATGTGCATCGAGATCAAAATTCTGAGAGACAATTAGGTCGATCTTTGCATTCAATGTGATCGGTGCATATCCACGGTGTAATTACGTTGCCGACAGAAAAGATTTACATTTCGCACTGTTTCGGAACACGTACAGCTTAAAGTTCTGATAATGAATGTTTGATAATGTTTACTTTGATTCATTAACAATGCGGAAAAGAAGCCAAACGTTATATGGAGAAGAATTAAAGGTTCGAACAGTCTTGAACAAATTATTACGAAACAATTTCGGTTTGTAAGATTTATTATGTGCTAAAAATAATTCTATATGAAAACAAAGGTGTATGAGGAGCTTGAAAATATACTCCATTGAACACTTTTTCGTCTGTTTTCTTTCCTCATTGGCACTATTAATTTGAGTTGTGTGTCATTCTGGCTGGCACAGTATTACGTACATTTGCATAACGATTATATGAACACATGTGTCTGGTTCCAAGGCAGTAACTTCCAATGTTCCAAATATCGGAAACGTTATTCTTGGCAATTTAACGAAACCACTGAGCCTATCGTCTTATCATAATGTGATTAGCACCAAAAACACGGTATTAAGAATTATTCCTATATTAGGAATCAAAGCATAGTCCAGACATAATTCTGAAGACCTAAATTCGCGTTCATGTCGTGACTCATAACAAGGTTACCGGTAACAAAGCAATACGAGGATGAAGTAATTGACATATTGGCTTCATTCTGGATTGACCAGGAGCTCTGCCACGTATCCGTGCTCGACGTACAAAGCAACGTACAAGCAATATTCGGAAAGAAAATGGTCAGCTCACACACAAAACTTGCCAAAAATATGCCAATAATACGCAGTACCACTTGCGCCAACCGAACGGTACGCTTGCAAAGTGCGAACGAATCTCACAATAATCACAAGTTACCTGTCTGTGACAGAATTCGACGTCCGAATGTGTTGTTTGCGCAAGATTCGGCCGCATTTGGGCGAGACGACGGAGCCCGCGCCGAAAATTTGACAAGCGGCCTTTTGTCCGCTCCCGTGAAACATGACAATGTTTGCCTGGATACAACAATATTGACGAAGAATCGCTCGCTGCGTGTTTCTTCAAACGGGGCCAATACGTCAGCCAACCGTGAATGCGCACGCACGCGCGAATCGACAATTTCGTGAGAACGGATAATCGGCACCGTCTAGAGTACTCTAACTCATAAATAAAATGTCGGTAATTATTTCGTCATACCTTCGGCGGTCCACGATGCTGTCGACATCGTCTTCCTTCTTTCGGATTCGCGTCGATGCCTCACGCTCGAGTGGGATTATCTTCCCATGGCTTGTCTGGAAGCCAAAAACTGGATTACTCTTTCGTCTCGTCTCTGTACGTTCTTCGACGTACGCTACTTTTCGCTCGCCGCTTCCTTACCGTCGATTATTATCCGTCGTCGCGGTCGCTTCCGAAGTAATTTTTGGAGAATGTCGAAGAAAATGGTTTCCAGCACGACTTCGTTGACGATATATCGAGAACAGTTACGTTCCGCGAGTGACGCGAACGATACGTCGCAGCGTAATGCGAGAATGAAGTTGGCGCCCGTAAACAGATCGGCTCGCTACGAAGAATCTGTGATTTGCGTCGCTTCGTAAGTTACTATTTTATTTTCTGTTTTTGTTTTGCGGGGTGTTACCTTTATCTTTCGCGCATTGCCGACGGCACGATGCCTTTGTTCTCGGAGTGCCATTTGAAAACATCGCGGCTCATAGGGTGACGACACTGCTAACAGTAGCGTAATCGACTGTGATGGAAAGGACGAGTTGACAACCGACGATGCCCAGAGTTTCTCCACTTACGCCAGGCACTTACGTGCTACTCTCATTGCACTACAGTGTTTGCACAACTTGACGTACGACAATGATACAATTGACGCGACCTTTCGGTTATGTTTGAATACCCGGTCAGTTGAACGATGACTGGTCAGTGGCAAAATATTATGAGACCACACCGAATGTGGGTTTAAGTCTTTGTACGAAACTGGAACGTTGCCATTAGATCAAATATTTTTTGTTATGGAAGCCCATGCGAATAATACGTTCATGACGTTACTATTCAAAGTGCCAAGGGCGCGGGTCACTATAATAAAGACGTCGAATGCAATTGAGCACGTCGGGATTGTAACGATCCAAAAACGTGCCGGCTGTCTCCGAGTTGGGATCATTCACGGATTCTTGCGGCCAACAGTTTCCGCACGTGAGTAGAACTTTCGACAATCAGACACCTGTACTTTGACCAGTACGTACTTTAATATCATCTATTACGCTTACTATCTCCGTTCGCTCAACTAGGTACTTACTTGAAGTTGCTATTAGATTTTTATAGTTACACATTTTTTGGGGTTCTAGGCAAATGTAACAGTGCACGATATCATAATGTATTCTGATTTCCGAATAGTAAAGGAACGAGCGTAGAGATCTGAGCAATATAACTCTGATTGGTATGTCAAATAATTGTCCGGTATTTTGTGGAATATATCATTTTCGTAATTTTGCTCGTTCTCATCGCCGTGGTTGAATTTACGGATAGATAAAAGGGATAAACGGTGTGAATATATAAAGAAGACGTCGTCTATCGTCGTCGTTTAACACAGGCGTGCTTCCCCTCATCAATATGCGAATCCTTTTCAAACACCGAGTCCCGGAATAAACGACTTGCTTCCACTGCGAATAATACACATAAACATAAATTTGAACGTACCATATGAACCATAATATGAGCCATCCATCTATTGAACATTACAGATCCTTCGATTGCACCGTCGAAGAAAATCACTGTGCACCAGAGAACACCGAACACTCAGCACCATGAACAAATGCACATTCATCATCGCCTTGTGCGTAGCGATGATCAACGCGGACCTCCTTAACCTCGATCTGGACATCCTGAGCAATGAGGGCGGTTCTTCCTCTTCCAACAACAAGGGCCGTTCTTCCTATTCCGGCAGGAAGGGCGGTTCTTCCTCTTACGGCAAACACGGCGGTTCTTCCTCTTACGGCGAACACGACGGTTCTTCCTCTTACGGCGAACACGACGGTTCTTCCTCTTACGGCGAACACGACGGTTCTTCCTCTTCCAGCGGCAATGACGACGGCGACCACAGGGGCTTCCTCGACATTCTAACGAACGATCTAACGTCATCGCTGGACCCACTGACGGACCCCTTAAATCCCATCACCGACACTTTGAACCCCGTCGCTGAGGGTCTGCAGCCCATCACGGGCTCTCTGTCTCCAGTAACGGACTCCTTGAGCCCAGTTCTCGACAACCTGCGTCCCGTAACCGGATCCTTGAGTCCTGTCGTGGGTTCGCTCACGCCAGTGACGGACTCCTTGACTCCCATCACCGGCAGCCTGGACGGCCTGACGGGCAACTTGGGTCGTACTCTGGGGGGAGTGGCCGAAGGCGACGTTGGAGGTAACGTGGTCCAGGTGACTGGCTCGTTGAGCGGTACTCTGGGGCCTGTCCTAACTCCTGTCGGCGATGATCTGGCTCCGGTCACCGGAGTTGTTGGCGGACTGAGTCCCGTGACTGGTGCGGTTGGCGGCCTTCTCGCGCCTGTGACCGGGGGAGTGGGTTTGACTGTCGGTGGCTTGCTAGGTGAAGATGGAGTTGGCGGTGGCTTGTTGGGTGAAGATGGACTTGTTGGCGGCTTGCTAGGTAAAGGTGGACTTGTTGGCGGCTTGCTAGGTGAGGAGGGACTTGTTGGCGGCTTGCTAGGTGGCAATGGAGATTATGGCGGCTGGGTAGGTGGTAAGGGTGAAGGCAACAAGGGCAATGGTTATGGAGATGATGGCGAGTATGATGATGACAGGGGAAATGGCTACCGGGGTAAGAAGAGGGATTGGGGTAGCAAAGGCAAGAATGACGGGGGTGACTATGATGATGGTGAGAGTAACAAGAAAGGAGATGATGGCGAGTATGATGATGACAGGGGAAATGGCTACGGGGGTAAGAAGAGGAATTGGGGTAGCAAAGGCAAGAATGACGGGGGTGATTATGATGATGGTGAGAGTAACAAGAAAGGACGTGGTTATGGCAATGGAAGAGGGCATGGTGGCTGTCACGGCAAGAAAAGAGGGCATGGGGGCAGTTATGGCAATGGAAGATGGCACGGTGGCAGTGGCAAAGGTAACGGTTATTGGAAGAACAGTGGGAGAGACGATAGCTATGGCAATGACAATGGCAAGGATCGTGGTTACAACGACTGGGATGGCAATGGCAGTGGCAGCGGTCATGGAAAAGCTAGAGGAACTGGTAGCGGTAGTCATAGTGGTAACAGAGGCCATTATGGAGGCGGCAAATGGAATTATCATGTCATGACCAGTGGCAAAGCGAGCAGCACCGCCACTGCATCCACGAGTAACAAGAAAGATTGCTGAATAAACGATAGTCAGTGCAACCATGTAAGTAATTTATTGATTGATTGTATGTACCGTCTCTAATCAAGAACATACTCGTAAATGTAGAGCTTCAATGCTTGAAAGTAAAGAACAATGACGAATATAATGTGTTCCTCCAAGTAACACAATGTAACTTGATCAGGCAGCGTCTCTCATCATTTATATTTTAAAGTTACTAGACTATCAGAACTTGTCCATAGTTTACCCCTAAACGTCCAATATCGGAAAATTCTTGGCTGTCGAAGAATTCGACAAGAAAGTTCAACAAACTTCTTTTCATTCCAGTACTTTCCATCGGAAGACTTTCTCAGCTCTGTACACTGGATCTTCGTGCAAAAAAAACAACAACGGAGAAACGATCAAAAACGTGCAGTCGCAGAATCGAACACACGGAGAGTCGACCAATCAACGCTATCCACTTCGCAGTAAAGAAAATAAACATCGCATTCCTTCACTGACTCAATCTACAACCAGCCATATTCGCGTTACATCCAGCTGACAGTACGAACATCGACGGATCGAAGATTCTGTCCTGTTACAATGCGTCGCAATTGGGAAGTGTCATCGACCGAATTTGCAGGATGCAACATTGGTCATCGAGCCCGTCAAACGCTGTTCGTCCTTCAGTATTATTAGCTCTCCGCGAACGCGAATCGAACTCTGATACGGCCTCCGGGCAGATAATCTTCTGCCGGAAATGGCCCGGCAAACGTCAGATCTCGTCAGTCGTGCTCATTACACAGCGAATGACGATGCGAATCGCGAGCGGGGAGATAGTTAAGGCACGGTGAACGAACGGAACGGAAATAAGGACGTAAAAGCGGCGCAGTATCCGGACTTGCCGCTGCTCCTTGCTTCCTTTCCCTTCGCCGCCGTAAAAGTCGGACGCGTTCATCAAGTTCATCGCACAAACGCGTCGACTTTAAATTCTTAAATGCGGCATATTCATTAGTGCGCACGCGCGACGGTCTAGATTAAGACGCAAGACTGTGGCGACTTATAATGATATTAATACGTGCGGATGATCGGAACTGCTTACGTTTCACACGACGAACCTGTGGCAATTTGTTGTGCTAAAGAAAATGAGGACGGCAGATCGAAAATGTATCGATTATTCGCATATTCGATGAATGTAGTCCGGATTCGACGAGTTAATATCAACCGTCGGCCGCATGTTTATTATATAAAAGTTCATGTTCATATATCACGAAGAAATGATAAATATAGAATTTAATGATACGATCTACATCTTTGTTTCTTGCGAGCCAGAGTGTGAGAAGCACATACAGTTTCCAGATCCAATATGAACTGCGGTCACTCCTAGCACGGCAAACTGATTTCTCGCGGGCGTAAACAGTCTATATATACTAATCTAATTCCGCAGCAAATATCGCTACGGAGCGTTTATGCGATTAGTACGATATATACATTGTTGTTGTCGCGAGAAATAACACAGTTTTTCCGGTATATCATACATTCGCAAACGAACGTTGGCACAATAAATATCCGCAGTTCCACGACGATTTCGCGCGTCAGTACGCACTCGGACAAATACTGTCTGGAATCATATCTTTGCGATCGTCTGCCAGGGGTGAACATTCTCACTGACAAAGAACCGATCGCCGTGTTCTATTTTCCCAAGTATCCCAATCGCATATCGCGTTGCAGGACAGAATGAACGTTCAGCTGGTGGGAGTGCGACGAATAATTTACGCGTCAGCGAGCGCCCACCATAAACATTCGCACACTACTGTGAATGTCGCCTAAGTACATCCTCGATCAGCTCACGCACGCGCGTGCTGAATCGATCGAACCGATCCGTTCGTGCACCTTGCACGCAGACGACGACTGTCTGCGCATGTTATTTCAGAATGACGGAGCTCGATAAGCTTGACGAGTGAGAAATGCCGATGGACGAACAATAGGGAAAGAGATGTGTAAAAATGACGTTGGGAGGGAGAGTGTGAGACAAATAAGAAGAAAGGGAAAATCCAGAGGAAAAAACAAACAAAAAGAAGAGGGAGAAAGAGAGAGAGAGAGAGAGAGAGAGAGAGAGAGAGAGGGAGAGAGAGAGAGAACGATTGAAAGACTGAAAATTGCATAAACACTGGAATAAAGAAAGTGGAAGAGAAAGTCCAGAAGAAAGCGTTCGAGAAACGCAAACTAAACAGAAAGCGAAAGGTACAGAGAAATAATGGGTGATAGGCAGACGGAAGAAAAGAGACAAACAAAAATAGGAAGATCGAGATAAAGAGGGAGGGGGACAAGCCATGTCCTTCAAGCCGTTCTTTCTTCGAGTCGGTCACCCTGGAAAAACAAACGGGTGGGAAAATATTGTCGCGCCTGGCTTGAGCCTCCCCACACCTCCCCACACCTCCCCACCCGCCCCTACGCGGCCAATTCCGTCCATCTCGTCGGCATGCTCGGCAGTTTCTAAAAACAGAAGTTGCCATGTTTGTCAAAACAGGCAGTTTGCTTATTCGGATCGATGACGTAGGCGAGCGAATCGCAATCGCTCCTGGCGAACGGGATGGGGGCCGATTTTTACCGGAATGTAATTTGTGACGAGCGCAGTGCGCGCGTGACAATCGGTTAAAAAGGACAGGAGCCAGTGCCAGTTCAAAGTTTTCGCTTCGACGGGTGGAAGATTAGACGATCGCGTGTGTTCACTTGGAGTCGATCGAGGCCGCAATCTGAACGTTCGATTGTAAGTCGCTCCTCATCTTCATTCGAGCTATTTTACCGATTCGGTTTCTGTCATTCGCTTAATTTGCTAGTGCGGTCCAATTGTTTCGTCGTTGATAACGGTTGACGGTAATTTCTTGAGAAACGGGTTTTTGTGCATAGTTTCTAGTAAGTTGTAGTGTTGGTTCGGAAACATTTCGTGTGAGCAGAGGGAGGGGATATATAATAAATGTTGGATAACATTTCGGTTTGTTTCTGTAAAAGTTTCTTTTGAATATTATATGTAGTTTTATGGATCAGTGTCGTTGACTGTGATGAGTTTCAAGTTTTGTTGCTGTCAGTCAGGTTGAATATACGATTTCAATGTGTCTGCATTGGCGCGAATTTGCATATTATTAGTAGAAATAAATTTGCCTGTATGACAGTTGGGCATATGCGGAGGGTTTTAGGTGAATGGTTTACTAACAATTGTTTCTGTTATTTTGATAGGGAACAGACGAAGTGAGAAAAATTATATTCGAATTAAACTGATACTGCACTAAGATCTTCATCATGAAGCTGCATGTTGTTCTGCTTCTCGCCATGTTGGCCATAATGTTCTGCTACACAACGGCATCGCCACCTGAAACATCGAAGGGTCTCGATAAGCTGAAGAGCAGAATCCCAAAGCTTGATTCGAAGTCCAAGGAAAAGTACAAAGTACCGAAGATGGATAAAAAGATGGAGAAAAGGAAGGATAAAATGAAGGATAAAATGAAGGATAAAGTTAAGGACAAAATGAGGGACAGAATGAAGGACAAAATGAAGGATAGAATAAAGGATAAGATGCCAAAAATGGATAAACTAAAGGACAGGATTCCGAAAATGTGATAGGTGAATGGCGATCTTTAATTATAGTGATACGGCGGTTCGATATTTGCAAGTATAGAATCAATCGTTTAAGAACTGTATTCTTATCGAGACTAACTGTGGATTTTATATTTTCCAGGTCATGACTGGATGAGTGAAGGGAGGAAAATATCCAGCCACTCATGTGAATTCGAAAGCAGCGAGAAACTCTCGGAAAAGATGACAGATCTGACGCTAGGAATCTGCGCAGACGAATGAATTACATATTTTTTTTTACTAAATGCTTGAATTTTGTTTATGTACATTATACTTTTGTGTTTTTAATATGTTGTGTGTAAATATTGACAACTCTGTGAGCTTAATTATTGGAATATAGCATTTTTCATGAAAACATAATTCCGGCGTTACCATCGTATGTCAGTTATTTGTAATCCAGCTATCTTTTTTTTTTTTATTTCGTTATTTAGTGTCGCATCAACCACAAGTACTTAAGGGTTATTCCAGCTATCTTATAGCCGATGTAAGCTTAAATCTCGAATAACAACTATTTTGTGACACTCACAGCATAGCAGACTCCTGCTATTTCGGTGGCGTATGAATTTTGTCAGGAACACATTCCATGAATGGGGAAATTTATTCTCTTATAAAAACGGTGAAAAATGGAACGCGCATACGATAGAATTTGCAGTAGCGAGCTTCTGTCGCCCGCAGACTCTGCAATGTATTGTATGGTACAGGAGTACATATTGTATTTCTCGCGTACGCTGCAAATTCAGAACGGAAGGCCAGAGGAAATACAATATGTTTTTAAACAAAGGTAGCCCCATTCTTGGAGAAACGAATGTTACGTTCCTTCAATAGATTGATGGAAAATAGTATCGACGGCCAAAAGGATTGCTCTGAATAGACACTGTATATAACCCCAAAGTCATAGATTTTGTTACCCGTAAGTCGCAATGCAAATGAACATATGGATGAATACATTTGCGTGGAATATGGACGTATTTGGAAGATAATTATTTGTTTTAATACTGATTTCTCATAGATAATTACTTTATGTATTTATGAATATCAGTTTCCTCGTCGTTTCAGTATTAAGCAAAAAAATTGGCATTTTCCCATAATGCTCAGCGAATGATTGTTTTGAAAATTTGATTGTAGTTTAATAAAAAGTCTTGTTATAAAGGTGCAGTTTACTTTACCTCGGTTGCGGCGAAACTACGAAGGTTGCATCGCAAAATGTTAAACATCCTGTGTGGGTATAAAAATGCAAAGAGGATGCTTTCGTTTTACCTTGTTTTATAAAGAAATGTAGTTCAAGATAAGGCAATCTTCATTTAATTTTTAATATGTCTGAAGCTCACGTTTTTTTTTTGAAGTGGTAAATTATAATAAATTTGGCAGAAAATCGCGCATGCAAGGAGTCATTAAGCGAAAACGTTCATGTCTGCACGTTTAATATACTAAAATTATAGTATACTACCATACATGCTACCTCAAAATTTGCAATTCATTTCATCCCAGCATAACATTATTCTCTTGAAAGGAACGCAGCAGATATTACAAACCACGAAAAATTTCGGAAGCGCGTCCTAAGCAGAATGCAACTGGGTACATAAACTTTCTAAATATTCTTCTACGTTAAACAAAAATAACAATATCCGATTTCTTAAAATAAATGTTATACCTAACTTTTAAACTTTCATCCGAAAATGACGCTCTTTGCAAAAAGCTTGTCCCGTATATTCTGATATTGAAATCCCATTACAAGTACTAAAATTCAGTTTACGCCTATTTCTTATTACTTTCCCAAAAACTATGAAGCTCACGTCACAATCGATCGAACAATCCAACCAACACTAAAAGCATACAACCTCTTCATTTTCTCCCTTCCTAAGCGAAGCATACAGTCTCGAACACAGCACTCCACCCCGCATTTACCAACTCATTCTGCCCCAACTCGCACTTTGCAATATCACATTTCACATTATAAAACCTCCCACCTGCATTTACAGGATGCAACGAGAACCTCTGTACTTTCATCGTTCGTATTTTCACGTACACACTGCGGAGCGAGGCATTCTTCTCGAAATCATCAATTTGCCCTCCCCTTCCTCCCCACGCCTCTATCACATACTTGAAACTGTATCTCGCCCACGCTGAAAGTCGCGCCGGAAGCTCGAGGCAGGCTGTGCGCGCAACTGCGCAAGCTTCCTCCTACCTTCGAAGCGCACGGTTCGTAGATCCTCGACTATAAGCGCAGATCCGCACTTCGCCCCAAGTGAAATTTCAGCCCCCCAAAACGTCGGTCGAGCTTGCAATCTCGCTGCGCATCTGTCGAGTCTCCCCGGTCCCTCGAAGGGATGCAAATGTCGGAACTTTCGCGAGAGTTTTCCCTGACGCGCGAGGTAAGGCGGGATGAGGGGAGTAAGTAGAGGGAGGGAGGGAGAGGGAGAGGTGGGGAGGGGAGGGGGGGGGGTAAATTTGCATTTTATCTCGCCCGCCACCAACCCGCGGCAAAAAGTTAACGAGCGAACGACGCTCATCCTACCGTGGAAGCGTCATCCACCCCCTTCCTCTCATTTGATGCATTTCAGAACGCAGGGACCGCCGGCGATTGGATTCCTATGGAAAGGTGTCAAAGAAGGTGTCTGACGGAACATCCGGTGGTATTACGGCCCTCCCGCATTTCATGCACGCACGGATAACGATGAGATGGCCGTGCAAAGCAGCGGCGAAGGCAGACGATGTTTGAACGGTGATCGTGTTACGTAAGATTACGTCGTGCATTATGAAAGTTTCGTAATTATCAAAGACATGGCTTAGAGAGCTTTAGAGTTGCAAAGGGTTTGGATAGCCTTGTTATTGCAAGAGCGAAGTATTTACCGCGTGTTAAAGCCAGCATCGGCAGACTGCGACGTCCGCGTGATCGGTTATATGTACGCCACTGTTTATATATCATGCAACAACTAATTACCGTACTATTACAAATTGTCTGTTGAGCAATGCAGTCCTTAAGCCAATCATATAGCTCGTCTCTAAATCTTCTTAAAAGTCATTGTTTCGGCTCGATGTCGTATTATTTCTAGTCCTTCCTCCGGGCGGAACTTCATTTTTATAAACATTTTACTTTGCTCTTCTCCTTCCAATCCTTCCATCCTTTCGTACCCTCTGGCGCTTTCGCTCCGGTAGTCCTACACAAACCATCGAACATTCCACTGAGAGCATAAACCATACCCCTCCTTAATTCTCAAGCACCCATTAAACCTCATTATACTTGCGAAGCGAATGAAGCTTCATATGTCTGTGATGAGTTCACACTGAAACCGCGTAGGAATACTGTAATACCGAACAATGTATTAACACCTTAACGTGCACGCTCGAGTATATTCGAGCGCGCTAAACAGGTCAAACTGTGCACACTCGAGATAATTCAAGCGGCGTTATATTTAATGCTGCTATAATTTTTCACACTCGAATATAATCGAGAATTGAAAATAACAATGTAAAAATTAAAAAAAGAAATCGTTTCATTGATACTTATGATTTACATAGAATTGTAAGATATAACACATTATTATTTCAAAGAAACCGTTAAAGGGTTAATCTGCGTTAGCAGTCCGTTTGCAGACTGTCGCCTTTGTTACTTCCGCGACAATACCTTCGTTCTGCACCTTCTACCTCGAAGAACGTCAATGTCTCATGCCTCGAGTGCTTTCGTAGGGCAGCCGCAGGAAGCGTCGAAGAAATCCTCGCTTTTGCCGGCCGCAATTAGCACGTACCTCCTGTCGGGGCGAGCCATTTGCGCACGGGCCACGCACACACTCGCGCACGCTCACCTACGTGCGCCGAAGTAAACTGCGCGTCCGGGGCCGTTGCATTCATTTGTTTACGCTCGCGCGGCATAAGGCGCGGCACCCGCGCTTATAGAAAATATGATTACGCTATGGTAATGGGGCTTTAATATTTATGAGACTGCAGTCAACCGCTGGCGACGTCGCTGGCGGATCCCATCGGAGGGGATCTTTACGAAGTCGAGGAAGTCGACGGCAGGCTCGTAGGTTCGTTCACGACGGGGGTGACTGATAAGGGGGTGGTGAGTTTTTTCAGATTCAATCGCGCCGTGCTCGATGCAAAATACAGGAGAGTCGTTAAGTGAATTATGGGACTATGTTTACTGACATCTAATTATTCGCAGTCTCTGTAAGTAAAGCATGTTGTACGTAATGTATAACAAAGTCTTTTCTGCCTATTCGATCAGTGTAGGACTAATAATAAGAGGCTTTATTATACATTTCACTGACGGTCACGAAACTCTAATTGTACGTTATACGTAATGTTTGAGGACATAGTCTGAGTTAGATCAATATGAATTCTCAGATAGGAATGAGTAACTGAGATAAAAATCAACGGAGGTTTTGTACCTTTTGAACGTATTTCTTAATGTAAGGGCAATAAAGAATCAATTTCATCGACGATATTGTCAAGTGAAGAAAATTTCAACGTAATTTCCGTTATGGAACGCAAGATCATTATGCGACCAGAGAGTATTTTGCAAATGTGTGCCAAATAATAAAATTCTTGAGGAAGCGTAAAAAAGTTGGATCGGAATGTACACGTAGAAAGAAATGTAGGTATGTACCTGATTCTGGGACGCGAATCCGAGTAAAACCGCGCGGGAAGCAAAATTTGAAGCGGAAACTTGTTTCAGGAACGAGCCGAATGCGGAATCTTGTTTGAGAAATGAGCGGAGCGCATCGGCGATCGAAATAATTTGCAATTTCTCGCGGCTCGGTCCGAGAAGCGAAAGGAGCGTCATTATCGGTTAATTACACTTTCGCGGCGGCGCTCGATTACTCTCTTGCGATCGTGAAATGGTGCTTAAACAGAATAAAACGCGTATCCGACGGCTGAAATCCGAAGTAAATATATGCGGCAAATATGGGTTCAAGTAATAATGAAGCTGGATGGTAAAACGGCTGACTCGTTAATGATGATGAGAATTGCATAAAACATTTTTGCACAATAGCACGAACACGAAATGCGGGTTACGATTGAAAAATCTGCAAACTTTTCCAGCAGTTCGTGCTTTTTAACTAGTTATCCACAATATTAGACCGAATAAAACTGTTCTAAAATATTTTGTATGTTTTAAGTACCTGGTTTAGTTTACGTATTTTCGGATTAATCCTGCAATATAAAACTACGAATGTCAAAATAAAACCATCCAATTGCGTACCGGCGCGTACAATTATGATGTTTGATGCATGAAACTACAACAGGTATAAATTCCATGTAGCGATCGTATGCGAGACGAATGTTTGCTTATGCATTTGAATGCACACTTTAGCTCTTGTAATTCTCGTTCGCGAATAAGCCAAAGAAGTCTGACAAGAAATGTTTGCGCTTGTGTGAACTCGAGATTTTGTTCAAATTTTTCTTTAAAGATAGTCATTTCCATATTTTCCCCTTGCAAATCGTAATTTCTCATGGAAATTGATTCAAATGTTCGACTGAAATTCGTGCGAAAATAAGCGGAGCGAGTTGTCAGCAGACGCTGCTAACATTTTCCTTCCTCGGAATTGTTTCGTAATCTGTTTAATGCGATGTTAACGCTTGCCTAATATATTCCCACTGCACGGGTTCCATGTTTTGTTTGCACTGCATTACACGCTTTTCAACGTTATGTCTGGATTCGTTCAATCTTGAAAGCGTGTGTCAAAAAATCGTCTCTGCGCAAAAATACAATTCTATACGAAAATGTTACTAACATTCTAGTTCGCGTAATCGTTCAAGCGAGTGGATCTATCATATTTTCGTGCAAAAATTTGCGGAAATTGGCTCCACTGCAGACATAAAATGACTCGTGCGACATCGGACAGATCGTTCGACCGAAAAACATGACTGAAACTCGCGAAAACATGTATACAGATACAAGATTGTCAAATGTGTCGATTCGCAGCAAATTCACTTCCAACCTACCTGTACTGTCTTTTACCTGCAAATCGTTAATTTCATCAGAAGCCTGCTTAGAATCCTACATACGCTTTAACGATATAAATTTCTTAGAGCATCATTGATAAACTAGTAGTAAAAATTAAAATTCAGCTTATCATTTACTTGGACGCTTTTAAACAGGTAATTGTATACAAAAATTATCGACGTTTTTCGTCTATACTACTAAATAGTTAAATATCTATCACAGCAACATATCTCAATACTTGTAGTCATATATTGCGGCAAACAATTGTTCACATATCATATGGCGAAAAGCAATTCCTTCGTACATATGCTCTTACGTCGAGTGTCTTCGAAAGGGTCTCGAAATTGAGTCGTCTACTTAAAAGTTGCCGACGCACATACGTCGTTAGTGCGCAAGTGCGTTTCAATAATTGTGCGAAATCTGCAGTTTTCTCTACAGTCGGTTCTTCGTCGTGAGAGGCTTCCATGCTCGCGTTTGACAGAGCCACGAGCGAATTCGCATGAAAACGACCGTAGGAAACAATGGCCGACGACGCAACCGCACTGACCCCGTTGCTTTTCTCATAATTGTCAGACGCCATCGCGGAACATTTTTCCGGCTCTGCCGATGCAAGTGAACTCTGCGTTCGCACATCCGATCAGTATCTTTACGATCGTCCGCCATCTTGAAACGATCGTTAAATTTCAACTCACCCGTTGGATGATTCGGCTGTTTACGTCCCGTTTTGCAAATAAGAAGTTCGAATGAACGTAGGATATATATTCTTTGCGATATGTACCTGTCTTAATAAAGTGAGTCATAATGACGGCTATATACTTTTGAAATATGTTGAGGGAAGAATGTTTATGAAATTGCAATCGATCATCGTGTAATGATGAAGATAATAGTATTACTATGTTTATGTCATAAAGCATTCTTTTATATACGTTAGCAAATGTAAACTGTGAAGGTGCTGTCATGTAATAATTATGACGAAGTTTTACTTTTGTCAGATGGTACGCTTGAAAAGAGTTACGGTGTTATGATACTCGTTTTTCGCTTCATCAGTTTTAGGTATGACGAGATAACTTAAGCCAAGTGCAGCCCTAGCTTTTGTCCCAATCATAGCGGCAACTTCCGAAGAGACCCGATGCAGTAATTATTACGACGTAACAGTCTCGTTAATTGCAGCGCTTCGATTTAACCTCCATTACAATTCACAATTATGCGCAGACGTCGAATAAAGTCGCACTCGGGCGTAAAAAACCGTGTCTCCCTACTTTCGACCTTTAATTTGCGCCGCAAATTAATGAGTCACCCTCGTATTATCTATACGGGCGCACGAAAATACCCAACCGACCCGAAGTTCTACATTCCATTCTTCAATGGCGATTTAATGAACATCCTTTGAAAGCCGGTATCACGAAAGAACAATATCTGATAAATGTTCCTTTTTTCATTGGAAACTATTCCAGACCGGACGATCGTAGCAAGGTTCGTCATGCAGAATCGAACAAATATCGGTATTATCGAAAGATACGCAATTCGCAACATCCTGCAATTAAACTCGTCGCCGATCAAGTATTTCTAATAACGATGATGACACCCGCTGATAATTCGTCGCAGACTCGATGCGTTGGATAATCTTGTCTGACGTATCGGTCGGGCTATATACAATGTGCGTCGCATGAGTCGCTTATTCGTCAGGCCGATTATCGGAGCAAAATGCATGAATTGACCGCCTGTCAGCCACTTGCGCAGCAAAATCGTCAAAGTACGATGACAGCGGCTTGCATTAGGTGTTCGATATCTTACGGTATAACGGAAAAATTGATTCTATTGTTTGTTTCGATGAAGCAAACGATAGGCAAGAACTATGAATTGATTAATATTCCTCGAAACTGCTTAGATTACGTTCATAATTGAGGGTGAACGCTATTAACGATATTCGTGTTCAGCGATCAATTCAGCTTTGGGACGGTTCTGTTGCATTTGTTAAAGCCGATTTGCGAAAGTGGTAATTGATTTGGACCTGGTGGACGGCCAGATTTTATTTACATTTCGAGGGCTACGTTTCGATGACGGACAAATTACGTTATCTGCTAATGTTGTTGCTGTCAGAAAATTATATTTATGACTCCGAGGTGTGCAGGCAATCAGATTGATCTGATGTGAACAGGTTCGTGCGATTGTGCTTCGACCTTCAGTATGCGTAGCAAATTATTCACTACCCGTTACGTCTTCAAATATAAATGGTGGAATACAATTATGTCCACATTAATTTCCAACCATTTTTGAATAGTACTGTGATGTAAACATTGCTGCAATTTGGATCTATTGTAGTTCTGTAAAGAAACAAACTTTGAAAATGACGATACATCTTGTAATAAATGTGGAAAGTCAATGAACAATAGTGTTCCAATGTGCGATTACCGAGAGTAAACAATTATTGGAACCAGTTGCACAACATTGCAGTAAATGAAATTCAATTGATCCACGGAATTA
The DNA here is from genome assembly GCA_914767735.1 of Anoplius nigerrimus. Taxonomy (NCBI): domain Eukaryota; kingdom Metazoa; phylum Arthropoda; class Insecta; order Hymenoptera; family Pompilidae; genus Anoplius; species Anoplius nigerrimus. The sequence goes on along the minus strand of OU612088.1, from coordinate 9,902,540 downwards.
CAGCATGTGGTTCACGAATAAGACATTTTGCAAGAGTTGGTGGACGGTTTTAATTTGCAGCTGCCATTGTGGGAATTAATGGATTAATTGATAAACGTAACGAAATCTGTTGATTGATACATTATCACGATGAATTCACACTTTTACCTACCAATTCGTTAACGACGATAAAAATAAATAGACCAGTGTTTATCAATAGTCCCGCACACATTTTCGTTAAATAAACTCATATGTACAATATTAGTTATAGTAAGTAATTATTTTCTACCTGTTTTATAGGAATCAAACTGACACGGCGCAACATTTTTTAAATTTCCTCGTCATACGTTCAGTCCCGAGAGTGCATTTTGCTTATTTAAACGAAAATTGCGCCACGTATCGATTCTTTCAGCAGCATTTGAATAATTCAATTCCTATTAAATAAAATACTAACCAAGACGGCACTTAACTTTCCAATATATCCATTAATGGTACTTGTATCGGATAACATATAACGAACCAGGAAAGTAATGAAACACTCCACTGTAATTATGCTAACAACTCTCAGCGTTCAATTGATCAACAGAGACTTGAACGATAAACAAAATTCTATCGACTCCGCAACTTGTCCATTCGTACCAAATATTCTGTAACTCCAACATCTGCCAATTTCACAAATAAATAAGAAAATTGTCTAAAAACAGAATCGCATGCTTATGTCATCCAACGCCATTAGATGCAACGGACTAGTGAAACGAATCGTCTCACGATTACGATTCAAGCCTTCACGATCAGTCAACGGAATCAATCGCGAGAGTTCGCCAGAAAAATTGATCCGCGAAATTAACAAGTTGCCCATGTTGTTCGCGAATAGAGTGTCGCGCCGACAGCGATTTCTGCAACTGCGGCGTGACCTTGCAAGCCTTATCAATGCTCCTCGCCGTATCTGGCTTCCCGACAATCGATATGTCGTTGCCATGTAGTCTGCTTTCAAAAAGTGCTTATCGCCAGCGACAAGGGTCCGGCGATCAGTCGGCTCGATTCTAATTGTAGGTTCAACAACAGATTGACACCGTCGATGCATCGCGACAACGATCGGCACCCGACGATAATCGAATCGATCGATAAGATCGCTCGGGAACACGTCGCGAACTATCTTGGCAAAAATTGATAACCGCCGCCGCCTAATGATTCCTTCGCTTAATCCCACCAAAGTGCCTCGGGCAATTAACATTCCCGATGATAATTCATTCGCGCCTTATCGCGCAAATTGCTCTCGTTACGCGAGAGGTTTCGTGCGCTTCAAATTTCGAGTTTCTTGGATAGATTTTATTGTCCTCGCGAAACCGTTGCAGGATAGTAGATAATCGATTGTCTTCTTAGAATTTTCCCGTTAGACGCAGGCGTGTCATTATCATGTCAACGACGGAATGCGCTTGTTTTGCGCCGTCTGGCGATCGTTCGAGTTTCTGACGAAAAGTCGATTGTTTGGCCGTCCTCTTGAAAGGTACTGGTTCGAGTAGTCGATATATTGGGCACCTTGCAGTGTGTTTACGACACTGAATTGAAATTTTCTACCTGGCCGATACTGCGCGAATCGCGGCTGCAGCGGCCGATAGTTTATCAGCGTGCGAAACTTTTTCCAGATCGGGGCAGAGATATCGAGAATTATCAATCGATATCTAGAATACGGGATGGGAATTTTCCACGAGGAAGCGTCTTGTGCCTCGCGCGGAGAAGGTACGGATGTTTCGCAAATTTATGTTATTTAATCAGATTGCCGTTATTGATCCGTTTTCGCGGATACGGATAAAGTATTGAATATCACGGGAAAGTCGGGAGTCTCGCCGTTCGATTCGAGTCGGGAACTTCCCCGAATTGTTTCGATATTTTTTCTGCATAGCACGACAATTACTTTCGTTGCGGATCCGATGCGAGGTTACCGAATATTATATTTTAAATTAAACACATGCTCCGTGTGTTGGTAGTGTACGGTGCAGCCGAGAACGGAAAGAAGCGAATTGTAAATTGGCGTTTCTTAGATCATAAACGGTATTAAATAAAACATGAGCTGACCTAGTAAAGCGTTACTCATCGCAAAATAATCTCAGCTTTTACAGTAGTATCTTAAGCTAATATACCTGTATTATACCGCGCAATAAAATCCGGCTAATGAATATTGTATCGTACGTCTAATCATTATCTAGGAACAATTTCGGTTTTACATGAGGAAATTAGAGTATACAACACACGCGTACATGGTACGGAAGAGAAATGACAATGAAACCGAAGACGAATAATGATTGTTATCTGCACATTGCAGTGGTTGTAACTTGACATGCTGCAATTTGATTGTACCGTATTTTTCAACGTATATAAACCAGACAAAAAATAACATTCCAGCCTCAAATATTGTATTGCAGGCAGCTAAATAAAAAATGGGAAGAAATTCAAACTTCGATAATGAATAATGCGCACGTAATAACTTTTTATCACAAATATTATGTTACATCGAAAATAGTATTCTGACGACGCGCAAGTAGAAGATAATAATTGACCATGAACGTCTCGGGACAATCGAGGCACAGTTTCGTCGGTACCGACTCGCGCTACGTTGATAATTAAACAACCTGACGTCGAGCCGATCTTATCTGCGATCCGATCGCTGCTCATTGTTAACTGTTTCCGCATCCCGAGACTATCCAGACCGTCCAGATCATTCAGGTCAAGACCTGGTCCCGAAAAGCGGAGCGCGAGAATGAATTCAGATGAATCTCAGCATAACGGGATTTCCCTGCTTACCTTCCGCCATTATCTACGATCTACGCCGTGTTCTCAGTCATACTTCTCTTCCGTTCTGACAAGATTGGCGGGAAGCGAACTCAGAAGCTACTCTCTCGTCACGCGACTAGCTCGATTTCTTCCTGCCGTCAGATCCATCAAATTACGTAAGAGTTCGTTCCGTCGCTTCATCCTGACCAAGTTTTCCTTGTCTTTTCGAAGACAATTTCTTTGCGAGGAGCGGAAATAGTTTGTACGGAGAAATAATCTGATTTCTGAGGATCATCGTAACTCGTTCGGTTTCAACGTCGAAAGAATGAATTGGTACAGGTTTGGTATATGTTTACGCTCACCTTCTGTCACGAAGAGTGAAATACGAAAGTGGCAAAATGCGCGCATTCCAACTGTAGAAGATTAGACATTCTCATCGTGCATTGTCCGATCGATCGTAATCGAAAGAGGCGCGATTAAATTGAATTCCTACGAAAAAAACCGACACACGTAAAGAACTGCTAGAACGATCATCGGACGTCATAGCAAGAATTATCTAAAAAAAACACAGTTTTCCCCGTTTACGGCTAGTTAGCCGCGTTGTTTAAAAAGCACTGCTTCGGCTTATCGTTATCAGCGCGGCGGACAGAAGGATTTAATCTCGGATGCGTCACTCGACGCGGTCCACATCCTCGATCTTGAGTTCGATTCTCGTACGTTCCATCAGCAGCTTCCACGATTTGCGCGTACCACGCCAACTTACCAGCTCTGCAGGGAGTGAATTAGCGCGGATGCGTAATTAAAGTTTCATGCGAATGTTGCGAAGACGGACGACAATGTCAAGTGCTCGTTTCCGGGATTGCGATACCTGCGATACAATAGGTGCCGTAGCAAAAATTTGTCATACGCCGCATCACTTATTGTCTCGTTATCTGCCGATACTTAGACAGGGTCGTTTTCTTATGACTAACCGACTGATCGGGAATAAGAAGGATTATTAACGGCCTATTATCTAACCCGAGTGCGACGTTAATGCAGACTTTCACCGGAAACATATACCTACGTCGCGGCCGTCAAAAAGGTTGCTGATAGGTTTATAAATGAATTAATTGACATAATTGAATTTTTATAAATATTTCGTAACTTTTATGGATCTTGTCGGATTTGTTACATAGTTTGTACCTATATTCATTCTTGTCACGTCTGGTTATAAAAATTAATTTTTTATTTGTTTTGGAACAATACGCAGATAATAATAACGAACATTTTAAAACAAATGTTATATGCTTAGGATGATAAATTCGAAGAAAGAGTGGTGATGTTGAAGTGTTTAAGAGAAGAAAAATGCGGAAAGCATTCGAAGATTATTAGATTACACGATGTAGTAATTTAGATAGACGTAGGTATTAGGTATTAACAGAATCAAAGAGAAATGGGATCTATAATAGTTTTCACAGAAACATCTTAGATTACTGAAGCGTATATTGAGAGAAAGAAAAGCTGTAAGACAAGGGTGGTAACCAAAAACCAGGCAATAAAAATATGTTTTTGCATGAAACTGTCGATGGATAAAACACGTACACATAGTAGCTCTGTACACATCTGAATAAAATATAAGAATATATCAATGTTCTCCGTAAGAATTGAATAAATACATACATGGAACAAACCAGACGTCAACTTTTTGCATTCAAAACATTGTCACGTGGAGCGCGGCAATCGTCAAACGCAAAAAGACAACCAGTATCCGAAAATGAAATACGATTGCCTCCAGCGCTCGCTAAAATGCGTGGACGGCCATTTGAAAGGGAGCCTGCCGGACGCCATTTTGTCGTCGCCAAAAAGCGCATCGAGAGGGAGAGTAATGCGTCTGGATTAGTCGCGCGGTAATCCTCGGATTATTAATATTAATTTTGCCGGTGCAACTCGCCACGCGAGTCTCTCCCGGCCGGATTACGGGATTTGGTGATATTGTGCGCCTGGAGCAACTCGCGAAACGGTGGCAGAAGAGAGTCTTACGCAGGCGCAGGACGTCGCCGGCGAAGATTAAGCGAAAAACAAAGCGGCCGCCCATTCTCGAACGGTCGCCATTGTTTCGCCGAATATAAATGATCGACACCGGCACAGGGGATAAATCTCGGAGATTGTTTTGCTCATCGCGCTATGCGTCCGCGTAAATGGGAAGCTTTGAATATTTTCGCCGGACGCCGTTCCGAACTCGGGGACGGAAAGAATGCGCCTCGGGTAGGATCGGATTTAATCTGCTCTTCCTGCCGGGAGCCGGACGATTTAATGACCCGAAGGTCTCCCGAGGTAAGAGACTCGGTGCAGGCCACTGTTATGCGTAATTGAATTCCTGGTCTTATCTCGTACAGGGACGCGGAGAAAGATAGCCGGAAGTCTTTCGATGAAGCATCGTATGTCGGATAGAGGAGACATTTTCCGAATATCTGCTGGATTAATCACAGTTTGGAGATGCAGCGTTGTAAATCGAAGGACGTATCCGTGGAGCAGTTCGGATTCTCCTCAATTAGTTGATTCACTCTGCATTTAATGCGGATCGGTCGCAAAGGGTGCATACTTTCGCTGGTGAATCTCGATGAATTTCGTTTTCGTAATTCTGAAAACGCAGCGTGGCTTCTCCTCGTGATCGTTGAACAAACGTTACCGGTAACTTGCAGCGGAAGAAGATCGACGACCGATGGGAGAGAGTACGAATGTCAGGCGCAGTGTTTTCGACTCTTACGAATGTCGATTGATCGAGGCCCGTTATCGGTTTTACGAGCTTTTAAATCGTCGTTATCGTGACTCGGGGGAATTTAATCGCTCTTATTAGCCGCGCCGAACCGACTCGTCACTTTTATGTACTCGCGTGCAATATCGGTACATCTTTACTCGCCGATTATCGGCGACTCTCGGACGAGCCGCTTTTTGTCAGTAGCCTCAAGGACTCTTGCCACACGTCGGCTGCCGGTCTCGAACGTCGAGACTTTCGTTTCTGCACTTGACCGTCCATTCGAGATCGAGATTAGCCGATAAGCTGTCCCAATCATCCGGCGCTCCCCGATCGATTTCGAAAATTGTTCGGCGCGTCTCGCGTACCTTCGGAATTCGTCAAACGGTCACGGGAATCGATTGTTAAGCGAGACATTTTTACCGTTTTATTACGCGAGTTAAATAAAGTTATTGTCCCTTGGTGACGTGACTGACATTACTCTCGATCGAGCTGTACGCGTTATGGCGGATAAAGAATTGTATACTATATATCGAACAGAAGGGATGTTTTTATTTGTTGAAACAGCTTAAAATTGGATCTGCTTTAATTTTTGCTGCAGTAATACTGACTTGTGCAGTGATACAGATGACTTGCCCGTACACGATGGTTCTGATAATGTCAGAGTTGCTTTATAAAAGTTTGAAAATTTAGTATAGACGCTCATTTTCCGTTAAATAGCTCTTTTATTTATTTTTAAATGTTCAATACATGTGTGAGCTACTTGAATACATTTGCGGCTTCTTTAATATATGCACATGTTATAAATATCTTGTAAGTATTACAAATATTTGGAACATGTTTCAGTCTTAATTGTTTACTCTCGGTAATCATATTTGCTTATAGTGTTATGGTTATTTTTTTAACCTTTATATGATACAAATGACTGAATATAAATGAGTCATACAATTCTTAGAAAAATTGAATAATGAGAAACCACTTGTTTATTATTGTATCGAATGCATTAACAAACGGTCAGCGCTTAACTCAATGTTATGTTTTCATGTTTCTCATGCACGTTATATTATCGACTCCGCGAGATGTGATTTAAATTGAAATTAATACGTAACACGATAACGGTAAAGAAATTCAATTTATCAGTTTTTACGCATGTCACAAGTGAGTTTCGCCGGATTCTTTCCCTAGAATTCATGAAACGGATATTTTCGATATATCTCGTGCGACGATATTATCACGTTTCCGTATTCGTATGAGAAAAGACAGTGTCGAGCAGATGCCCTCCGGATTTTACGTGAATCTCGACAGACATACTCCAGGATGCTGTTCCTTGTTCGACATTGATCAGATCGCAGCATTGAAGGAAGGTTCTCTAAAAAGTCGCGGATAATTGAAGGTCTGCGGGCTATCCGAAGCAGCAACAGTGCGGAAAGAGGATTTCTTTAATAACGTTCAATGTGACCGACAGGCGTGTAGTCTCCTCTAATAAAAGCAGACTGTACTTTTTCCGTTCGACTCATTCTTCAGCTTCTTCTTTTCCTTCTTCTTCTTCTTCGCCGATCTCGTTGCAGGACCGCGTCTCAATATTTAAAGTTGCCGGGAAGTTTCACGAATCGGAACGGAAAGTGGGTTAATGGCTATCGAGTATCTGCTCGCGAATGAATATCTCTCGAAGCGATCCTCCGAGTTCTCGACAATGGGACACGTCGAGTTCGAATAACGATTGGGCTCCGCACGGTCGATCTATCACTCTTTTTATTACTTATTTTAGCCTGCATCGGTCCGAGGTCATCGTCAAACCACGTTATTTACCCTGCATTGCCCGTTGTTGTTCCATGATAAGGCAGGTATAGATTACACACGTTTCTTTAATTCCATTTGCCTGAATGTCATTTATCACATACTTACGGGACATTTATACACTGCCAAACGACATCCGGCTGCCATACAGGAAAAAAATACCGCTTCGTCCGACCAGGTAGAGTTTAACAGATCGAATCTTTGCCGGCGTTATCAGTCGTGTGAACGAACCTGCCCGTAATCGACATTTCTCACGCTCGATTCTAGTGTCAAGGTCCTGCACGCCAAGTCGATTTATAACGAACGGATCCTTCTCTCGCCTCTTCGTCTTCGTTGCGACTCATTCCCATTCTGTCTGTGCGATTCCGCTTCGCAATTCTCGACCGATGCGATCCCCTGTACTCCATCGTCTCACGAGAGTTGCATCGCGGAATTTCCTGGCAACTTGCATACTGCTGTCCAACTTTACGACCCTCGCTGGATGCCTCTACCTTCCGCGACTCTCGGCGGTCGTCCTTAAACGACGGTAAGGATTTATCCTGAGTTCTTTATCCGCGGCAATTACGAGGAACAGCTGCTTTTCGCAAAGGGTCGTGCAGGAAAATACTCGCCTGTCGCGTATTTCTTCAGTTGATTATGAGGGAAACGGTTGTTCTTGCAGAGACGTTCATCCTTACTCTTGTTCATTGAAAGAGACAGCGTCAATCCAGCTCGATGACATACAAAAAATCGTAAGTGCACAGTAATGTTCAACCTTTTCAGAAATATCGTACTACATCATTATTTCGGTCATACGCGAAATACGAATATCTACCGAAAGTTATAATCCTCACACACCTTACCTACAATACAACCCGTCCTTATCCTTTCCAATGTATTCACGAAGGCGAGTCACACGCATCATCCCTCTATTTTTCTCATTCCGTTTCCCACGTACTCTCTTCGCCAGTAACACACAACACACTGCGTCTCCCACTAATTACATTCAAACAACTATTCCCCGAACTCTCCAAATACGTTATACACGTGAATATTCGTACTGAACGTCAACCGATCCTCAAACCGAACGCGTGTAATATCTACGCGAGTGCACGCTTGGAATACCGAGAAGAGTCTTGTACCTCAAACGTTCCCACAATCGCTTTACCGCGCCAACCACTCGATACAGTCACACCTGACACGACCTGGCGACTTCTGTTTCCCTCCTTCGCGAGGTTCGTTACTTCCCGACGAGCTGCCTCGCGCGGCGTCGCCAGGGGTCATTCACCCCGAGCGGCAAAGGCATCCGACGCTCGCCGATTTGAACGGAGAGCCTCTCCCGCGCCGAATTGTTTCCCAACCTGCGTCGATTGCTCATCGCGCGTCCCACCGATGACGCGCACCTTCCTCAGACGTCTTATCACCCTCCCCCTCGACCCGACTCCCACTTCGGGTGCATCCCGGCAATGCACGAGTCGCTTAACGGCGGTTACCCAGATCCTGCTTATCGGCGCATTCCGCGAATCGCTCGCGACCTCCAGCTCGGCCAGGGAATTTCCCTCCGGCGAACGAAAACTTTATCGCGGAGGACATTATTTAGTCGGGGAGCGAATTGGGTAAACTTTTTGTCTACCGAAGGCGTGTAACGTTCGTGGAAACGATGTCGAGAGAGCAGCTTGGTTCCGAGGTGAGATGGGTGGATGCAGGAGATGGTAGGAATAAGGACTTTATGGTTAGCTTAATTTTTTTATGACTTCGGCGTTTTCATGCGAATGGAGATAGTATTCGAAACGCTTTTGAAGAGATAGATTTCTTGTCGCCCTTTAAAGAGTGAGATTCAAATTAAATTTTTTCTTTGGTTGATGAATTATTTTTTGAAGCACTGAACAAGTTTGGTACATGCTCGCAAAGTCAAATTTGCTTTTTGTTTATTAAGCAAACTTTGTTAAATTTAATACTTTTTGAAAATTGTTTGGTGCGTCAGTTGTACAGTTGCAGGGAGAGAAAAAATGCAGATGTGGGGGAATGCGATTGATCGGGTCAGTTTTCATGAACGTTGATAACTCACTGAGGTGCAGTCGGATAAATCCGTACACAGGGTAAATTCGCACTAGGCCCTTATTTAGCCGAATATACGTTGCATTGTATCAACTGTAAGGTAGAAATCTACCTTTGGTTAGTATTCAGTGGTTTGGACAGTATTCAACATAGGTAGCCTCCATGCATTCTGTGATCCCCTCGTTTAACTCGTTCGACAAAGTTCGTGTTACTAATAATCATTCCGCTTTTGCTCCATAATATAAGAATATAACATTCAATAATTTCTAAACAGGTTGGGCTGTTTTGCCCCAGTTCCGGACCAAGTCCGCCCTAGCAGCACTGTTTTTAATTTATTAAGAAAATCATAAGTTTCAGAAGACAGTTTCAATCCAAATGAATGCAACTTAAAGAATAAACCACGCGCTAAATAAAAACACTAAGATTATTAGGTTTTAGTGGGATAGATAGAAGATACATCAGTTTAAAGTAAAGTTTACAATTTCTGGGACGGTTATACCCCACTCCAGCTTAAATGAAACGATATCTTATCGCTCGTCATAGTATTTTGCAAAGGTGCCGATAGAAGAATAGGGGAACGAAAACGGATCGAATTGCAGCTAAGAGCAGCGTTGAGGCATTCGCGAGAATCATTGTTATTCGTCGACCTCGGCGTGGGAAGTAAATGCCTTCACGCACCATTAACCGCCTCTCCTTTGCTCCTTCCCTACTTATTGTTAGTCTTTGCCGTTTTTCACTCTGCATTATATACAGCTCGAAGCACGTCGCTCCCGTTTTTGCCCCGTCCCAAGAATCACATCCTGGCGGCATTTGCTCGGAGCAGAACAAAAGTTTAGCGAGAGGATCGCTTAAGCAGGAGCCGAAGTCACTGCAACGATCAGGTAGTCATTTCCGGATTGTAATCGGCGTTACATCCAGTTACGTCACGCGTAAATTTAGCTGTGATCTTGGAAACTATGACAGGCCGGATTATCTATGCAAGGTATCGCGATTTCTGACGGATCATCGATATCAGTCGAAATATGCCGCCACAATCGACACGTTCAAAAAAGAAATTGCTACAATCATTCTTCTCAGAAGTGCCAAGTGTTACGATCCGATAATACGAGCAAGAGCGTCTTTGCAGCCAGCGCTGCCACCAGCACTGTCAGCCAAGTATCTGTCATAAACATCCGAGCGACAGTTGATAACAGCGAAATAGCATCATCAAAGGCTGTTAGGACGATGCTGTCACCGCCAACTCCTCTCCTAATCTCTTTCTCAGCTTCCACGCGTCGCTGCGATCCTGTTTCTCACCCTTTCGTCGAAAGTGGCCCGCTGTCCTGCAGAATTCGCGATCGGGAACAATGGCTTACCGGCTGTAGTCGTTCTTGCCGCGCGATTCAATTTTCCCCGGGCCGCCATTCGTTTGCGAATCGAAAAAGCGAGCCGACCAGGCTCGGCGAGCTTTTCAATGGACGTCAAAATGCATCAAGGGCTGCGGATGTCGAGCGATAGAGGTTGGCGGGCGAGAACGCTGAAAGGGACGCTTGGGGAAACGTCAAAAGCGAGACTGGACTTCCCGTATTGCGCAGAGACGGGAAGATGGCTTGGCAGAGGAATTTACGCTCCGATTGATTCCTCGCCGTTGCTCGAAGCCTCATGGCCGACCTACACGGCGAATGATCACTTGTGCCACGTGTCTGTCGGAACGAAATGGTTCCATTCGAAAATGCTGGATTCCGAAGCACAAATTCAGGAACAATTTTGCGGTTACGATGAGTCGTACGATGTAACGGAATTTTTTTGAACCATTTTTACATTGACGTTTCATTCACTTTCGTTGATTAGGAAAAGCACTCGTTGCGATTACTGGGGAGAAGCAAGTGTAATTTTAGATTTTTAAGGGCAACCTAGAAGGTGTAAGTTGCTGCTTTCGAACATTATCAAGAAACAGGCATAATGAATGTCCATTCTTTGTATGTAGAAGGTAAATGTTGTTTCACTGTTCAATTCACCCCATGGTGAATGACATGTCGATACGCGCCTAAATGATCGACCGAACATTCTGAGACTGGTCAAAATAAAGCAATGTCCTTATTTCGTTACTGCTACGTAACAGATAAACATCCGTAGAACGTTCTGACTGGAAGTATAATTTGACTACGTCATTATCATGATTCTTCGAAAAATAGCTTCACATCGTGCGTACTCGCACCTTTCGTGTGAGAGACGTTATGGCTGATTAGGGTGGCTAAAAAAATGTGTATTTCACGCTTTTCGGAATACGGTAGCCTAACAACCCAGCTCTGTTCTCACGTAAAGAGTAACAGGGCGAAGAATAACGGACTCGCACGGCTATTAACAGCGACCCTCCGTATTATTAAAGGAGCGTCGCGGCGGCTTTATTATCATAGCCTTACTGTTATCCGCGGCACATAAAATTGGGCCACTTGGCCGAAACAACGGTTACACGTGCTGCGATTCTCTGCCGCGACGACATTTCGCCGTTCGCGGTGGGCGCTCGACATTTTTATCGTCGACGGACAGAACATCCATCAATCTTTGCCTCCCCGTTGCTCAAACGAACGTCTCGCGCAGGATCGCTCGTTCTCATTCAGGCGTGCAAGATAACTCGCGCGCTATCCGTAGACATTCTTCGCAGTCGGCTGAGAACACGACTCGTATCGAAAGTAGACGCGGCGTGAATTAGTACACTTCGGCCCTCCTCGTATCTTTCCGTTTCGATTCAAGTAACGTACACGGACTGTACCGAATCTCAGCTTACACACAACTTCTCGCCTGTCTTGTAATCTCTATGAAAATTCAGATCAATGCGGGGAGCTACGTTACAAACATCGCGTTGAGTCCGTTAAGGAGGAAGTAATCGATGCTCAGTGGTTGTATCGACCGAATTAAGATATGCGGCGTTAAAGAGGCGTGCATGATCGGTAGCTCGGCCGAGGTGACGACACGAAGAGAAGCAGGAAACACGTGCGACCAGACCTGGTCTTGTTTGCTCGCCAGACACATCGGCGAGTCGTAAAGGTACGTACAGACGGGCCACGAGCGATAAAGAGGAAGGCACCTTGCGCAAGGAGACTGTCGTTGCTTTGCAATTGACACTTTCGAATTATCGCACACCAGCTAGAAGTAGCGATTACTTCGCAGTGGCAGTCGTATCTTTCGCTCTGTACGAACGATCCTGCCGCGGTAAATTACCGCCAAGTGTACCTACTTCCTTTGAATCTCTCCTATCGCTCGTCGCGGCATATCAACTTTGTCGTTTCGTGTGCACAGAGCCGAAGGAAGTTGGCCAAGTGCGACGAGAAGAGTCGGGAAGTCGAGCGGGCGAAAAGAGTCGGCGAGACGCGCGTAGCGTCGGTCGGCGGCTTTGTGTAGGTGCGCGGCAGGCGGCGGAGGGGGAGGTGGGTGGATCGAGTGACGAACGATCGTTACAGATAACGAATTTTTCGCGGGCGCCTTAATCGCGACGATGCGACCAAGTCGGCGATATTGATTGGACGAGTCGCGGAAAGGCGATAAGCGGCGACGTTTATCGTCGGCGCGTTCGATATCCGTGAAAATTGACGATAAGCCAGAAAAGTATATACACAATTTCCAGATCGGCCCCGGTCACTCGCCAGCGATCGCTCGCAGTTTTCGCACGTGCACGAGAGGAACGCCGACAGGATGTCGAGAGTACGGGCGCCAATCGCGATCATCGTTCTGTTCGCGGCCGTGATCGTCGGCCAATTTCAGTCAGGTAAAAGCGCTCGCGCCGCGGAATGGGATTTTGGGGGAAGTTAACGACTAATCGTGGAGGGAAGAGGGATGTGCGGATTTTCTCTCTCTCCCTCTCTCTCCCTCCTAATCGTGACGAGAGAAGGAAAGTGCGTTGGAGTCGTTCGGAAGACTGTGAGCGCGGATCGGCCAACGACGAGGAGGATTCTTCTCACACAGGAGTGGGTTCTGGTGTTGGGCGTACTCGTGACCTCTGTAGTTTCGCCGTTAACGGATTTCGGAAATCGGCATAGCGGCGTGCTGTTCGCAATCGTTGATCGGCCGCGAGAGTTGACCGTCGATCGTCGTGGATCGGCACCGATGACGTGCAACGGGCGTACACGGTTCGTCGGGCAGTTTATGCAGTAAAGCTAGTGCAACGTCGGAATGGCCTGACTTGGCTCTGTTCTGAAATGCCTCTTGGGGCTGTTCAGGTGTATTACAGCGCTACGCGCCGTGCACGCGAAATTAGTGCAACTGGGCTCGAACGTTAACTGCCGGTTGGGAATAATCTTTGTACAGCATGCGTTTCTAAGCAATCGTTTTCGTCTTGCACGTGCTTAGGAAGAACGGTAGGTCAGCAAGGGGTGACGGACATTTAAAATTGAACGAATAGGTACACACCGGATGCTTCGAATCCTTGTCGCATCTTATAGCTTTAGCGCGTGAGGATCATTATTCTGTTCATTCACACGCGGAAACCGTGTGCAGTCATTGCACAATAATTTATTCAGGAGGGATACGTCGAGTATCGAGAGCCGGGGATATGATGTCCAATTCGAGCTAAACAAAGTTGAGTCCATCTAACGTCGTTTTTGTTTGTTTTTTAGGCAAAGCATTGAAGTGCTACGTATCATGCCCAGATAGTGCGCTCTGCCCGGGAGGTAAGGCGGAAGAATTGTTAGAGTGTGGTAGCGGTGGAGGAACTACCACTACATCAACGGCTGGGCCAACGACAACTACAACAACGGCTGGGCCAACGACAACTACAACAACGGCTGCGCCAACGACAACTACAACAACGGCTGGGCCAACGACAACTACAACAACGGCTGGGCCAACGACAACTACAACAACGGCTGCGCCAACGACAACTACAACAACGGCTGCGCCAACGACAACTACAACAACGGTTGCGCCAACGACAACGAAAGAGTCAAACGTAACTCCGACAACGACAACGTCAACAGCAGCTCCGACAACGACAACGACAGCCCCGACAACGACAACGACAGCTCCGACAACAACAACGAAAGAGCCAACGACAACGACAACGACAGCCCCGACAACGACAACGACAGCTCCGACAACAACAACGAAAGAGCCAACGACAACGACAACGACAGCTCCGACAACAACGAAAGCGACAGAGCCAACTCTGAAACCTGATGACGATGATGATGAGCAGATTGCACCGTCTGAAGGTACGTGTACGCTTTACAAAGAAGTTTAGAATATAAAGAAACAATTATGTATCACTCCTAACGTGTGACTTAATCGTACATAAACTACTCGTTTTCCGAATTGCAAAATACTCTTCGACGATTTCGAATCTAAATTTATAGCTTGACGCCTGATGTAAAGTTCGCTGCGTCTAACGCATGAATTACGGCTCTACTCAAAATTCCGCGCGTATTTCGATTACACGAGAGTTGATAAGTACTCGATAAGAGTTTCTGGACGCTACTTAACAGTAAGGAGATCAAACTTCGGCGAATGTTTAGGGACAGATCAATCCATGAACGCACGAACTGTTTCAGGTGGAAACGTGCGAAGGAGGCGAAATATCGTGGACTACTTTCACAGGAGGGAGGTGTTCGCGGATCCAGAGTATGTCTGTGCCAACTTTGTAGCAAAGGGTAAGGTCTCATTCTGACGTCATTGGAGAGCTGCGGAATCAATTGCAAGAAATTGCAGAATTTAGCGTGTCAGCTGATCGGACGCACTTCTCAATTCTTCTGTTACTCTTTCAGTTAACGGAACGGACCTGCAGATCAAGACCTGCTTTGAACGGACGGACAATACGTGCAACACTATAAAGGAACAATTCACTAACGCCGGTATGGACACAGCCGATTGTTACACATGTTCCGAAGACGGATGCAACGGTTCTGCGACAGTTGCCGTAAACTTGTCATTCATGATTCTATCGTTGGCCAGCGTTTTCATTCTCAACAAATAAGTCGACGCTGCCGCGACCTTGTAAAGATTATTCGCGCCTGGCGCACGTTGTATAGAAGTTTCGTTTGCGCAATGTAATTCGCGAATACCGTACACTTAAGGATATGCCATCGATGTAACGGCACCGCAAATTTGAATACAACTATTTTACAATTACCGCTACTTTTGGCATTGTCTACCGTATCCCTGCTGTCGCGGAATTAACGCTTTCGTGGGCGAAGATTTGGCGGATCGCATTGTCGGCAGAGTCAAGCGATCTGTTTTAATTTGTTGGCAATGGGCCATGCGGTAATCACAATGAGGTATTCCCATTGTAAAAGCGTATTCGAACTCTATTGGCTAATTGCACCCGTACTGTCCTGGGTTCTGCACAGCGATAACAAAAAGAAGCGAGTCTATTCATCCTAAACGCTACTACAATGAGGAAAACACATTAATGTTATAAAATTTTAATTTCACTACAGTATACGTTTCCTCGTGTCAGGGTGAAATGTAGAATAGATGCGATTAAATAGTTTTTAATTATCGAACATCGTACGGGTAAAGAAAGTTATTGTTTTTTTACAAATATTGTTTTGGTCACGATAATTACTGGAACCCAAGGCAGAGGTTAAAGTTTAAGTTTAGTCCGTCCTTCGGCACGAGTGAAGATAATTATACCGATCTACGCTGAACTCCCAGAAATCATGCGAACTTCACGTAAACGGACAATAACTATTATTTAGACAAGAAATTACGATGTGAAATGTTGAGAATAGTATTCTCTCTCTCGTAAGCTCGAGTTAACACAATTTTCCATATACTTTCCATAAGAGATGAAATCTGTAGAAAGGGTTATACAATTTTTGGGAACGGCAGGCTTGAAGATGGATAGTCTGAGGCTCACAAGCTTTGCATTTAAGGCAGGTATTCGTCAGATGAGCTCGTATTGTCACGGTGCACGGACTGTTGGTCATCGTACTCGCGAAAAAGGGGTGGTTCCGGTGTATGCCGGAACGAGCGAGCACGCGTTCGTCACCTTAAGTGCTGCCGACTGCACGGCTGAACACGCGAATTTTACGACGAGTATGCGCACCGGTTCGCTTAAACGTAATCCGCATTCCGCACGACGGACAAAAAAGGAATGCGCAGCGGACTGATTCGGAAAAAGGTAGCGGAGTAGAACGTCGATGAACGGAAATGTCGAGTGGGCAACAAGCAATGTGAAATACAGGGATGAAATAGGGGACGTAAAGTTCTGTGCAACGTGAAAAGTGGGATTTCGTATTTGGATACTTTTGCAATGCTCGGGCCGTTAGTTTCAATCTCGTAGTATTTCCATCCAACGGTCTCGGAACAGATCCGAATATTCGTT
This sequence comes from Anoplius nigerrimus, assembly GCA_914767735.1. Classification (NCBI taxonomy): domain Eukaryota; kingdom Metazoa; phylum Arthropoda; class Insecta; order Hymenoptera; family Pompilidae; genus Anoplius; species Anoplius nigerrimus. Next base: position 9,885,924 of record OU612088.1, on the reverse strand, counting down.
CCTAGCATACTTATCATTTCTCGCAACAATATGTTTCACACTTATTTGTCGAAAAGTATCCTTTTACTGCACATTGTAATGTTTGTTTGCGAGTTAATTCGAAGGGCGATGCTATAAGAGTCCCGGAAATTAATGTCTCTTGCCTCATAGTTAGGATCAGCTTCAATCATAGCCGAGCGGAATGCAACACTTGACACCGTTAGCAGTGATCGATTCGTTCCTTGTTTCGTCATCTTTCATACTGTTCAAGTTCTCGACAAGTTGCGACAAATAACACACTGTTAAATCAGTACGATATAAAACAGATATATGAATTCCATAGATTTTATTGCATTTTCGGGCTTGTCTTCAGCAGAAGCAAACATGATGGAAATGTGGTAAGTGCAGAGACGTATGACACATCGTAAGGATTATTCTTATGAACTCGAATTGCAGTTCAGGCTTGACCACTGTTCGGTCAGAGCTTTCATACTACGCGACCATTTCGAACGCAAAGTGACTAAACGCTGCGGTTACCGACGTTACGCGAGAAACCAGATATTGCAATAGCTTCTTGTTTTCAACATCTTATCATCCCTTTCCTTATTCTTCTACTGTCCACTGCTAGCTTGCGAATCATCCAGAGTTCAGCACAGGACGAAGCGTTCTCGACGCTCAGAAGCGTGACAAAGATTCACGCTAAAAAATACAGACTTGAATTTACAGGTATTCGAATCTGGCTCTCTCAATTTCCGGTACTCTTAACAAACTGACTCAAGCTTATTGTTCTTTGCCCATATATTTTCGGCGCGTAATGCATTCACTCGAAAGCATTGCTCTAAATCGGTCATAATAAACTGCTGGTAAGAGAATAAAAATCGTCGACGACGCTGTTACCTAATAAGGTACGCTGACCTACGAACGTTCCAGCTTGCGGCCGGAGGTTCGCCGAGTAATTCGATCATTATTTTCCGTTAAACGCGCGGTCTCATCGGTCGGAGGATGAGACGAACGAGCCGAGGCCCTCGGCAAACTTTCGATCGGCAAGGTGGGCTTAATTAATTTTTTCGCGGCACGCTGACGTACGTCGCAGGGCCGATGTATACAGAATTATCGGCCGAGTACGAACAAAGTGTGCGATGCGCTATCGCATCGATGATTCGCCGCAGTTTCGAAACGGTCGTTGCACTCGCCGCTGTCTGGCAATTGATCGTGAACGAAAGTTTCGGCGGACGCGAACAATTAACCGCTGTCCGCTACGGCTGGCGTCGTAGGCTAATTAGATCCTGCCGCATGGCTATCATCGATATCGCCATTTTTCTATAAGCAATACATATAAAAATTATAATATTTATAATAAATATTTTGATTTAATAGCCGAACAATATTTATATTAATTCTACATTCCATTTCACAATCTATTGGATAGAAACAAAAAAATGTTTGCTAAAATATGTGCAGACACTCACGAAATATCTTATATATGGGTCGTTTATCGCGAAAACGGTATAAGTCCATTTTTTTTAAATGAGATAATAACAAATTGAATTTATACCAGTTTTAAAATAAACGGTCCATACATTAATGTTCGTACCGTGACAATATAAAATGCAAAGGCATGCAAATCTGTCAATTCTTTTGGCTGATTAGCCGCATACGGAAACGTACCTATTAGACTTTAATAATGTAAATAAAGACTTCCTTGGCAAGTGTTTGCCTGGTTGGCCTGAATTTTGCTCGATTAGCATGGTTTACCATTTTTCCGTGGGACGTACTTATGAGAAGGACGTTGGAGTTTATGAACAAGGACGATGGCATTTCGTACATGGCAGCAGGGCGGGAAGAAAGTCTGCCCGAAATGCGGATGAAACGGATATCGCGCGAGGATCGCAACAGGCCTTGCCCGCTCATCCGTAATATTGAAAGTTTACGAGGTTTGCCGTAATCGAATTTCGTTAACCGCCGCCGTGGGATAGGAGCTGGAGGTACGCTCCAAATGTAACTCGTCGTTATAAGCTCCACCGAGCGTTATGCGCCTCAAAATGGAAAAGCATAGCGGGATGAGAAAATGTTTCGAGACAGCTCGCCGACCAAATTTCCATTTAAGGGCGCGGGAGGTAAGGAAAGTGTCGTAATCTCCTGAGCGTGGATATACATTGGCACTGATACTCAACAAATGGCGTCCACTAATCAACGAGTCTAATTAGTCACTATTTTGCCGCACAGTTCAAACATATAAAAATAAGATTGGTGCTGTTTTCAACGACTGATGGGGTGAAACGTATAAACGTTCATGAACCATTCAATATTAACTCTTCGATTATTTTTTTACCGATTACGACGATATTTGAATAAGTTAAGTATATGCAGGCGATTCTGAAAGTAGTTCTAAAGCTTAATGAGGTTTACGTACCTGTTCAATCATTTATACCATGCCGATGAAGGATGCGAGGAACGCTAGAATGTATGATGGTATTTCACGAATTCTTCACCGGCAGATACGATGCATCACGCAAACATTAATCATTTTTAAGCACTTTTAAGCGTATCGTTATCAATTTGCGAGTCAGCTCAACATCGAAAATGGCGGCAATCTTTTATTGTCCGTTAATACGCGTTCCGGATCGTCGATTTAACAAGTATTGTTGTCAGAGTGTGGCAGCGAATGCGAATGGCGGCCTATATGGAGCGAAGAACGACGCGTTAGTTGACAAATCCTGGCCAACCCGGAGGAACTTCCGAGTGCGTTTCCACGCTCGTCGAGGGACCTCGTCCGCTCGTAATTTACGCTCAACTTCACTCGCGTTCTGCCCTATTCCGTGGCATGCCCTTCCCTACCACATTTTACCCCCTTTGGCCCGCGTTTTTTGTCCCGCTTTTTGTCCATTTACATTCCAATTTCCGAACGGCACTACGAAGATCGGGGCGATGACTGTCCATTCCTTCGCAAGGACGATTCTTCTCTGGAACTTGGGTCAAACTAATCTGTCAGTTTCCGGTTTCTTAATATATCGATTAATGAGTTCAATATGGTTCATGAAGTCGTGAATTTTATATCGTGCTCGTGTATACAATGATTTTGGATCAAGGCAAAAAGATAAATATATTTTTAATTATGTATTTATAAGCGTATCAAACTTTTTTCCAACAGTTAGGTACGTCTCTGTATGTATTTGTGACCATAGTTCAACAACCACAAAACGTTCCAACATTTTCTATACGTTGCGCAATTTTTCTTCCTTATGCTTCACAATTTCGCTTTAGTGTTCTTTCGTGGACTTCCGGTGTAGTCTGGACGTGATCTAGAGTTTTTGGGGAATCCAGTCTTTTCTGTTTAAGTCGACTTCCAGCACCGTCGTGAATTTGGATGGGATCATTAAAGAAATGACATAAACGTTACGGGTCCATCTATGGGAAAAGGCATACAATATATTTATGGGTCTCATAAGTTTCTTCGACAGCGTTTTACTATAATGAATCACACATTAATAACTAAGCACTAACAAAAGTTATTCTTTGCGGTGTGATAAACAATTAGCACATCTCAAAGTTAGACATGCCAAGAGTAACTGTGTTCAAAACCGTTCCTTACATTGTTCATAGTGCGCTATTGTATATAACCAAGAAAAAGAAATTTATTTTATAATTCTGCATTTTTAAACAGTGTATGTATTTATTTTTAGGGCGAAGGCCGGAGCGATATTACGAAAAAAATCAGGACGCTGTATATATATATCTGTATTCCCTCCTATTGATAAATCATCCGCGACCTCTTTTCAGGAATTTACCTCACGGCGAATGCGGGCATGGTCATTGTAAACGTATACCTCGAATTATGAGGTCAATACACAGGTTTTACCCTATGTGGGTATAGAGGGATCAAAGAAATATAATACGTACATATCTGTACAATAGCGGACGTGTGTGGTTCCGTATAAAGGGTCTATATATATATATATGTCCACAGGGTGGAGCATCCAAATGGGGACACCTAAACATCTATCTTCCTCTTACAAAGAGACGTGAAAAAATATTAAGGGCAGCGTCACCCAACGTATAGGGTGACATGTTGCTTTCACGAGTGCTGTCACATTCTCTAACATGGTTGCCAACTTTCTCGGCTTGTCGCACATAAGACCTAGCACACTTCCTAATCTGGAAGCTATGTCACGCCGAAAGATGACATGTAAGAAGATGCAAAGAACATTACATTATTGACATACGTTTAATTAGAAGGAAACTTCTGAAAACCCACCTATCCGCTAATAATTTTGTTCCGTTCCTAACGAAAGAAGTACTATATCCTCCTAAGTCAAAGGTTGTGTGAAAACAAGACAGAGCAAGGAAATTCTAATTCGACAAAAAAATCTTGCTTGTATCGCGCTAATGATAGGTGGCTGCCCGCTAAGTGACGAGTTGAAAATCGAGCACAGATGCAGCTTAACCGGTTGAACATTGCTCATTCCGTGCGAGTGATCGAATTAATTAATCTTCGAACGAAAACCGAATCTACGGTACGCAGTGATATCGTCCGGCTCGCGTTTGCATGCACAGGCAGAAGGTAAACACGTCTGCGCATGGGCACGAGGCCAGACGGGTACTTGAACGGGCGAAGGGAAACAGAATCGTTCCTTATCGTTTTCCGCCCAAATCGGCTGTACTCTGTACACCTCCCTGTCTAATAATAATGAGGTTCTCCATCGAGACGGATCTCATTAGCCTCATTCACGACATCCTGCTCGCTCTCCATCGAGACAGGGGTTGTTAGTCGGCGGGGGAATGTTGTTTTATTTACTCCCCCTCCCCGGTCCAAATGTCTCGACCATCCCCTTTGTGCTTCCTCTCGTGCACGATCCGACGACGAGGAAAAAAGTAGGAATTGCGCGAGCGTAAATGATCATTTCAACGCGATAATTTCGTCACCCTCGTCCCTTTTTGCCTTCACGCGCGCGGAAGAGCGCGAGACCCCTAATTGCGGAACGAAACCAACCGCATACCCGCCCCTCCGCGAACAACAGCGTTGGGTAACCCCCGTTAGCCTCCCTCGTCGCACTCTCTTTCAGGGTCTCCGCCGGTGAGACTCTCCCCGAAAAAATATTGACCCCGCGGCTCATAAAGAGCAATCTGATTATCGGCGTCGTGCGCGCCGCGAAACAGTACTCGACGCGTCTCAGATCGTTCATCGACGCGGAATCGTACGCGAAATCGAACGCTGCCCGGCCGCGAATCGAGCGGCCTGTATTCAAATTCCCCACCGGCCGCGTATCATTTTTCTACGCGCGCTCTCGCTCCTCCGGCTCATCGCGTCTGCACGCACCTTCTCTCTCCGTCTCTCTCGCTGGATCGTCTATCCTTCCCCCACCCTCGCTCGCTCATTCACTCGCTCCTCCGGCGGCGTCCACAGTCCCCCCCCCCCCCCACCCACCCTCACGCCGCCCGCCGTAACCGGCGCGCTCGGCCCACCAATCCCGGCGGCGCGTGACCTGACGCTCACTATCACTGGCTCCCACCCACACAAGCGAAGCGTACGGCGGCTCAGCCGCGAACGGCGGGACGAGCGCGTCGAGGTGTCTCAGTCGATCGCTACCCTCCGTGCGCGACGGTACTCGCCGTCGTTCTGCCCCAGCTTACCGCAGCCACCACTTACTAAGTTCGCTGACAGCGCGTGTGCGTCATCGCGACCGGTGGGCGATCCTTCGACGAGGATCAACTTCCGCTCGGTCCTTACCGCGCGCTCGCAAGTTTCGACTCGCCGCGAGTAGAGAACTGTGCCGCGTGTAGCTGCGTGTGCGACTCTTTGAGGCTTCCGAGTTCTCTCCGGCATGCGGGGGCGGCGGGGTTGAGTTCGGCGGACGGAGAGACAGTTCGGGCCCGGATCGAGTGCGCTTGGCGGGAGAGAGAGGACATTGGCGAAACGTGAGTACCTGGAGCTTGGTATCGTCCTGCCGGGGAATAGCGGAGGCTGCTGGGAAGTAGGACGCGCCGTTTTCATTGAGAGGGAACGCCGAGAGTGGCTCCTGTTGGCCGAGCACGTCCTGCCCCGTTCCGTCGGGGCTCTTTTCGGACGCGGACTTGTTTCAGTTGAGGATGCTTTGGTGGAGATGATACTTTAGGCCTGACGAACCGAAACGGGGGTAGCTGACTTGGGGTTACATTGTAATGCGGTGGTTGAGTAAATGGATGTCTAGGTTCTTTTCGGATGTTGCGATGGATGCAGTGACACCTTCGTGATGATTAGGGTTCTTATTCAGTTGATGCATCGTGTCTGCATCGCATTGCTTTCCCGCCAAGGAAAAGGAAATGTCATGAATACGACTGGAAGTCCTTGGCAGGGTATTTCAGTTGTTAACGCTTGTTTTCCTTATTTCGGCGTCTTGGGGAGTAGTTACGGAGGAAATGATTCATGAATTGACCCTTGCAGGGTTGCGTGCAGAAAATGGCAGAACGGGTTTGGAAAAAATAAATACCTGAACGCGAGCTCAGGGTCACTCGACTGAGGGTCTTCGATCCTTACGCGTAACACGTTTCATTCGACTCGGTTGTTTCGCAGGATCATTGACGCTTATTACCTACACAATTTTTTGTCCGTTTCTCAAGTCCGTACATTATTTAAACCTTACCGTTAACGGTCATTCGTTGATAATTACCGTTTACCAAATACTCCAAATTCTGTTTCCATAAAAACTTTATAACTGATGATTGTATCAGGCTCCAAAAATTGTTCCCTGCCGCAAAATTTTGCAACTTTATCTATCGTTAGAAAGTCACCCGTTCCGCACTAGAAAGAACCGACAAAATATTGATTCAATACCTGGTATACACGCAAACGATTACTTCGTGAAATAAGCAAGTCAGGTAATCCGATGAAAAATTGACTTAACAAAACATGCACCAGTAACCGCATATTCCACTTTATTTCAAGAAAATCACTTTCAAGTTATTATTCAGTTTGGGGGCCCGAATCGATGGTGACGCTCGAGGCCCAAAAAAGGGGAAGATCGTCTGCGTCAAGACGCTTTCACGTGAGAAACGAAATGTCGCGTGAGTGCCTGAGCGCGCGCGCGCGCGCGCGTCGTTCACGTTCCTTTGAACGATACCGCGAAACGGAAGCGGTGAATTTCGTAAATGAGCAAGCGACTCGTTCGGGATTGGCGGGCAAAAACGGATCGTGCAGCGGCTTGCTTCCACGTTTTGAGGAAAATACGCCTCGCTCGTCTCTCATGGCACACTTTTCTGCTCGCGACATCCGTCCGTCGAGCTGGGAACGAAGTCGCTCGGCTTCGTGCTCGACCGATTGTATGCAATGAGACGTAAGGATTGGGCCAGACTGTTTCGCGACTGCCGTTCGTTAAACTCAATTCCGGCCTAACGACCTTTTGTACCGAGAAGTTCAGAGACGACGAATCGTGGTGCCTGCTTCGAATCGGGCCGTCTATATTTCTTTCTGAAAAGATAGCGGAAGAGCACCATAGTACTGTCATTTATATCAATGAATATAATATATTATAATATAACTATTAAATTTTTCGAAATCCTCATTTGATAGTCTTCTGTTTAACTTTAATGAAATAGTAAAATGTTGATGCCGTAACGATACGTTTATGTGATTGAGAATATGGAGTATGTTGCTGAAATTATAAATGAAAGCTATAAGTTATATGGAAATATATTGTTTAGGAATTGCTTCAGGTGTGTGCGGGATCTTTACATTTGTTTATCCTTGGTAGATGTACGTTTGATGCTGTATTCATTGTCCAAGTTGCTTGATAAGGCGTTGATGTTGAAACTGAAAGTGGCTAAACATCGAATGCAAGAAACATCTCGTCTGCATCCAATTAGACTCCTTCTCGACTTGAAGCTTTTGCATACTTATATGGTCTAATTCCTTGACATTTAACCACAACGGTTCTTTAATACTAATCTATTGAACATACTAATTCTATACCCTTGGACGAACAGTTACATCAGCTATTACCATGATTAAACAAAAGTTATGAAACTGACCAGCTGATCGGCATAGTTAAGATATGTTTCCGAACTTTTTGAATAACAAAAATGTCTCGTCCCGAAAGTTCGTTCATCATCCTTTGCGCACAGAACCTTGACACTTCTTCCGGTGCCAATCCTTCTCTCTGTCGACGACAGTTCGCAACACCTGGGTACGATCTTTCCCTAAATTAGTTCCGCCAATTTCTCCGTCGTTCGCTGCCGGAAACCTCGATCGAAGATTTCCGGTCGGCTGACCTCGTTAAGAGCGAAAACAGAGAAACGGAAAGCTAAGAGGCATTCTAAGCATTCCGGATGGCGTTCGCACATCGATCGGACGACGTGTAAATTTTCGTAACATAAATCGAAAATTCTAACCCTGTCTACCTCCCCTTCTAAGGATAAATTCTTAGGCCTACGCGTACACTTGTCGATATCATACATTTTTGCGAATCAAAAAATTGATCTTTCCGCACATATCCATCCTCACCCCCCACCCTCCCCATTTTTTCCTCTTTCGATCTTGCTTGACGACCTTTACACTCTGCTTTACCTCGGAGCTGTATCACAAGAACCATATGCATCCAGTCATTAGCTACGCTGTATAAACCCCCTCCCCCCTCCCTCGTTTACTGTGAACACGTGTTCTAACAAGCACAGGCTCTCTGATCAACCATCAACATCCCCAGCGAACGAATGACACCGATCCAGCCAAACTCGATCGTTCGCACCTCTCTGTTAATCCACACCCCGTCTTTCATCCAACATTTTCTCAACCCAACCCTTTGCAGCGCTCCTCCCTCCATCCATTCAACGAGCTGCCGGCGCGAAGTTCGTCCTGGCCGCGGAGTTTCGGGTACTTAAATCAGGATAATTGCGCCGGGTCGTCGGGTGGGAAGTAATGCGCGGATAATGCAGGTGGATCTATAAAACGGCGGAGGAGAAGAGCGCATACGCGAAATCGCACGGAAGCACCAAACCGGATCCAGACCGGTTTCTGAGTCCCGGTCTCTCTTCCACCCCCCCCCCCCCCGCTCCCCTCCCCCTCGTTGCCCTTCTCGTTCCTCCGCTCGTTCCACTCATCCGTTTCTCCTCGCCCGCCCCACCGAGACTCCGGCAATCTTTCCATTTATTCGCGAGCGCGGAAGACGCGATGTGAATAGGCCGAGGCTGGTCGAGCGAAGGGATAGGAACGTTTCAGTCGCGTGGTTTCAGGTTTTTCATTTCGCAAGGTTTCATGAGTGTGGCGAAGATGTGTCTAAAAGGGGTGCTTTGAAGATGTTCGATGTCATTTTGCGATTTCTAGTATCTTCTGGTTTTTAGGGGCGGTGACGATTGTGTTAGTTGATTCCTAGGTTTACTCTCGAAATAATGATACTTTGTTCGATGCTGGAGGCTGCTGTTTCGATGACTATAAGACGTGGGTCTTGTCTGACCCGGGTCGTCTTCTTTTGTTTGCATAGATGCGTATATGCAGGTCTGCACTCACAAACGTGCAGTGGTACGCAGCATGTGCCTGCGTCTGCGAAATGTTTCTTTCAGAATCCTTATGCTAATAATAAATGTACCTTACATCCTAAGGGTGTAATATATAATTCATATAAATCGGTTGCATGGTACCAACGGTGGTCTAACTCGTGGTTCGTGAAGGGAACTGCTTCGAACCGTTTCAGCATTAGCCACAACTCTGGCAGCAGAAAATAATCCTTCACCTACGATCAGAATGAACAAAAAACGCGTTTCCGGTATACGAATTTGACATCCCCAGAGGGTAATTCGAAATCCAATTTGTCCGAATGCCTAAGGTACTTCGCAGCAAATCCGCGGCACGATTTTCCGGCAGACAAACTTCCTTCCCTACGCTCGCACCGGCGTTCCGTGGGAACCACGGGGATGGGAATTAATTATCGTAAACGAGACTCGGTCCTGCGTCGCACGCTCCGATTACCGAAAGGAGCGTTCTGCCGTTCGAACCGGCAACGCGGCCAACGCGATCGGCCTCTGATAACGATAACCGGCGCTCAGGAATAGGAATTACTACCTATTTTTCCCCCTACCGTCTCGCTCGTTCAGTCTTCTCTCAGAGCCTGGGTTTCTCTCAGACCTGCGAGACGCTCGTAATTGCATTGAATTGGCTTAATAATTCACAGCCGTGAGCTTGCGGTCGATCTCGTTCCAAATTCCTTCTCTCTCTCTCCCTCATCGTCTTTGTCCCCTATTTACTCTCCTCTTTTCCTCTACCGTACTTCTCCCCTTCGCTTTGTTAACTCATCCTCCCGCTTGTCGGATACGATCGTGGCGCGAACGTTCGAACTTCTCGAAGTTCATCCCATTCGAGAAGGATGCGCACGCAATGAAACGTGACGTGAAACTGACGACCGAGACTGCTTCGAGATTCACGCGAACCGATTCGCGTAACATGATCGGTCCACTCTCTTTTCTAATTATCGCCTATCCGCCGGCATTCGATGTTGGTTTTCTTCGCGTGGAGGTCAGTTTTCGTTTCGACGGTGTCGTTTTCGTTCGGATGCCGTTCGATAGCGATGGAGCTTAATCGTCGTGATGGTTCCGATCCAGTTACGGTGTTCTGCTTCGTTTTGCATGATGACGGAACGAGAGTCAATGGCACGTCCTATCACGGTCATTTTAAGATTTAGCTGGGCTGCTGGATTTAACTGCGCGTCATATAAGCATTATTCATTTTTGTACCAGAGCGTTTGCGTATGTAATCCATACATTTTCCACGTTGAATTCTTCTGCAGGTAATTTGTATCACGTTTCGTCAAAGCAGAATACAAAAGTACCAATTTTCAGTTTATTGTACTACGCTCTTATATATTTAGGTTTGATATTGTTCTTTGTTTCGATAACCGATATTCTACTTTTCATCCTTGCCTATAAATGATCCTGCGTGTGGTACATTGAAATAGAAAGAATCGACATTCCAAAGGTGAATCTGAACATCTAGGCGTGCTACGGACTACCTACACATTATTCCGTCATAAACTAGGTGTGTACATCGTTTTCGCACGTGCATGCAACGCGTATATTCAAATGATTTTCCGACAAGTTCCCGCGATTTGCAGCTATTAAGTCCGAACAGAACCGGTGATCATCTCGTCAAGTAACATCGAGTGAAAATGGAAACCAAAGCAAGGGGAGCGTCTGGGGAGGGAAGGAATGAAATAGAAACGCGAAATCGGCGTCCACTGATAAGCCGTGCCTGCGACACACATGGAAATTGGATTAGTGTGTCATGAGGGAGTGCGCGCGCGCGCGTTTTGCTACGCTTCCGAAATCAGGAGCGGCCGCGCGCGCGAGAGAGAAGGTCAGAGAAAGGAAGAGGAAGATAGAGAGAGAGAGGGGGAGGGAGGGAGAGAGAGAGAGAGAAAGGGACGCAGAGGTAGAATGAAATGTCATCTCGTGTGCGGATCCTTTCGCGGACTCAAATCGAATCTCGTGCAATGAGTTTCTGAATGCGAATGGACGAATAATTCACGGTTGTAAAAGTCCATCAGAGTTATAAAAAAATCATGTCATTGCATTTTGGTAGAATAAATGATAAGGGGCAATTGGTTCAATGTCCTGGAATCTTTTGTATAGAACATTTTAACCATGAGCGCAATTACGCAATTACAGCTATAATCTTGCGTGAAAGGTGCTGGTTTTCTGAGAAAAGGATTCTTATGGGTTCCGGATAGTAAATCGTAGAGTTTCCAGCAATAGATGCTGACAATTGTCGTGGATGACGAGGCCGAACGCGATTGTGTGATGGAGTCATTTAGTGTAATTTCTTCGATGCGGCCATGTTGTGGACTGTACTTTGTTGTGTAACTTTTGTTGCCTAGTTTGTAGTATTGTGATCGAAATATATGACCATTGCAATTGAATCGTCTATAATCTTGATCATTGCGCGATTGAAACGAAAGTAATGCCTTGACGTAAGTGATCTACATCGGTATTATAAAATAGGCTTGAACTAGAATTGTACAGAAGGTATTTGAATCCTTCGACGATGAAACATTAGGTTAAAGGAATTTCAATAGTTTGATCACTTTTATTACTAACAACGTTGCAACGTTCCTCCACGATCATATTGGATCTGCACTTTTCGTCTATACTCTCGTATATCCGGACTGATATCACCGACCGAAACGTCACATAAATTCGACCACGGTTTTCATCCTGAATGGGGCGTACGTCAGGATCAGTGGCACGGCAGCGAAGCTTCCGGGGTTCCCTCCGGCGAGCTGAGCAAGTCGTCAAAAGAGCAAGAAGAGCTTGCTGAAAAATCGACATTTCTGTAAATGTCATGGGCCGAAAAACATTTGATTAAATTTTTCCAATGCCTCGCATTCGTAATATTATCTAGAATCCTTTATCGATCTTCCTCTTCATCTCAATCAAAGATTCCCAAACTACCACCAACGAGCGGATATCGGATAGATTCAATTCCGACATTCACGCTAAATCCCGCGGAGGCCAGGATCAATCACACGATAACAAAGCTTTCACGGTTATTCTGTCGAACAAGTCGAAACGTCAGAAAAGCAAGAAGTCTGCTCCAAAAATCGACTTCCAGTCATGCACATCTGATTAATCAATTTCATTAAACGTTTGACTGCTGAATACTTTGAGCCGAAGCGCTTCGCGTGAACGGTGTGCGGGACTGAATACCTTTTCACGCAATATGAATCTGTTCGGCGGTGTATTAAATTATAATTTCTTATATTTCAATTTTTATTGTTGATAAGCAACAAGGTACGTTGTCTTTGAAAGTGTTGCACGTACACGATATAATAATTTCTGGACAAGTACAATAAGACAGGGGTAAACGATCGAAGTCATCGTCGAACGCACATGTGCGTCCGTAGCAGTCAAAGGGTCAAATCTCATTAAGAATGTCCACCGAACGTACATCGGACAAATTCGACTGCGACATTCACCCTGAATCCTGCCCAGAGCAGGATCAATGACACGATAACAAAGCTCTCGCGGTTCTTTTCGCAGCGAGTCGAGCAGCGAATCGTCAAAAGAGCAAGAAATCAGAACAGCCCGGTCCGTGTCCGGTGATATTTCGCTCAACGCCACAATGGATCCCGCCAGCCGTTTCCCGGCAAATAGAACGTTCTTGAAACGTCAGTTCCGCGGCCGGGCCATTTTTCAGCGGGCGCGAGCTAAGTCGTAAATAAGGGCGTGACGATCGTTTGCGCGGACATTAAGGAATTGTTCGCTACCTGCTCCATCGCGCACCAGTTACGGCGAACAAACAGCGACTTGCCGACAATACGCGTCCCTCCGCAAACATCGGGGAAGCCTATTATATCGCGTCGGCACGGGCTGCCTCCCGACTGCCATAATGTAATCTTTACGCGACGTAATCGGTCAAAGTTCGAAAACAGAGACGCTGCGTACGAGCTTATAATTAGCGGGGAGACAATATTAGGATCTTCGTCATTCTGACGTTGAGCGTCATTATTGAAGTGGTGGACACTCTGTGGAGAGTTAATCGTTAAAGTGGTTTCAGTCTAATATTGTCCGTAATAGGAGAAAAAATGTACCTATTTAAATGTTTTTATGGCGACGGTTCGTAAGATCCTAAGTATTTTGATTATTCTGTTATCGTTGGTTGTCGGATGCTTTGTTCGTGTATGCGAAAGAGTTTACGTCATCCGCTAATGGTCGGATTTACGTTTGACAGTTTCGCAGTACGCTCTTTGATAAGATAGATGATACGGACGCGGTGTATTGGGCTTCCGGCTTCGCTAACGGAATCGGCGGAATTTGTTTTCGAGATCCCGACGTCCGTAAATATCTTTCAACCGCCGATGACGAGCGCACCGTAAAAGGGTAACCGTAATTAAAATGAGGAGGATGGATTACGAGTCAACGTGTGAGTCAATTTCGTAAGTTCAGCTGCCATAAAGTCAGAATGGCAGACAGTGCCTGTCTGTACTATTTTACCGAATCAGTAAATCGTTTAACGAATACGACACTGTACAAGCTGAATTAAAATTACTTCGTTTGCGTATCTCAATAATGATTTTCACTAAATATTTTATTTTACATTTAATTCAATATTTAATGAGACAAATTCCTGATTAATCTTTTCCAACTAACACAGAGATCGTCAGGAAAATTACAGTAGCATTAAAAAATTCGTGTACTACAATCTTAAAGAACTCTATCAGTAAATTGTTATACAGTACTACATATAAATGGAAACTACAATAACTGGCAGTAGCCAAGAGCGTTTACGGGCACGAGAAACTCAATCTCACGCGCATTACAGCACTTCGATACGGCTGGAAACCATAATTCCATATAGCAGCCCTGCGTTTGACAGCTTCAATTTAAAAGAATCGCCAACGCGACGCCCTGCCCGAAACGAGCTGCGTCTGCGAAAGTCGCCGATACGAAATAAAACGAATGCTGTCGATGCCGCGGCCGTATATACGGTCCACGTGATTTTTTAATCACTTTCGGCCCGACTCCGTTCGGACCCACGATCGCAACCGTGTGCGTCGACTCTTTTCGTGTCTGACTTTCTGGAAGCGCCTTGGCCGCCATTTTGTCCGGTTCGCAATTATTTCACTACCTACCGGTCCGGCCGTACGCAATTTTTACATCTCTGCCTCCTGCGCCGACATTTCGTTAATGAACGCGGCGGCGCAAATTTTTCATCGGCTTTACGCGCATGAAAACCAATCAGCGCCACTGTCAGATAACGCTCGCTTTGACTCCCTTCTGCTCCTTTTTCTCTTTCGGCGTCGTTCAAATACGCTCCGCCCGCCGACTCGCTCCGAGCAGTCTGTACTTTTCTGCTTTAAGTCGTCCTCCTCCTTCAACTCTGCGGGAAGACGCGGAGGCGGACAAAAGATGAACTATGAATAGGGTTTGTACGTGCTCGTGACAAAAAGAAAGCGTGCAGAACGGTCCATTGTACTCAGGTGATACAGAGAAGCAAGGTGGCGAGTAGAACTGAGCTTCGATACGGATTTCAATTTGTGGAACGTAGTTATTTCGGAGGCTAATCGCACGTCATGCGATTTTGACACGTTGTCGGTGCAACTTTTGACGGTTCTATATTGCGGGATTCAGTTTCGGTGGAATAACGATACAAAATATATTTTTAAACGAAGAATGTTACACAGGCATTAGTTTCGTTCGTTACTCGTACTCTGTACGCATACACGCACATATTCTTCCATTCCCTTTACATACGTTTATTTTACCAGTCCTAAAATGTAATATTCGATAGTACGGTACAGAGGTTTTATACGGATTTAATATTTGGAAAATAATATTTTCACACGCCCAACGACACTTTTGCACGAATCGCTGCCTTCCATCGCGACTTTCATCAGCTAACGATAACTAACATTCCGAAACATTCCGCCGAGCCAGCTCGCCACACGAGAAAACGCAAATACAATCGCAATTCATACTGCGCTTCATACATTACTGTCCAAATTTCGCAACATGAACACATCCTGTTATGAAATTCATAAAGGTTAGTCCAACGTTCAACGTCCTATTCGACTTCGTCGGAAGGTCCTTAACAAAGCAGAAGTTGTCGCTATCAATTTTTCTTTGCCCTTCGAGCCGCCAATCTTCCTCGTTGGAAATTATTGCTTAAAAAAAATGCCCCACTCGCTTCGTGCATTGCTGTCCAAATTTTACAACATGAACACATCCTGTTATAAAATTCATAAAGGTTAGTCCAACGTTCAACGTCCTATTCGACTCCGTCGGAAGGTTCTTAACAAAGCAAACGTTGTCGCTATCAATTTCTCTTCGCCCTTCGAGCCTCCAATCTTCCTCGTTGGAAATTATTGCTTAAAAAAAATGCCCCACTCGCTTCATACATTGCTGCCCAAATTTTACAACATGAACACATCCTGTTATAAAATTCATAAAGGTTAGTCCAACGTTCAACGTCCTATTCGACATCGCCGGAAGGTCCTTAGCAAAGCAGACGTGGTCGCTATCAATTTTTCTTTGCCCTTCGAGCCGCCAATCTTCCTCGTTGGAAATTATTGCTTAAAAAAAATGCCCCACTCGCTTCGTACATTACTGTCCAAATTTTACAACATGAACACATCCTGTTATAAAATTCATAAAGGTTAGTCCAACGTTCAACGTCCTATTCGACATCGTCGAAAGGTCCTTAACAAAGCAGACGTTGTCGCTATCAATTTTTCTTCGCCCTTCGAGCCTCCAATTTCCTCGTTGGAAATTATTGCGTAAAAAAATGCCTCACTCGCTTCATACATTGCTGTCCAAATTTTACAACATGAACACATCCTGTTATAAAATTCATAAAGGTTAGTCCAACGTTCAACGTCCTATTCGACTTCGTCGGAAGGTCCTTAACGAAGCAAACGTTGTCGCTATCAATTTTTCTTCGCCCTTCGAGCCTCCAATTTCCTCGTTGGAAATTATTACTTAAAAAAAATGCCCCACTCGCTTCATACATTGCTGCCCAAATTTTACAACATGAACACATCCTGTTATAAAATTCATAAAGGTTAGTCCAACGTTCAACGTCCTATTCGACTCCGTCGGAAGGTTCTTAACAAAGCAAACGTTGTCGCTATGAATTTTTCTTCGCCCTTCGAGCGTCCAACCTTTATCGTCGCAAATTGTTGCTTGAAAAAATACCCTACTCCCTTTCTTCCTTCGTTCTTATCCAGCATGCCCCGATAATATACTCGCGCACGCTCGATGGCGCGGCAAAAGAGCGGATCGAATCGAAATGATTGCCCACGGCGATGCGAGCCTGCATTTCACGCCGTTTTTCTCGACCAGCGATCGACAAGACGCTCGCGAGCGTTTCGCGATTCGCGTGCTAGATTACGTTGGCCGATAATTGTTTCTCGGCGAGCAAAGCGGCGCTGGCGAGGAATCGAGGGAACGGAACGATTCCTCGACGTTACGCAATGTCTTCCGGCGAGAATCGAGAGATAATAATAAATTTCTCTCAGAATTCATGAAGAAGTGGGTTTGCACGGCCCTGCTTCGGTCAGAAAGGATGGAGCGATGCGTTTTACGACCTTCTGCGAGCCAATTAGAATTGGCGGCACTCTTCTTTGCCTTTTCACCGGACACGCTTTGTTCTTGGGGGAAATGTGAAAATTGGCGGAATGCAGCGTGCGAATGAAATTGGGAGAGCGTGTTCCGCTTTAGTATCGTTTAATAGAAACTTTTCCCGAAGCGAATATTGTATATTGTACTTTGCGCTGTTCGACAGTGTTAAATGAACTGTGCCGGTCAACGAATTGTTCGGGGAACTGTATTTTATGAAAGGCGAATTTGTGAAATTACGCGGTGCATGAATTTCTTTTATTCTTTACACATGCAGCGATTGGAGCGTATAATTAACATTAACAGAAACGTTACCAAATATCAACATTTGTTAACTACGGTTTCTAACACCACAGTGTAGATTTATAACATTTTACAACAGACGCGAGCGTTACAGAATTTGTACAAAGTTTTTTCACATTTTCATTGTAGTCTACTGATATACTGATATTTCCCTTTAGTTTTGCACGTAGTAATCTATAATGTTTATGACAGTTCGGTAGAGTTCAAACACTTTCGTAAGTCGCTGTGCAAACAAGCACCATATAAATACCGTGTACTTTTTTGAGACACTTTCTCGACAAAAGTTAGAAGTTCTACGAATGGTCATACGAGTATCGATACTCACACGACTATGGTTTATGGTCCACGACGACGTCGATCGTAATCGACGTATATTTCATTTCCCTTCGGGTCATAATGCGGTACCTGGCGATAGCCGACGTACATTCTGCCTCGGCGTTAAGCAAATGTTTCCCTTTTACCATCGAATAAAGATATGGGCACGCTGAGCCAATACGGTCAGTGATAACGTTTCGCACAGCACGTTGTTACAGTACACCTCGACATTTTCATCGGCGACGGAATAAATGAAGGAGCCAGAGAAAGGGGGAAAGGCACAGTTATTTTTTATCGGTTAAATAAGACGACGATTACAGTGTGGACTGCCGGCAATCTAATATCATAGAAATCTATCATTTATTAAACAATCGCTCGTGCGAAGGTGTGTTTGGAACATTGCACTGTTACTTTCCGAGTTATATTTCTTTAACTTTACAACTTCCGGAAATTTCTATTCCTATCTTTATTTTCCTTGTCGAAATTATAGAGAGCTGCTGTTTAAATTTATAAAATAAAAAGAACTGAATCGTTTACTAATTTCACTGAGTGCAAAAGGATGTGTTGACAAATAAAATGAAACATGAGAGGAGAAAAGGGTCACTCTGGTAGGATGGTTGTTCTAGCATTAAGAGCGGACAGATTATATCCGAGGTCGGCTTATTCTGAGATTTGTCCAAAGTAATAATTGCAACCAAGCACGTTTTACAGCTTCCGCTTACTTTTTTACATTGTACCGTGTTATTTAAATTAATCCCGACCCGCATCTAACGGTGGTACGTATTTGAGCGTTAAAGTGACGTGCCGTGTTAGCAGAATTACCAGTTCTGCTCGGATACAAATGACAGCTATCGGCAATTCAATTAAGGTATTGCCACGGCAAAGTCCGTGTTATCCAATGAAATCGGCCGAGAAGGATACGTTTTCAGATTCGATTAACCCGGATTCGATGCAAGGGCTTAGATATCCGATATCGAGTAGACACGAAAAACTTCGAAGATTTTTACCTGATCGTTGCATACACTGAATTCTTACATTTACTCCGATTTTGACGCTTATGTTACCTTACGGGGGAATTGTCTTCGATGGAAGGGAACTCTAGTTAAAGAGTGGTCAAAATTAATTAATTTTCGTTACTAATGAAGTTGGTTTAAGTCATCGGTTGGTACAGGAGCTAATAAATTATATTAAATAGTAGGAGCTGGTAAATTGTTCGGTTCCGTCTTGCTAGTAAACTTTGAAATATATGAGGGTGAAACCTCGGCATTAAGATCTTGTTTACAGTTGAAATTAGGTTGAAAAGTGGGTCGTAGTTACGAACGCAATTAAGTCGAGATATTTTACTTATTTGCTTGCGAGCGATCGTAACGTTTATAATGTACGATGACAGGCAACAAGCATGTCAATTACCAACGATGCAGGTATACTAACGTAATTTGAATCGCAGTAGTATATGTTGAAGTCAGTCCTCCAATTAGTGTTACTCTGTTCGTGTTATTTTTCACATCGTATTGCAACCGTATCGAAAATGTTTTAAAGTGATGCACCCGTAAAATCATTCTTCCTATTTCTACATAATAGTTTCTGCATAAAGAGAATTCAAGGCTAGAATAGTAGCCTCAATCATTACAACCGCGAAAGTTTGAATTTCCGAATGAACACAAATCGATAGCATCCGGAAAGAATGGACTTCTTCGCTTTCTAATCTCACTTCCGCTTGGTCGGATCGTTGGCAAGAGATAGTCTTCTGCTTACACATCATGGATTTCCGGCACTGCCAAGGTCAACGCTTAGCTTACATTCGCGGAAGGAAGCGTTTAACGTTCGGTTAATGATCTCATTCCAAGATGTCAATCAACATTGCAATCGGTCCTTCAGACTAATCAGTAATGTAATTACGTGTGTATAAAATCAAGAATTTGAATATTTTTTGGGGCGCTAGTTTTTATGCTTATATTTGCTTGTCTTTCAAATATAAGACGACGTTCCAAATGTGATCTATGAAAATGCATGCATTATTTGCGTTACCGCATACTTATTTAACATTTCGCCATTTGATTTGAACTAACCGTGGTGATTATTGCACTTGTAATAATCCGAAATTTTGTATTTCTGTTTGTAGTGAGTGTTCCTTTCATCGTTTTCCTGAAAACCTTCTTGTCCGAAATCTGATTGGGAGTCTATCATCCTAATTCCCGACTGAGAAAAAGTGGCGACGTTTCAAAAGACTGCATCACTACATTTTGGTAAGTTTGGTGAATTATTACATTTTATTCATTTGCGATATGTTCACTGGCAAACGTGTTATTATTGCGACTACGTCGATGAAGGTTAATATAAAATTACCGGCACATTAATCAGCGGTTATATAGAGATTATGCAAGAGAAGAAGTCAAAAAAGTGTTCCGAGTTCAAACGTGAGAATAGTAGATTAAAGGATCCACATATTTCACATGGTTTACAACCCACTTTTCCTCTAACACTGGCATTAGGGTCTTAATTTCTTAATTTTAAACAATGCATCCCTTTTTTGCATAAACGTTTCTAGGATACGAAGCTTCAATGCACAAAATCATTCTTGGACGAACTTCTGCAGCTTCTTCTATCGATCAATTTGTCCAAGTCATTGTGCGTTGATCGTCTTTAAGGATGTTCCTCTTTTGAAAGCGCGTCGCCGGGAAGTACGAATAATTGTGCATAGTCACGACATGCGTCGCTTAATTAATCTAACGAGTACGTCCTCATTGCCATCTACTTCTCACACTTTGCCGAGAATGACTCGCGTGCTCGCGCCGTGCGAAAATGCGAAGAGGAAGAGGCGTCTCGAACGTTTTCAGCTTCCGCACAATTGAGAAATTGATCCTCACGCGAGTGGTCATAGGTCGCCTTCTCTTAACAACAATATTCCCAACCTTCAATCCTCCTCTTCGCATTCCTCACATTTCTGCTCAACACTTATCCGCGTATGAGAACTATTCAGCTGAAATTAAACATTTATAAAAAAAGACAAATTTGCAATTGCGTGAACTAAACTTTATCCTTCAGGTATATGAGTCCGGTAAAGGTATAGAAAGCAGTCCTCATCACCGATTTGCGTGAAACTTTGCAGAAACATCAATTTTTGCATAAAAATAAGATCTGTAAAAGCCAAAAAGCGCGGACTCGTCTAATTAAAAAGTTATTAAGCGTTAAAGTTTAGTTATAAATCCTGCCTTACCGGCAGCAAGAACGCTATCTGCGCATGCGCACTGATGTCTGCGCATGCGCTCTGAGGTCTGCGCATGCGCACGGACAAGTTTGCAGGTAAAGTGCGCGTATTTGAAATGAAATAATATTGAATTGGCGAAGGCTAGGTGTGGGCAAGGCTTCCCTTTCATAATATTTAAGGGTTTTCAATCAAAAAATGGTTTCAGAGTTGGTTTAGGTCTAGACTTCTTTCAGCCAAATCTCACTTTTCGTTTTATTTCTATGGCTAGGTGTGGGCAAGGCTTCCCTTTCATAATATTTAAGGGTTTTCAATCAAAAAATGGTTTCAGAGTTGGTTTAGGTCTAGACTTCTTTCAGCCAAATCTCACTTTTCGTTTTATTTCTATGGCTAGGTGTGGGCAAGGCTTCCCTTTCATAATGTTTAATGGTTTTCAATCAAACAATGGTTTGAGAGTTGGTTTAGGTCTAGATTTCTTTCAGCCAAATCTTACTTTTTGTATTATTTAAGGGCTGGGTGTAGGCTAGGCTTCCCTTTTGTAGTGCTTTTGTCGATAGAAATGATGTTGCTGCACTTTTGCTATTAAGATATAACCCGAATCTACTCTCAAACCATTGTTTAATTGAAAAGAAAACTCTTAAACATTATGAAAGGGAAGCCTTGCCCACACCTAGCCATAGAAATAAAACGAAAAGTAAGATTTGGCTGAAAGAAATCTAGACCTAAACTAACTCTCAAACCATTGTTTGATTGAAAACCCTTAAACATTATGAAAGGGAAGCCTTGCCCACACCTAGCCTTCGCCAATTCAATATTATTTCATTTCAAATACGCGCACTTTATTTGCAAACTTGTCCGTGCGCATGCGCAGACATCCTTGCGCATGCGCAAATAGCGTTCGCGCTGCCGGTAAGGCAGGTTTTATAACAAACTTTAACGCTTAATAACTTTTTAATTAGGCGGGTCCGCGCTTTTTGGCTTTTACAGATCTTATTTTTATGCAAAAATGTACCATTACACGGAGTTTCATGCAAATCGGTGATGAGGACTGCTTTCTATACCTTTACCAAATTGCATTATATAGCCACGTTCGCAATTTCGAATTTTGACCGTTACTCTGTCGACCGTTTACTATTTAAAATGCAAACGATATCGGGCATCTACTACCACCTAATCGCGCATAGAAGTGACTGCCTGAAACTAGACTTCAGTCGGAGGAGTCTCTTGTCTGGTCCAGAAAAGGGTAAGGAGAGTTTGCGGAGCGTGAGAAATCGAGGTGCCGACTGATAATGACGATGACGACGATGATGACGGCCGTGCATGCAGGGCTTGAGATTCACACGAGGCGGTCGGTATGCAAAAATTCGCGGCGATGAAATACGAACAAGAAGAGCAGACGACGACGACGTGGTCCTTGAGAGGGGACCCTCCAATTTGCAGTTCACTGACCGATCGCGGTTTCTTTCCATATCCCCTCATCCCTTCTTCCCCCTTTTTTCCCTCCAAGCTTCCTTTGCCCTTCTTCGCATCCTTTATGATGCATCGACTTCGTTTCCTCGCGCGCATCGGCTGAAAATCGACGAAGACCGATAGTCTGTCGGACCCTGACTGCTTCCGATGCGATCAAAATCGCGGATAGCGATTGTTTCGTACTTTGTTGGCTTTCGGTTAGCTTATCATGAGCGAAAGGAATGACTTGATTATTTTTGCTTAGAGTGACATGTTACATTAAAAATCGTCTGAGTCGATATAGTGATCAGCAGTGTTACTTTGAAGCTATTTTCTGTTGTGAAAATGATGCAAGTTCCATCCTTCATGTGAGATATTGATGCGTTTGAAGACATTGTAAGTGAATGTGATCATTTTCGGATTTTTGTATTTGGTTGAGTTATAGAGTTAGTTTAATAGGCTATAATAATGAAATAATAGTTTTGATTACAAATTGATACTATTTTTAAATTACTGAAAGGAACATGGTGCAGGAATTGTTGTACCTAAGTTTAAAGATTCGTTTTTAAACATACGTTCAATACTTAGACACTAATTGTCATTGCTAAGGATACGTTATATAATTAATTGATATTCCCCAGTGTATTACCTGCAATTATCATCAGTTGTATATGTACCCGGAGTTTGTCAGAAGTTAATTGCGTCCGCGTATCGCATTTTGGTCTCAAAACTTGTATGTGAATGTCACACTCAGCGGCACTAATAATTATGGTAGTAAACTGTGATGTTGACACGGTCAAACGTTTCACTGCGAAACTACAGCAAATGTTTAGTTTGGGCGGTCCCTCTACGTACTCAAAAGTTTTGTTCACTCCAAACGTATATTGTTGGATGCAGAGTATATCGCGTAATCATATGACGCAAATGTTTTGTCTTGTTTACGTACACTCGACATACATATTTCGTGACAAAACATTTAACGCAGCCCAAAGTTCTTAATTTATT
Source organism: Anoplius nigerrimus (assembly GCA_914767735.1). Lineage (NCBI taxonomy): Eukaryota > Metazoa > Arthropoda > Insecta > Hymenoptera > Pompilidae > Anoplius > Anoplius nigerrimus. Next base: position 9,862,595 of record OU612088.1, on the reverse strand, counting down.
CGTTTCTCTTTTACGGGGTAGAATTTTAATTTTGTTCATCTAACTGTGCTACAAATTGTAGCGGGCTTGTGACAGACGAATGAAACTTTCTTTTTATCTCTCTCGATTTTGCTGGATACATCTACACTTCACCGCTTACAATCTTATCTATTTTTTGGTCATATCCGTTTCGCGTAGAACAGACCGATTATGATTTCTTGAAATTGGATTAAATCTTTTTTGAGCGAGTGTTGCAATATTTTAAAGGGAATTCTTTATTTGGAGATGAACTTGAAAAGGACAAAATTTTCAATGTTTTCTTGACTATTTTTAGCCGTTATTCCGAAATTCTTCCATTTAGAATTTTCCACTTTCTATTTTTGTGATTCTCTATTGATACTCTATTAATATACAAAGCTATAAGTCGATCTGAAGACTTTCATTGTTTGGTCCATTTTTCGACGGATTCTTGGCTGTAACTCCGAAACTAATGTGAATTTTGAAAAACGGTAAACGGCTCTCTGAGTTATTTTTGACCCCCTATGAGGTAGCAAAAGGGCGATCCGACCCGTCGACCTTCGATTTTTTGCAAAAATGATCAAGGGTACTCCTTAAAAAGTTTGCGATTTTTTAAATCGCCTGTAATTTTTAAACCGGCGATCAAAACCTATGATAATCATACATTTTCTTGGAGGTTTTGACGCGTACTTTCGGATAGGACTATCGGCAAAAGTCGATCTTTAAAAAAATATTTTTTTTTATCTCGAAAAATGGCTGCATCTCCGTAACTATTAAGAATTCGAAACGTTGCTTGCGATCAACTTTGAGAGCGAGTTAAGAACTATACGATAGGGTAGTTATAAATCCAAACGGAGACCCAAAATTTTGTTGTCTTCTTCGGCGTTTTTGACGGTTCTATCGGTTTTTAATAGGTTGAAGTAATGTCGAAGTACCCTCCATTGGTCGTTCAATGTTATAGCGAAGCGTCAAGTTCGTCAAAGTGCGTTAAAATAATAATATCAGTTCTCTGAAGTATAAAAAATATTTCCTGAACCCCGATCAGAATTGCACCAACGTCTGTTCGATGAGACTTGACAAACTGTCACATAATGTATTTTCGCCACTTCACGGAACTCACTTCCGGTAGACGTGTATCCTCCATTAATCGATGAGTGGCAACTTCCCTAGGGGTAGTTTGAATTCGATCCTAATTAACCGGGGTCTAATTAGAGCAAGCCGCGATTAAGTCGAGGCGTACTCACGGTTCCCTCAAATTGCTCTGTCGAACTGACGTCACGTGTTTGCCTAATGCCTTTCGCTTTTTCGTTCACTTCTATCTTCGGCTGCCAATTTTATTCGATTTGCACTGTTTCCAACGATTCAGGGCGAGTCCGATAATCTCGTTAGACGAAAAAGCGTCAGTATATTTCCTAACGGTCAACATTGCGCTGCGGAAGAATATTTATGTAGTTATAAAAACGTTATAGTAATATAATGGTTCACTCTTTAACGAGCGAAATTTTAGTTTAAAGTCATCATCGTCCTGCGGCCGAAGCATTTGCATCAGCTTCCTCCTACTTTCCGTTAAACTTTGGGCTAAATTCTTTCATAATTGACTCTCGCTCAACTTTAATGAAACCTTACTTAACGCAGTGTCAAGAGCCCATCAAGTTGCGGACCTATTTCAGACCGCTCTTGTCAATTATAGTTCGAGCCTGTAATGCAGCAGTTCGGAACTCCGAAACTTTCTAGTCTCATTGTCGGACCAACGGGCATTCACAGCAAAATGCACCCTTTCAGAAACATAACCATTCCACGCTGGCCGTTCCATCCTTCGAAATTGCCAACGTCAAGTCCACGAATCTTTAAATACACATATTCAGATAAAATATTTGAGTATTTCGAAACTCGTATGTATATCATACTTATACCGTACCGAACTTATAGAAATATTGTTCTTCATACATAGCCAGCACATACGTCTAGATAAAGTCTACAAGTATTTAGCATAATAATATTTAACTTTATAACTGATTTTTTTGGAGCTCGTACAAACGTATTTCAGTATGTCGCAAAGTTGGTTATTATTGTTAGATGCTTTTAGTGAACAATATTTTTGTTTGTTACAATGCACGTACAATTTTCGAAATTCTATACGTTGTGCGTTCGAATAAGTGCGTGAATTATTGTAGATGGGATATCTTCAAACGTCGAGAATTCTTTCTCGCGGTCGACGTTTGTCAGCTTTTGCGAGAGGATTCGTTTCTATTTCTACGCTATTTGCCGAGAGTATTATTGGCATATCATTAAAGTTCCACGGCATTTAACCCAACCCCTGACACGAGACACTTGAAATTCCGCCGATGGCAGTAGAGGCAAAGTGCGGTTGCAATTTAGCTACATGCACTCTACAAAACGTCACAGGTCAATGAAGCTAAATACGGTCCCAGGACACAAAGCTAAGCTATACTATTCCTATTTCGTTGCTTTCTGGATAAGAGAAACTCGCGTTAACGAAAACAGATTTTCTGGGAGTTTATTCAATAGGGTTGTAAAGGTTGCTGAAAGAGCCGTGTAACATTATCTGCAAACGAATAAGCATAATTTTGAAATTATTTATTTTGATTTGACGTGCAATAAGATTCAATATTTATGACAACAAACGTTGTGACTGGTGTCTGGAAAAAATAAGGCGAAACAAGAATGTTTTGTTATTTCTTGTTTCGGTGGAATTTATTATCAAGACAAATTGGATTTCAGTTTCGTATAACGATTTAGCTTCTTTCATAATAATGCTGCGAAATGTTTCTGATATAAGTTATACTTTCGGTGAGAGTGATTCGAGCGAAGAAATACAAGAAGTTTAAAATTGACGCCGTTGATGAAACATAAGCAATGGAAAGATTAATTTCTCAGCAACTTTAAGATTTTCTCCTTTGCATTTCGCAACTCGCTTTATTCTTTGACGAAGACGAATTGAATAAACTCATGCCAATCTTTCCTTTTAGGATTTTCATTTCCCTACGACTCAACTTTCATTTCGCGATAGTTTTAAGATATCTCTTCGCAAGAGAGGAAGAAATCGTTTTTCGGGAAGCGAAATGAATCGCCTAGAGCCGTTGCGGGAAAGTACGCTTAATTTCCTTTCTTCACCACGTTTTTATGCAGCATTCTACATTAGTAACTCCACGTGCCACCACTGTCATTGTGTTACTAATTACTCACTTCAGACATAGCATTTATTATTACACTGTCTCTCATTATGCAGAACCTTAGCGCGAGTAGGTCAAATGTTTTCATAGACGACTAATTACCAGCATCAACCCCTGTCACGCATAAACGTTTTTGTTAGAACAGTTCTGCTAATTAATAACCTACTGATAATTTACATTACCTGAAATGAATCAACACGAATGCATTGCGAATGCGTGAGAAAATAAATAATCCACCCAACATGTAATATACATATTCGAACGTGAATTTGCAAGCGACCTTATATAATCAATTTAATTAGTCAGCCGTTGCCTGAAATTTTGATCATCCAGCAATTTCATTTCACACGAGGCAGGCTCAATAGACCTTTTCACATTTTCAACTGCATACCAGAATAGAAGACGTACCCCAACCGTAACATCCATCTCGACACGAGCTTGCGCGAACTTCATTTCCCACAAAAGGCAACGACTGTAACACCGCCCCTTCCCGCTACGTTGCCCTCTCAACTTCCGGCATCGAATTTTACGGCACATTAGCCGCAGATTGCTCGCCATCCTGACCCGCGATCCGTTAATTCCACTGCGAGCGTCAAAAGATTATTGGTCAGTCCCGAAGATCATCGTTTCGTTCGACGATCATCGAGCATGTCCGTAAATCGTTTCGAACTGGCCAACTCTCTTCCAGTTTCTCTTCCAGGTCGGACTATTACTCCCCCCTCCCGATCACTCTTTGTTCTCTTCCTTCTGGGCACCTTTTTTTGCTCGCCTCGTAGAGAAACGCAAAGGAGGTCGACACGCACGAGGGTCGTGTGAATGCGTCTCCCCATCTTCACCTTCTTTTTGCATTCCCTCCCTCTCTCTCTCCGTCCCCCCTTCCTGCGTCCCCCGGCCCCTTCTCGGCAAGCGGCAGTCTCCGCTTCTTCATTTTATCTCCCCTCTTACCGTGCGAGTGGTCGCTGGAGTAAAGAAACTCCAGGCACTTGCCACGTTGCAAGACAAACGAATGTCTTTCAAGGTGAATACTGCAGGGGAATAATGTTATTCTTCGGGGGAAATTAATCACCCCTTTCAGCGGTAAGAAAACTTGGGAGGTTGGCAGACATGGCCGATCTCCCGGCATTCCACTTTCAATGCGATTTAGAGCTGACATCGTCTAATGTTGATTCGATGAACCTGAGACAGAAAAATTGGCTCGCAGGAGTGTACATATTTCAATGCATGTTGTTTCAAGTACTAACATACGAACGTCCAACGGGCTTGCTTGAAACAATCTTATTTCAATCGACGCTTAAGCAATGTTTTGCCACTTTGTCGTACGTAATACATACAACGTAACGTAGACACTAATTACACATCTTCTGTATCCTGATTACCATACCAATTATCCCATAACAAGCATAAATTAGACTGGATCAGCTCAACATTTAACTGCGCATGTCAGAACGAATCTGAAGTTAGGAAGGAATTCTTCGATTAAAGCTGAACTTGATCCTCGCGCTTCGAGATCGCGAGAAGTTAAGACTCGGGAGGACAAATCGTGCGTTTCGGGGCACACACTCTCATGCAGAGAAAGTCGTCGCAAAGTGGATTACCACAGTCCACCTCGGCTCATTGTGCGAAGGCCAAGGCAACGGTCAGCGGCGTTTCGTCCTTATCCCTCCCTGGGAGCATTAAAAATTGCGATCATTAATCCCGTTCGAATCTGGGACGGACAGTATCGATCGTCGGCGCATTTCGACGAAACCGAACGGGTCGGGAGACGATCGTCCGCGCGAGATTCCTCCTCGACGAGCGAGTCGCGAGTGCGCGTGCGCTGAGCGAAATTAATCGGCGCGAAATTAAACCGGTTCGGCTGCCGCATTGAATTCATGATGAGCGAAAAAGGGGAGCGAGACGGGCTGCCGATCGGAGAACCTATCGCGGAACCTATCGCGGAACCTATCGCAGAGCCGATCGCAGCGTTGATCGCGCATGCGCATTGACGGCGAGGAAGCGAGCGTGACTGCCGGCAAGAAAGTAATCGACGCCCGTTAGAAGGGCGTGAGATAATAATCGTCGTTGCGCTACGCCCGCAGCGCACGACTCGTCGAGAATTCCGAGGAATTGAAGGACAGGCGTGCGAGTAATGCAGACGATGCGTGAAATCGGGATGTTAGATGGGAGCTCCGAGGACTTAGGGGCTTGGAAGGATAGGTAAGATGAGAAGAGATTGTCTAGTTCGCGGAGTAGCCTGTGCGTAGGTACCTTTACTGTTATATTCCTGGGACAGTTACGCGCGACACTGTTTACTTGCGAGCGTACGATTCACTGAATTTTGGGCTTGCGTTCGTAGAGACGAGCTAGATGCGAGTACGTCGTGTCAGTCACAGGATGTTTTCAGGACATTAAGAGCTCTACGTATCTGTTTTGTTTCGCTAAGCGTAGGTGTAACAGGAAGTTGCCAGATACACGCGAGAAGAGTGTAATAAGATAGAGTGACTTTTTTTGATAACGTCTCGTTCGCGACATAGTAGCAAACATCTGAATTTGTATATTTGAGGAGTATTCTACTTGTTTCACCGGATGTACGTTTGTTAAGTACATATCTTGCGTCACATGTGTGTCGGTGTTCACGGTTTTTTCACAGAATTCACTCTCACAGTGTCACTGACCAATGATTACTTCGTTTCGACTGGCGCGCACGTGACAATCGTTGCGGTGAAGGGTAGAGGCGGGAATTTGTTTGATATTTATATTAGCCGACCACGGTGGCCAGGGCGGAAACTGTTTCCAGCGGTAATAAGCCATGCGGTTGGTCGGGTCGAACAGTAGGGTATTTGCTCTCAAAAGTTGGTAAAAATTAGTTAAACGCAACTAGTACAATTGTTCACAATATTCAAATATTTCTAGAACCTGACGGCTCTCTCTGTGCAAACTAACTTTTCTAGTGAAAAATTGTTTCGTATTTTCATTTGCTCAACATACCTACATTCTATCGTTTGAGCGGTCGAAAGCGCAAAACCAACCGTTTATCTAGCAAAACAAGACTAAATCCAGTATCAAAATCAATCATCATTTTTACGTCAATATCTATGACAAAATGACAAAATCAGTTTTACTTTACAAACACTCATCAATGAGCTTAGAACATGCACCCCTCAAAAACAATCCATACGTTCAAAATTGATCAAAAAACCCATTACACACAGTTTCTTTACTTTGAACGAACCTATTACTTCAAGAACACATAAATAAAAATCATCTTTCACATCCATCCCGCCGAACACTCCACCGATCGAAATGATAAATCTTAACGTCGTGCGTCAACTGTTCGAACCCGACTTTTTCCCCGCGTTCAAGGCCAAATCCCTGCCTGCGGTGAACCGGACGAGAAATTACGATGCCGAGCAGGGAATTCGGTCATTAACCGGTCGCTCGGCACGCCGATGGCACTTCCGTGATTCACAGTGCGTTCGCGGGAAAAACTTTCGAGGCTTGACGGCATGAGCGCGAAAATTCCCACTCGATCGTCCGGCATATTTCAGTCGACCGATTCCGGGAGTCCCGCGGGCATCCACCATTTTCCATTCGCCCCGAATGGGTTAAGGGAATTTACGATGGGCAGGACGCGTTATTGCTCGCCGAATTCTGCAGCGACCGGATTTTGTCCGGCTTTACGGATCGACGCGATGTTTGCGCATAGAGTTGCGCGTTTGCGAACGCGGCGGCGGTTTGCTTCGCATACTTGCGGCGTGTGCCCTGCTACCCTCCAAGGTCGCGCTTCAATGAATCTTGAGGGAGGTACACTTAACAGCGGTTGGCGACTGCGGAATAGCCTTGTTTTAACGATCGTGCATGAGGGTGGGTAAGGGCACAAAGGATTGAGTAGATGAGCGGACTGTGAGGCGGAGGAATGTTAAAGTACATCTTGAAAGAAAATTGTGGCACGTACTATTGCGTGTGGCGGAGGATGTATGCTTTAAAGTGCGTGTAATAAGATATTTCGAAAGTTGTTAGTAGAATATAGAATACATTTGAGATGTAGATGAAAAAACATCTAAACGAGCTACTTGTTCTTATGGAAATAAAAATCGCAACAGAGCTGGGAGCATAAGGTTGCTCATTCTAAATTGCCTACACCTTGTAGATAGCATTTAAAAATTGTAAAAGATTCTCTATCGTATTACAATGTTCCAGTTACAATCGTTTTTAGTCGGATAGTTGAGAGGACAGAGGTATGTAATATCAAAGTGTGCCGACATTTGCTCGACATGCCAGGATTTTGAAGAAGCTAACAGCAAGTGTTAGCACGTCGTTCCGAGGGGCAGCTCACCTTGAAAAATGTGAAGCCCTTAACCGAGTCTTTCATGTAAGAAGACCTTGCGGTGTGCATGTTGGTTCCTTCGAAGCTCGCGGTTCGCTGAATCTTGAAAGAGGTGAACCTGGCAGAGGTCGGCGCTTCCGCAATAAATCCATTTTAATGATCGCATTCAGCGATAGTAATTTGAAGTTGGATAATTGGATAGGGTGCATTTGAGCCCGATGTATCACAATGTCAGACCACGAGATTAGCCAAAGGAAATGACAGTGGTAAATTGTGTTAAGACTAGTATTTCTCGTACGTTCCTAACTTAATATTGTCTCTAATCCTTTGATAGACATAAACAATAATAAAGACTTACAAAAATAGCTCACCTACTTTCATTATATGACTACATGTTGCAACAGACTACTTTGAATTCCTACTAGTTTATTTCGCTTTACTATCTTCTCACCAAAACCTCTCTACACTTTACATTTTACACGTCGTAACACTCTATATTTTACATTAAACACCTCAAAGAGTTCCGCTGATCGCTGCAAAATTCGCGCGACAGATCACGTATCCTCCACACAGATTTGTACTTCGCGGTTCGCATTGACATATCGAAATTCAAACTAAGCGCCGATCACGCACCTAGAGAACACTTTGCCAGTTTCAGTCGTACAGACGTCGTTCGATGCCGATCTTCCCGTTAGCCCGAACCGCCAATTGAATTTCGAACACCGTCCGTGATCTCAGTTCGAGCAGAACGGCAACTGGCGTTCGGAAACTTTTCGTCGCGCGAGTGCTGAACGTTTGCACGGAACGTGACCGGCTGCATGCGCGAAATTTCCTCTAATTCCCGCTCGCTTCCGTCCATTTTCTCCGCAGAAACCGACGTACGTTTCGCTACCGGCCTCATTTCGGCAACGTACGTACAGCTTTGTTGCTGTCTGTTTCACTGGCGAGGATTACATCGTGGCATCTGTGACTGTCCTCCCTCTCCACCCCCCCCCCCCTCTCCCGTCGTCCGTTGCGTCGTCTATCCTTTCGGCTTCCTATTACAGCCTCCGTTGTTGCCGGAGACCGTACAATTCTCATGCAATCCGAAAAAAAGGAAGCGGTACGATCCTGCCCTGGTATTAGTTCGGTCCAAAACTAATGTCGGGATTTTTTTGTGTGAAGCACCGCTGCTCTTTGTTTAGATACATAAACGGAGAAAGGGAAGTACAATAATGTGTATCCCGTATTCGTGGGATTATACTTTCAATCCATAATTCGTAGTTTCCACAGTTTTTGAGGCTGCTTTATAAGTCTCGAGGTAAAAATTCTTTGTCGGACGCCGCAAGTTCAGATCATTCAATTTCCTCTGGCTCACAATGACTTAAGCAACGCGTTATGGATACCCCATACAGTTGATCAATCGATTATTCGGAATTCACATTACTTCAGAGTATTTCTACGGTATCCCTAAAGAGAACGCTGTTTGCCAACAGCGCAAACAATTAACTCTGACAACGCGATTTCGAAATTAACAGTACGCAGCCTAGCTCGCCAGCGTGAATAATAAAGGGTCGCATAACCTGAGACCTTGGCCGATTGATTAATGCGGCCCGAAAGGATAAGGGCAGGAGGGGAGGAGGTGGCGGGGGAGGTGGGGGGGGGCAGCTGATGGATGGTGGGAAAGGAACAGGCGCATTTCTTCTCGTGTCTCTCTGCTCTCGGCCAGTGAACGCCCCGACGCTAGAAGCGTGGGCGTTCGAAGTCGAGGACTCGAGAACTCGAGAACTCGAAGGTAGCGCACGCTGTCGCTGTTCGGCACCTTCGTGAGAAGGTTCGATTCCGCACTGCATACGGCCCCGATAAGAGTCTACTCCCATTACGCGCGACGAATGGAGTCCCGCTTTTTCAATATTCTCGTGCAGGGCGGGGCATCGAAATGGGAGCGCGTAAATATACTCCTTCCGAGAGTGTTCGTGAAAAAGGGAGGACCCCGATAAAGCGTCATGCTGCCTGAAGGACATCGGGAGATAACTCGTCATCGGAGAAGAGTACCTGGTATATTCTGTGCGAGGAGAGGTCACTTCCGCGATGTGCGTTAGCGTGGAATGGCGGAATTATGAATTTAATGGTTGTATTGGTGTGGGATGATATTCCGTGTATTTGAAGTATACTCTAAATAGTTACATACTTTACGTTCTATTTCTCTTTAATAATACGTTCACAGGATTTTACTTGTGCTGAAAGGATACTAAATAGGCATGTTAGTACTTAACTAGTAGGTTTGTTGCTAGAAGTATCGACGATCTGTCGATATATTTTTATTTAGATTATCCCTACAATACGAGTTAATATGTCTTAAACGAAATGGAAGAGAGTGTTTATTTATCTCAATTATTGTTACGTTGCATTCTATCAAACTGGACGCTTAATGGAAAAGCATGATTAAGACTGGTCTAATCCGCCATGCTGAAGGGTTCGGCAGTTCTCCTGATAACGTATCAAAGCAGTACATACTCCGCCCATCCCGTAATACCGAAAACTCAACGGTATTAACGCAAGCTGCTCATAAAATGATTACGACAGTCAATTTCGCCGCAAAGCCCTCAGAACAAACATGATACATGCTCTGTTAGCCTTTCATCCATCATCCCCAAAAGTGTCGCTAGTCCTACGGCAATTGGTCAACCTTCGCCGACGTTGAGCCTCCTACACCTGGAAGACGAAGGAAGGTACGATTTACCGAAAGTTTCGCCCCGCAAAGAACTGCAGGCCCTGTAAAGTTCGCCATTGTTCCCGAGAGAATTGCCGCTGAGTTCCGAAGTAATTAGGTCGCGCTCGTATAAATCGAGTCGGCTCATATTCCAGGCGAGAGTCGTGACGCCAGTTATGAACCTCCCGGTAGCAGGGAAAATGTGAAAATTTAATAACCGACTACCCCCCACCTCACCGTTACAGAGACTTCGTTGGAAATTGACTGGGACGACGTTTCCATTCTTTGTCGAATGAAACTTATCTGACGCCTGTCTGTTTGTCACTGGCGTGAAAAAGCATGTGCAGTACATTTCGAAATTCGAACACCTATGATGTAGGAAGCCATAGGAAGAATAGGAATACACTGTAAAGGAAATGATTCGGACCTTTAATGACCACAATATCTTTTCTGTTTGACAATGTTTAACAACGCAATGTTTATCGAAACCAGTAACATTTTCTAAGTAAATTTAATTGATACGAATCTGCAAGATGTAGGTATTCATCAAATTTTAATTCTGCCTTTTCAATAATATCTAAACGATTCGCTTTGATTGTTGAAACAATGTTTGTAAAAAGTTATTGCATTCTTAAAGGCGTTCGAATACTTTTCTCTCATGAATACTTTCCGTCCGTCAGCGATGAAATGTTATGTAATTACGTCGAAAACAACGTCTGCGTAATTTCATACGGACGTCTGGATGTGCGCGAGTCTCGTAATCCGGTTAATTGTACGCAAATTATTCCGACATCGTGCCCGCAATTTTCGAACTCCCAAAGCAATCTCAAACTTCAACCTCGGCTGATTCCGCGAAGTTTCGAGTTCTTACACGCTGCAATCGGCGACTTCGACGTTTTGGGTTATTCATGACCCGATAGCGGAGTCTCTCTATGTCTGGCTTGGGGATCGTCATTTAGGCAAACGCGTTTTGACCTTCGCGTAATAGAGACACAATGGAAAACTGCCTGTACGTCTCGCACGTGTGTATGAAAATGATGCAACAGCTGTGCATCATAAAGAAAGATGGTTTGTTAAAAAATGGATGTACGTACAATGCCAACGGCAACTGTTTGCGTCTAGAGTGATAAGTATTTCCTGTCAGATACGCGTCTTGAAAGTTTCAATGGAAGCCGATAACTGATATAACACGATGTGTCTTTCGTTTTCGAGGAAATTGTATTATCATTACGGCGATGCTATCTATCATTTGTGTTGTTACGATGGACTGAAGGTATGTACAGCGGTGTTACGTGTTCGCATTGTCGTTTTCGTAATTTGTTCGCGTACAATGGCTGTTCCAGCAAGGAATTGCTCAGAAAGGAAACGTGAATGTTATGACGTACTTCCATCTAATATGTAACATCCAATTTACGGACCTGGCAGATGTACAATCAAAAATTCTATAAAAATCTGCTTTCGGCTCTTTACACATACATATGTACGTACATAAAAACCGAAACAAAACTGTTCAATGCAGATCATATCTTTTATAACAGTACACGGCAGACCTTACTCAAGGTACTCGTTTGCCTTGAGCACATAATTAACAGTACACCTATCGAATACAACGATGGCTCGCCAATATTGTACCGAAAGAAAGAAAAAGTTCATAGCGGATAGAAGTAACCACTACATGCGTACTCCACACCACTTGAGAAGCACCGCTGTAAAGCTTGGATCACACAAAATATGTGTAGCGGAAGGTGCGCGCAATATCTGCGAAGTAATCGCCTAAGAGCGAAAGAAGCCTAATCGCCTCGAGACCGCTTCCTATTAAACGCTGAACCCTGAACCGGGCAGGGTGCGGCAGTTGCCGGCAGGCCGACAAAGAGTCATTACGGAGGCCATTAGAAAAAATAAATATCGTCCGCAGCTCCGAGCAAGCACCCGGCGAACGATGATTTTGCCTAACGGTAGACGACTACGACTTGCGTCCCGCAAAACTTTCGGGGTCAACGAACCCTCTTTTCCTCCTCAAAGGTGGATGTTTGACGAGCGTCGGACGTCAATGGCGCCGGTAAGCGACGCTTTTCGCAATTGGCAAGCAGTGTCAACAGTCTGCCGGCGAGCAAATACAATCGAGGCACTATGCGTAAAATGTGCGAGGAAAGGAAGGGGAGGTAAGGGGGGGGGGGGGAGAGAAGGTTGCGACGAAGGTGGGAGTGGGATGTGGTAGGACGATGATGGAGGAAAGTAGAAGTTAGGGAAGTGGGTTAATGAAGGTTCTTTTAGCGACTGCGCTTTATCGGGCGAATAAGTTGACGCCGGTAAGGTTGCCGCGCGTTTTATGTAAGTGTCAGGTGTCAAGACCCTGAAACCTCCTTTGAAACGGGAAGATCGACCGGGCAGACGGGTCCGAAGAAGGTCGGACCTGCAATTTGTGGGTCGGCCGGTTATGAGAGGGTCCGCGCGGTGCATTCCGCCGCGAGCGTCTTTTCATTAATGCCCAGACACGACATTGTATCGCGTTGGCCGGAAGAAAAAGTCCGAAGATTCACGTGCCAGACGCATGCAGGACTCCATTTGCACGGTACCTCTCTTTTGTACGGTTCAGTTTTCGCGTTTTTTCACACTGTCAACACTCACCTTGTTTATTTAACACGCTAATGGATGGTATTCCGTCTGTCGGGACAGAAGGTTCTGGGATACATTCTGTATTTTTGATTTCTTTGTCTATTTTTTAAACTGTTTGCGGGCTTTATACTCTGTTAGAAATCGATTATTTCAGGCCGTACATTTGTACGACAGCGGCGAATGAATACAGTATCAGTTTTCTAACTATTAGTTCGCCAATTTTTACTTTTTCTATTCGCTCGAGAAATGTTAGGTCTCGTGACTCTACTTTTTCCTGCTATTTTCAAATGTTTCATTTTCAGATTAGGTTTAATGGCTTTGTTATCTCAGGTCGTGTAAAGTGCATGATAGCTTAAGGCAAATAGTGTCAACGGGTCCTTCTTCAAATGCGGCATAGATACTGTTTTATCGCACTGATGTTAATCTATGTTTGACGTGCTGAGTGGGCAGTGAGTTTCTGTCCACTTATAACTTCATCATTTATTCCTCTGCAACGGAAGATTCTTGGAAAAAAGGTTAGTTTGCTAATCTCTTGCATTAGCGTAATTTCACAGCGTACGTCATCCAGAATTCACATTTGCAAAGTCTTCATTTGCAAACATTAGACAATTTCATACTTCGCCGTTCTCGTCATCTACTCTTGCGACGTCAAGAGACGTTAAGGAACAAAAGTTGTTCAAACTCAAAAGATTCATATGATTCCGCCGGGCGATCGTAATATGTAACACGTGTCCTCGCATTTTCTTATCCCATGAACAGTGTCTATCCACACGTTCTACAAATACCACGACACATTATATCACTGTATCCCTATGCCAACATATTTGACACTTCTTAAGACTGCAAGATATGTTTACAACACTCGCGTATGAGCAAATCCATTTTCAATATTGCTTCACAAAAACGTAAACAAATTCAAGATTACGTAACCTACTCCAAGACATACAATTACATTATTACATCTTATACAAAAAAAAATTGTTTTGTTTTATCATTTCTGTCTTCGACTATCCATATTTGCTACTAACGATTAGATATCACAATGGTGCGAGAACAGGCATTTTTTTCGGATGCATCGTCCGGCAGGTTGAAGATGGCGGTCTAAAAGCGAGAAACGAAGTGGCCCGAGTTCAATGAGCCCTAGGCGGGGTCGCATGCTATTGACATTGCGTCTTCAGCGTCCGCGTGAATTGCAAGGGACCGTTAACAAGCCCGGTCCTCGCATAGGCTAATGAATCATTAGCGTGCCTATTAGCCCATTAATGCCTCTTAACCCTGGGGGTCTGTTCCATATCCGGTTGACCGGAGCAGACGGGAGAGCAGATGATACTTGGGATCACTTGCGTCATCCGTGCGCGATCATAATGCAGGCCAGATGCACGTGCGGACCTTTGAGGGATCCTGCGGGAGCTTCCTCTCCCATCTTTTTTCGTGCCCGAAGCTGCTTGCTGAGATCAAATCTTGTGGAACGCCAGAGATTATTTCGCTGCGACGCCCAGTGCATTTCAACCTAATACGCCTTTCAGGGTAATCGACGTTTCAATCGTGACTTGAGATGTATCGCTTGTGCGTCGGAGGATGAAGCAGCCTTCGATACTGACTTGATGCCGAAGGGAATATATTGTGATATTGAAGGTTTTTGCATTTGTTATTTTTCAAACATTCGTTTCGTTCCTCCGATGACATAACGTGTCACAAAAATATGTTTCGTTCAATTTTCTCGTCAATTTCAATTTACTGAGCCAACGCTGCACATATCTGTCATTTAAGCGATATCGGAGAGTATTCGATTAAATCGAGAAATTGGCACGCTCCCTTTGTATACAGGGGAATACGTTTATGTCGAACGAATACTTTGCTCGTCACGCACTATTTGGTTAAGCAGCCAAAGGCTGTAATCGGCGTTCCCTTGCAGGTCCCTGTTTCGCGAATGATTTCGTGAGGAGGTTTTTTTGTCGAATAAAAATTGTTGATACATACAGAAAGGTGTTGGTACGCGTTTATATGCCGGGTGCTGGGAAAAGACTGAGTACTTTGGGGAAAATCTGCTACACGTGGGAAACGAAAGAGTAGTGGAAAATGGAGGGAATAGTGAATGCTAAAAAAAAATGAGGAGTGGAAATATTTAAACAAATGATATACGTTCCGATCGGGAAGTATGATTGCGTTGCAAGGATGGCTGAGGTTCGCTGCAAATGAATTAGGACGTAATAAAGTTCGGTGAGGAATAATAAATATATGAAACGATATTAGGTCAAAGGGACAGGACTATTATATTGACGAAAGTATGACGACGAATAGCTACATAAGTTTTGCGACGTAACACACTTCCGACTCTATCCGATGTCTGCTTCACTCTGCAGCTAATATCGTCTGCATCATTACAAACACTCTCGCCCATCGCTTCGATAACTCACGTTCGCCTGCAGTGCGGCTTACGAAACCTTATCGTAATAACGTTCATACTTTCGAAGGCATTTCGCTCGTTTCGCAGATGTCTGAACTTGTCTGATTTCCCCGGGGCGGCCACTTCGTGAATCCGTACGATACTCTGCGCATCGAGGAGCATTCGCTCGTTCATTCCTTCCGACACACGCTCAAAGGAAAATTGCACGCGTGTCAGCTCACGTCGAACTCACTAAATGAAACAATTTCGGCAGATTCGGACACATGAACGACAGCGATCTTAAGAAACGTCTAACGCGATATTTATAGAAGTAGCGTAGTACACAGTTCGCTCAACTTAGAGGAACAAAGATTGCAGGACATGAATATATTCTGATAATATAGAATTTTGTTCAGGAGAAAAGATCATAATACGATTTACGCCCTTTTCGATGCAAGTTCTTAAAATGAAATTGTATAGTATGTTCTGTAGATCCAAGTAAAAAAGTAGTACAGAAGCAAGATTACATGTTTTCTTGTAAATCAGAGTCCTCATGAAAAATGGCGAAGCGTTATATGGATATGTATCGTGCCATGATTTTGGACCTTTGTCCTACTGTATCATTGAACGTCGTCCCGATGATCTATGACTCTGCTAATCGGCCGTCTCTGTGATATTTATACGCCTCTCGTGAAATTGAACGTCTAGTCCACGAATATGCTCGTAGACTGTGCTCGGCTGACTGTCGGCGACCCAGTGGCTTGTGTCTTACTGTGTCACGACGATGACTTACTGTAGGTAGCACGGCTGACACATTGCTAACGATGTTTACTCAGCGGGATGACATGGATTCTGAATGCGTGTTGTTTCCTTTCTTGCTTCTTATTCTCCGTTGGACGTGCGGTCAGGTTAACATGATCTTTGTAATATTGTAATAAAAGGAAACTGTATTGTTAACGGTTTGTTAGGGAGTTCAAGTATAAGACAATTTTTATCGTATATTGCTAGTTAGCATTGGTTATAACTGTTGAGAGGAGGCAAAGTCAGACTAACCCCGATTTTGACGAGAAACGACAATCTTAAAGCGAGTCAGTAACTGTAATGATTGAAGAACAATAAACGTTAAGCTTTCCCCGGTACTTCGACTTGCACACTTTCTGCGCTTTTGTCTCGCTTTCCTGACAGACTGTCAGTGTAAATGAGTTTCTCTCTATTAAATATACAAATTTCTCTTCCGAAACATTCTTAATGTCACGTCTCTGTGGACATCAATTCTTTTCTATAGGCTGTGCAATCATGCCAACTTTGGAAAACATTCCAACTTTCGAAACCATGCTGTTTTCAGAAAATGCCTCGAATTGACACCATTATCAATACAAATCTCGCGAAATGATGTTAAAACTTTCTTCTTTGCTACACAAAAACATTTGTGAATGAGAAAATTTACCATTTTTAAAAACCACAAAAAATGTAATTTTCATTTTCCACGATCAATTTTCCATATTCGTGAATCTGTTTGCCTTTCCAAGAACGATATCCTTCAAATTAAACTAATTAACCGAATGTTCGCGTACGATTATATTCCCCTATTTCCATCCAACTATACTCAAAATGTGAAGAAAACACGTACTATGTAGTATTTAAAATATGCGACAGCAACAGTCATACACGCATATCGAAGCACATCCTACATTTCAGTTTCCTCAGTTTCGAATCCTATTCATGTGAACAGTAGGAAACCTAACTTGCCCGTCAACTAATCATCCCGGCTGAATGATGCGTAACCCTTTCAATATTCCACACTAAGCCGCCATGATCAACTTTTACGAGCGGAATTCAGCTTTCGGCCCCCTTTCGGCCGGTCATCAGCGAGTCTCGCCCCGAGCAGAGGATCGTTCTGGCTCGTTAACGGTAATTAACTGGATCGGCCCTGTCACTTTGCGCATCCAGGCCGCGCTGCGTCCAGATTAATCATATTTATCTGCGCCCGTGACGCGTTATTACGGAATTGCCAGCGTCCGAGAACCTCGTTTTCATCTCCTTCGAGGATCTCACTTTCCTGCGGACGATTCTGCCGAGCAAACCGCGGACAGCACCGATGATCGCCATTGGCCAAGGTCCCCGACTGGCTGACTGTCCGTAAATTATGGCGCAGACTAGTTTCTCAGCGTTGCGCAACGTGGTGGTTCTTTTTTTCCCTTTTTCTCCACCTTTTTCGCCGTTGGGGTGACACTGATGGTAGGTGCTCATTTGGTACACTTTGATTATGGGTGAGAAAATCTTGATGCGGAAAATGTGATTTCCAAGATAGTGTTTGTTGGTAGAGACTGGTGATCCGTATAATGGAGATGCTCACTGGGTTTACGGTGCTGAGAATTGGAGAGCTGTGAAATGTCTAAAGTTGTAAACCTGGCCATATTGTTAAATATGGGGAAGTTGATGGCTTTATATTGTTCGGGGGTTTGTTGTTTATGTGAAAGATACTGAATTCGGTTCAGTTGTACAGTGTATAAAGATCATTAAAGTTTATACTTTCAGAAACTATTCAAAGTATGTAATCGATTTATTCCAATCTTGCCGTATAATTAATTTTCTGGCGATCTCTAAAATGACAATGGAAAGGATATGTAACGTCTAATATCAAGCACTTGTACGTACCATTCAAACGAGTAAGATACGTCAACAAACTTTGGTTACCCCGTACGCTTGTGTTAACATTAAAACAAAGTTAGCAATTGCCTTCCAAAATCCACGGAAAGATTCTACTGCCGCTGAAAGCTTGAAATAACGTGAGGGTAAAATAGGAGTAGAACTAAAACCATATTATGCAAACGAGTTCAAAATACGCGCACTTTAATTACACTCCAGTTCTACTACGGGAGTCATACGCTTTCCGTCGAATGGGCCATAAGATCTAAAATGCCGGCGATAACAGCTGTTCTAAGTGAAAACAGCGGAATGACGCGGCATAAAGACTCGAACTGCTCTCACGCTGATGACTTGATTATTCTATTCCGGTAGATTTGCGTTGCGCGCGAAACGGCCCATAATTTCTGAGACCCGTTTATCAGCAACTATGGCCCAGAGACGCGAGATAAGCGCGTCACACGAATGGCCCCCCGAGCCGGATCGACTCATTGTACGACTCCGTATCGCCTTACAAAAATCCCCACCCCAATGAAGAAAAAACCGTACGCACGAGATTACACGTTTCGTGTTTCACTGCGCGCAAGATTGAGCAATATTCTTCAGTTACCTGCACTGCCGTCGCTTCGACCGTTATAAATTACAAGAGCAGGCATCTATCTCCCGGATTTATGAAGGCACCGAATGACAAACCGACTCGCGCCCGGACTCCGGCGCAATGCACTGCACCGGTGCGTCGTGTAATATGTAAAGCGTAAACTATCGGCGCGCGTTTTACGGAGCGAACGATATTTAACGGAACGGGAGTTATAATCCAACGATACGTCGGCATTTCGCAGGTACGTTCGACGGCTCATAATGCGCGCTGGCCGGGGTTTGTCGAGCGTCGCGAACGACCGCAGAAGCCGAAAGCAGAATCGTTCTTCATCCTTGTTTCGCCGCGCGAGCTCTAATTGAACGCAGAATTACGCGACTTCGCGAAAGGACATTAGCTCGACGGAAAGTGGGACGTTTCTCGCTCGGCATCGGTGAAAACAACGCTGACGCGCTATCATTATGTCATCAGCGCCGACGGCTACCGGCAGAAGTTGAGACTCGGTGGCTCGCACGGAATATTACGTGAGGAAGATGCCGGATCGTGCGACCGCAGTAATATCGAAGTTACGGGATTCAATCTGTGTACCGTACGTCATCCCGCGATGCGAAGTTATTATTTTTCCAGGGACGATAAGACACGTGCCGGGTACGTGACGTTTCCGTCGAGCACGGCGACTCTCGAGAAAGTCTCGCGCCTTTCGGGGATTTCGGAAAAATGGCCGGAACCGATTGCGTGCGGTCACGAAATTTGCACGTTTCCGCGACCCGCTTCCTCGAAGCCGCCGAACTGGGTCTAAGCGATATCGACGATCTCGTGACCTCGATTCGCGGACTATTAATAACGCTGAGCACAGTTCTGTCCGGTAATATCGAATTTTCCCGTTTCGGGTTAACGTTAATTAGCGTTAACAATTTCATATTGCCCGAGTCAGTTGGGGAACGGACATATCGACAATCCCTTTCCGTCCTTTAATTATACCTGTACTGCGAGTTAAACGAGGATGTATTCATAATCGTTTGGCAATAATTGAAAGCGAACGCCTTTTGTAGCAGTCAACACATTCACCCTGGGAGCATTTAGAGTCCGATGATCTTCGAGCGGCGCCGACAGTCGGTTCGACCTTGTCAGCGTCCATTGGCACTTCCAGCGCACGTCCAGTTCAAACATTTTCAGGGTTCCATTCATTCGGGCTTTCTCGTCCCTCTCTCACCTTTCCCTCACCTTCGAACAGCTCTCTGCATCGAGAACAAACGGTCGATGCTTCGCCAACGATGCTTCCGCGACGTCGATTACTCAACGCCAGCTGAATGGGATCGTAAGCGATGACCTTGAGGCGTACGATAATCAGGGTGATATCATCCAATAAACTAGACTCCCCGATATGCACGGCGGCGATCGCGCAATTAAACGCTAACGTGCCAACGAATCCTCCTGTCGGATTGCGATGAGTGTCCGAGTGGCGCCGGATCGATCTGCAACGAGGAAAATCGACGAGAAAAGTCGCAGTTTCAGTGATGCTGGGTCCTGGCTGCCGGCAGGTCCATTTTCCGTCCGCTGCGCGGAATCGCGACGCCGGTTTTCATTTGGAAAATTAAGTCGGTACGCGGACAAACACTGATTGTCATTAGTGTCGCGTCGCGGTCAGGATAACTGATGGGTTGGAATTAGATTCATTAAGATTGTTTGCGACGTAATTGTTTTCAGATGAGGTCGGTTCCTCTGTAGGTGATCATCGCGACCAGTCGGATGTGCGTCTTATGTGTGACGTGATTCTGATTATAATTCAATTTAAATGATGTACGATGTGACTTTGGTTATAATTAAATTTGATTTTATGCGGACTGTGTTATGTGTGTGGACAGTGAATATTGTGGGCGGACTTCAACAGTTTGTCAGCGAGATAATCTGACGGATAGTAATTACATTCATTAGGATCGTCTGCGAGGGAGTTAGTTTTATGTCGTCGGTGTGCTTAAATACCCGTAATGTGATTCTGCATAAAGTTAAATTTCAATTTATGTGGACTGTTGAATGAACATTGTAGGTTAACTTGAATATTTCTCGGATAAGGTTTCATGCTTATTGTTAGTTAGGCTCAATAGTATTTTTGCAATGCAGTTGGTTCTCGAGGCAGCCGATTTCTTTTTGAGAAATTAGATTCTCAGACTAACGTCATTTGATAGCTCCTTGTATGTTCTACACATACTCAAATTTTCATTGTAATAAAATTTTAATTCATTCGAAGAAGTCGTTGAAAATCTGTTGATATATCATAAAATTCCGAACGTAGCATATTTCCTAAACAACAGATAGTCTTAATGACCCTCTTCAGTAATGACATCTAAATTAACACTAAACCAAGAAAAACTTAATTCGTCAGCAATTCCATCATTAAAACAGCATAAAGCAATTACTGCAAGCTCTTACATACTCTCCACATTTTCGGAAGTGTGTATCACTTACCGAGAGAAAACAAAGGACTTATAATAAACATTCTACTTATATATCGACATCTTTCACCAGCATCCGCGTCTTAAATAAAGAAGATTAATAATGTAGCTCATATTATACGGTGAGATGGGAAGAATACAAGGAAGCGACCGATTGTAAGCTCACATGTACACGTGAGGAGGTTGTCTTTCGAGCTGCAGACTTCGAGTTGAGGCCATGGTCTCCTTCCCAGGCGGAAGGCCCGTTTGCCGTGATAACCTCGAAACGTACGGGACGGTGATCTCATAGAACGGCAACCTCGGGAATCAAGGACTGCGATCTCAAATTCTCGCAGGCCGACAGCAACCTGTTTCGATGCGATGTAAGTAATCTCTTGCTCCCGTCCCCGTCGTCGTCGTCTTCCTGCGATCTTCCTTAACGTACCGACCCTTCCTGAACAGATTCTCATTCCCGTGGATATACGGCTTTGCCAGGATCGTGGTACGATCGCCAGCGAATCGATTCCACGTTTTTGTCAGCTGTTCTTGCCCAAGACTGGCTGCTCAGGACGATGCGATTCTCGTAATAGATTTATTATTCGCGCACTGCCGGACGCCGGTCGCTGACTGTTGTCCGGCAGCTAAAACGTTCCTAATGATGTATATGATGGAGTATTCAAGAACGGACGTTTTCTTGTTCCGCTGTTTTCAGAGTTCGTCAAAACTGATTTTCATTAGAACTTGTCATTCGCCTGAACGGCTGAAGCAGTTCTATGTCAGGAATTGATTAGAAACGGTGATACGCTGCTATTTCATGTGGATTATATTATTCATAAATTGGAATGTGAAACCATTGTAACGCAGTCATGTAGAGTTTTCAGACACGACAGTGAATAAGGTAATAATTTTTAGCTCGGAGAAATATTCACGAAAAAGCGAGTACGGCATACTTTATTGCGGAATGTCAAGCGAGGACGTGGGATGCGGCGAGTTTAATGTCACTCTGCGAGTGAACCGAAATTCGTAATTGCGTACTGACTCGAGGAGAGTTGACGCTCGTCTCGGTCGTAATCCGGATTTTATGAGACGGACCGAGACCGTCGGGAGTCATTCATCCTGCCGCAAAATCGACCCGTCCGACGTTTACAATGCCACTCTCGCTTCATTGGCATAAGGAACCTTCGACGACGAGTCATCCGGCAAAATCTCAGGGCCACTTGCGCTTTTCACGGCTCTCGTTCATATTCTCGATTTATGACGTGGATACTCAACTTTTTGTCATTCGTGCGATGATCTGATAAGAAATTTCACGGAACAAGCAAAGAATCTGTTCGAAAAGTTTATGCAAATCTCACACCAAGCCTTTGGTTCGTAATAGATACCTTTGGATTCTGTATATAACTGCGAACTTGATATCGTTGGTGCAAGAATTAGCATGTACGTAATTGGCCTACTGCATTAATCAAAATACTCATAATTACGTAAGACAAAAAAAATCATACATTTAAAGTACGATGCAAATTGCAGGCGTCTTAGCTATTTATGACAATGTTTGCATTTATCTTAGGACTTATTTGCAAAGAGTACCGGTGTGAGTTGGCAGACTATTATTCTCGTGGGAAAGAATGCACACATTGAAGATAACTTAGCTGTCAAAGAACAAATGGAAGTACATACAGTATCATTCAATGTCATTTTCGTAACTATACAAACATTTTCCGTTTACCGCTGCGAAACATGAAACCAAACATTCCAAACAAATATTTTTCCCCACCGATAAAAGTGTATCCCTACTGCAAGCCTTCGATCTGCATCAATTTTCAGTCTATCCCTAATCCTAGAATATTTTATTCACAGGAAGTTTGTTTCAATTATCGTCGGAAACATTCTTTCCCAATCCATGACCGCATTTCACAAACCTTAAATTAACAAATATACTTAATAAACTTAATATCACCATAACATGTAACTGACTACAGTTTGAAGCATCTGCAGAAGTCGGGCACCGGATTTTGAACCGCGCTGTACAGACAGCCGCGTCAGAAATTGAGCGTGCACCTCTCATCCGGGCCGAAGAAAACGAGTGGAAAAAAGAATAGTTTGCCCGACGATCGTTATGTCATCGTTTCTCGCGGCGTGCATCTAATTGCGCGTCGGGTGCATAGGATGGATCGGCCTCGAGTCGACCGAAGGAAGGTGAAACGTGACATCAGTCTTTCTGGGAAGCGTCGTTTGCCTCCGCTCGTAAAGTGCGCCGTGCAAGAAGTTATGCGCATGCATTGAGATTCGGACGGCAGATTTTCACTGCGCACTTTAGGGAAAACCTGGCTGCACATTAACACTGATACTGCTGTCTAGTCGAAATGATTGGTTTGATGCTATCCTAGTACTGACTTTTCCCTCATGAGACATTTTATTTCTTGAAATATTCTTTAGTACTCATTGAGATAGGTAAATGATTGACTCTCCCCCATTTTGTACTTTCAAACACATTCACTTTTATCATTCCGGCAATTAAATAAACATTTGACTAGAAATCGTCGCTAGTTCTTGTATTAACGCCTTTTACGATTTGGTACTTGCGTGGCTTAGAATTGAAGAGGGAGGCGAAGATGTACGGTTAACTTACCTGCCCTTACGTATAATCAGACATGTGTGGGTGTATTGTCATGCTTGATACTCAGGTTTATTACGATTGAGGGAAAATTGGGAATGGCGATCATTTTTCTTAACGTGGCAAAAGTAATATTTTTATGCGTAATTCCGTTTATTAATGCCAGTTTGAATTTCTAACTGTCACATGCTGTATATAGTTTTCAAGTCGGATGTTGACAATCACAGATTTAATAAACTGTGAACTTCTGTCGATCTTTCTTTAATTCCGTCACTTTAATGATCAAGCCCGGACAAGTAATTAAACTCGCAATGAAGACACTTGCGCACATGACATGTTAATGCCGCCCAACCGCTGCGAGCATTTGCATGGAAATTGGCAGAAATTACGGAACAGATGTACGTTGATGTAAGGACGTACTAGAGTTGCACGTCGAGAAAGAATATTGCGGTCTGCCTTCATGCTGACGGAGTACCGTGCATTTTAAGTGCGATATCTCTTGTTAAGGTGGACTCGTGAAGGAAAGATCGCGGGATCAAGGTTCGTCGATCCGACAGGATTTACCGAAACTTCACGGCCGTCGGAGCCGACTACGTACACACCAGTTTTAAATAGTCCACTTAACCCCAAACGTCTCAGCCTTTTACTCGATCCAGCCAATCCCATTTGCATTCGAAGTTTCCGCAGCCAGCCTTCTTGCAATCATTGACTTCCGGTTTTAACGCCTGCTTCTACCCTCACGCCGACGTTGAATCTATCTTCGTAAAACGAACACGGAAACATTCGATTTCCTCGAAGTTCACTTCAGCCTTCGCGTCGGTTTACTTTCGGCAGGTTTACAGCCGGTGAGACTGTAAAAAATCATTTTGGAAGGACGATGAGTTTACGACGGACGAATCTCGTAAAGCGGTATCGACTCTTATTCTTTATCGTCGTGGGCGTAGGATATCGACACTTTTTACGCCGTTCGACTGTTCGGCCGTGACAGTTTTCATTGTCGCGTGTCGTTCTCTCGTATTTTCGAAAGAGAAGTGCGTCCGGCCCACGCGTCGTTAAAAAAACAACGACGCCAATGCAATTGTGTCAACAGATTATTGTCGCCGGCCTCGAAGGCGCACGTTATCGAGCGGGATGATAACGAGAGGCATTGACAGTTTATTTCAGGTGTCGCTGTCGATTGCGATGGGAATAACTTTGTTACGCTCGATCTTACGCTCGCGTTATCATCTTTTGTCAGATAACGTCCGAACTTCCTGGAAAATGCCTGACAGGGTCCGTCCGAAAAGCTGCGGTATGACTGTTTTACTGCCGACTTTTATTGCTCGCGAACGAGCGTTAATGCTTCGCTGGCCAGCGTGCGCGTTTTTTGGCAATTAACATGCAGACGATCTCATTACTTCGTTTCGAAACGTTTCGGACCTGTTAATACACGACGAATTTATGCTGTGTGCATAATTGGCAGCGATGACGTCGATTCTGCAAAAAGATGAACGTCATCTTTACACACTCTTTTATCTATCTTTTTGTCTGGCCTTTCAATTTCGCGCGCATGTGCCTCTTAATAAAACAGCGGAACACGCGACTTTCTTCGCAGCAGGAAACTTTAGTTTGTGTTCGTTTTGTTTAAAAAAAAAACGTTTGAAAGTGATTTTTATCCTTCCACAACCACACGAGTCAAATGGACCGTCACATTATGATGCACATAATATTTGAGAGGATAATAGAAATATAATACATATTATCGAAATTCTTTTCATCAAATGAGAATACAGTAAAATCACTAGCTATTAACACGGACATTAGTGTTAAATCGTGCTGCATCAGTGAGTGCAGCAAATCCTGTGAATGAGATAATAGCGCGTGAGCAGAAACTGTAATCTCTGAATCCATATGTAAATTTCAAACGAGATGCATCAGTAGTACACCCAAGCATGAATGATTCTTGGCGTACAGTCATCGTGTTTCGACGAAATTACTAGACATTCCTCTTAACTGTTTGTACTCTCCCATGCATGCGTCACATACGCCCGTACGTGCAAATCATATTACCGCGACGCGACCTTTAATGAATGTGCCTCCACTGTTGTAAAGATTTATTAACACAGTCCGTCAATGCACGTCACGGAAAAAATTGTCCTTCCACACTCTTCTCCAACCTGTCAACAATGTCATGCATCCAAATACGGAATGGATGCAATGTGGAGTGGAACGAAAGAAATAAAATGGCAATGGCCGGAAACAGGTCGTTAACAAAAACTGAATTATTTCCTCAAACCACATCTACACGATCATTCCTTTAACGAATTTAGCACAGAATTCGAATACTACTCCGCTCTATCTATTCCTTCCATAAGATCCGCTCTGTCTCATAACCTCTCCATCAAATGTCATTGAGTACAAAAAAATCCCCTAATGCGAGAATTACACGACTCGGCATTGCTTGAAGCAAATTGAAAGAGAATCCGTTCGACGTCTCGTTAGAGTATAATAACTATTTTGACACCGCGTCGATTTATGCCCCGACGAAGCCAGTAACACCGTGACTCATTCTTAATGAACACTGAAATAGCTGAGGCGGGCTGCGCCGGCGGCTAAAAGCAATGAACGGAATGAGGGCCCGAGGTCCGAGATGATCGGGCCTCTTTGTCATTCGACCGACAGGGGCCGGCTGACTAAGAGGCCGCGTAGGCGGAAGCGAATCATCATCAGTTCTGAATTGATATCGCGTGCATCCCAACGAGAAGCTATCGCCTCTTATCCTCCCCGCCGCAGTCTTCGCGATCGTCTTGCGGGTCACGTCACTCGCGAATGGCAATTCCTCCGTGGATTAATGCATTATGGATTCCTTCGACGCACTGCCGATCGACCGAGGTATGTGTCGATCATGGCTTCCCGCCAGTGAGAATGCGCTGCCTCTCTTACTTGCGGCGATAATCGATGAAATATTAGTACGCGCTATTGGATTTGTGTAAAGTGGGTTAATATTGGCGATAAAGATTGTTGTAGTAGCGGTGATTAAGGATGGTAGGTGAGAGTAGGTGATTGCTGGTATTTAGATCATTGGATGTTATGATATTAGTTTGATAATGAAACGTTTAAAGGACTCTAATCAATTGGTAGTTTTTCTTTTTCATACTTTGTAGAAAGGTAGTAGATGATCAGTAACCGTTTACGTTACTTTCATTCAGACCGATTTTGTATGACACATGCAGGGCCGAACTAGATATAAGCGATGACAATCGGTAACAATGAGTAACGGTGATATTAACGGATCCCAAGTAATTGGGTTAGTGATGGTGACTGGTCTAGAATCTGGCACGTTTTTTCATTGCGATTTTTCCTATCATATCAGCACAAAACCTAAATATGTTACGATATCTTACGAATACTCACACAATTTGTGTATAAATAAATTATACATAGGGGGACCAAAAGATAACCGAAATTTGTCCGATAAACAGCATGAACTTTTTTTTTTAATACAACTTGTTTTCGAATGTAATTTTAATATTGGGCGGATTTTAGTTTTTTTGGGTCTCTCCTCGTGCGTTTCCACTTTCTTATCGTGTAACCAATCCTGATGGCAGGTTCTCATTAAGGCTCCCTCGAGCCAGCGCTAAAACATATTTTCTGGCCAAAGCCACGAATATGACAGGAAAAAATGATTGACGACTCGTGACCAACGACCCGTAAGATCTCGCTCGTCTCAATCTCGCCGTTCGATCGTTCGGAGAAAACGAGCGACCCGGCTCGAAAAGGAGCATGTCGACGGAAAAGTACATGGACTCGGTTCAGCGGAGATCCATTCTTCGTTCGGCGGAGGCGTACAATCGAACAAAAAGCCGGATCCGCCGCGCGCGCATTCCCTCCGGCCGCCATTTTGCTAAATCCACCCGGCCCTGCCGCATCCTTCGACAATGATTAATAGCCTGCATCGCGTAGCCGTCGTCCGCGGTTCTGCATTCGCGCAAAGATTAAAGGACCTCCTTCCCCGGGCTAGGTCGGCGAGATTAACGGGCCAGGAACGAGGTAAGCTCGATAAAGCTCGACTGCGGACTCGGCGGAGCAGCTTTGCGAGGCCAGATCGGATTTGCGACCCGGGCCGAAACTTCGCCCGGGACTTTCCCAGATAATGCGTGCTCGCTTTTCAATTTTTTCCTGCGGACTTTGAGCCTCCTGCCGTTCGACTAACGAGCCCGCCCTTTGTCGCGCGACTTGTCGGTGCTCCGGGAAAGTTCTCGGCGGCGTCAGACGATCGTTTCCGGCGGGACACGCTCGGTGACTTTGTCAGTCGACGGCGCTTGGAGATTGAGAATAATGAATTTCAGCTACTGATCGCTTTGCGATCTGGGTTTAGGGTTGTCAGGGAGTAGAAACGATTTCAAAGAGGTGTGTCGATTTCATGTGATAGAATTGGTAATTTGTTTCATTGCAGGAATGTAGTGTAGTTGGCACGGAGGTTTCATTCATTTCTTTGTCAAATTGACAGTGTAAGGAAATTGTGAGGTTTGGTATGTGGACCGCATATTTTGAAAGTGGCGTAAGTACATTTTTCTGTGAAAGTAGGATATCGTGTAAATAAGCAGTTTACATTGTATTAATCACAAATTATGTGATGTCTTTTTTAAAAATAATGCAGGTACATCACTCTCAAAATAAACGGTCTATTTAATGAAATTTGAAAATTGATCATTGATTGAAGTAAGCCAGGTTGTTTGTTTTGGTATTTTCGTGGCTATTATCGCATGTTCCATGAATTTCATGAAATGTTGCTTTTCGAAAGTGCAAGTGAGCGTTGCCTTTGGTGTTAAGTAAGTTGCAGCGAGGATGGTACTTTGAATCAGGGCAGGCTAGGCATTTAAGTCAGCTAGTGGAGCGAAGTTTGCGGCTATTGCGATCAAGCATTGATTTCGTTTGGCCAGGTTCACGTTGTACTTGGAAGCGTGCTTTGAAACCGGAATTTCGTGGTTTTTGGAAAACTCGTTTTCGAGATGCTGACCTCGTTGATGGTGCGAAGGCGGTTCTCGAACGAGGTCGGTGGAAAACGTTATTTTGCGGCAGCTGGCGCCATGCTAAGATTCGAAATGTGATTTTAAACGAACGTGTTTGTATTCGGCGACAGAAAATTTCGAATTTGCACCCTCGTGGAAAATACTGCTATCAGCATAGCTGAGCACTCCCTGTCTTTTAAGAAGAAGCTATCCGCCCCTAAGAGGATTAAGGACTGAAGAGATTAAGCTGTATGCTCCCACTGCAGTAGATTTGCCTCCTTTTTCGTGTTCTTCGTATTTTCCACTTTACGCCGGTCGACTTGGTCGATTTTGGCGAGGACATTCGTCGTAATGCGATGAACGTTTCCAAAATATTCACGACCTCGGGCAGAAACGTTCCATAAGTTCACTGTAAGTAGACAGGTTACCTTGATTCTATATGGCAAATGGCTCAGTGTCATGAAGTTGTCTACTTAGGTGTAACATAAGCCGGTCGAAATGCTTTGAGATAAAGTTTTGACGTTTTAGCGGAACGGTCACGTTTCACACTTTAGACTTAGAAATATCAAATAATGTTTTGACATAAAATGCAATGAACGTGCCAATATGCGCTGGGAGCTGTTGACAAGGTGAAGAATCATAAAGAATTTTCGTTATATCATCTTTGACGCATGTTGATAACACATAAGTTGATACGTTTTTGTGTGTTGTTTTAAGTTGAGAACGTACTTAAATGATAAAATAGTTGCAAGGAAAGTGCTGAAATATTTGGCATAACAAATAGTGCCATTTATGAATATATTGTATATTGTATTATTTTGTAAATGTACAAAGATCAGAATAATATTCCAGTCGATTTTCCAAATAGCTTCAAAACTCCACCAATATGAAGTATTAACATTCAACACGAAATAAAACGTTCGCTAAGCTCGCATACATTAATCCCACACATTCGCCTATAATCCCTTGTTGGTACGCAGAAACAGCTCGTAAATAAATCAAAAGCACCCCTCTGCACTCTTCATACGAAAAAAACTGGGCAATTACGTCGAAAAATAATGTATCCTCCTCTCTAAAAGCTGATCGAAATAAAATCCCTGCCGCAAGTGCGTATGACTACGGACTTATCCTCGTGCATGCGTACACCCACACAGATATGTGTACACACACATGCATTTTGTAGCAATTCTACCGTGAGTCCAGATAAAGGACAACGTCATAAAATTCAATGCCAATAATATACTTGCTAATGTCCTGCAGGGTAGCGCAACCTGCAAGCGAATATCAAAAACAAACAGAACAGAAACGCGCGGAACGACTTTTCAGAAAATACACGCATCGGTGAAACCTAATCATCCGCGCACGCAGGCACGCACGCAGGCGCACGCCAGCCCTTTGAAAGCAGTTTCCGCCGTGCAACTTTAATCCAGAATTTTATCCCAGACGCAGTATGTCCAGGATTAATCTCAGCTAGCGCTGCTTATCCGTGTAACTAAGCCGCGCCGGCCTCACCTATGTGCAACGCAATTTATGTATGTGTCCACGCATACGGTATACATGTACCGGCCGTAAGCCTGACGGGCTTCTCTGCCGAGAGCGCCTATAGGCTATTCAAATTTATGCCTTCGGCCGAGCGAATAGGCAGGCACCCCGTCGCAGGACAAATGCGTCGACCACTTCAGGATATTACTGTAATTTTCGCGCTGCAGGACGAGCGTGGGAATTGTTTCCAAACGCGGGGAGATTGGGTTCTTTCCTCGGATCTGATTTGAAACTGCGCGATGAAGGGATGCAAAGTGAAGAAAGCTGTAATGACGAACAATGCAGGATCGAGGATCCTCCAGGATGCGAAAAGGCTGGCGACGGTAAGGGAGTTCGTCCTGGAGGACTCGTGCGCGCGGATTTCGGATGGAAAGAATGTGAGACGGTTGAGAAATCGGTAACTGGGGAAATTGGAGGAAAACCAATCGGCGTTTGGGACAAAGGAAGTCTTCGTAGAGGCGGAAAGGATTCTCTGTAGATGCTGAATCCATGGACTTTCTTGTGTGAATAAGGGAAACGCGGGTTACTAGTCGCAGACTTTGGTTGAGAATTCTGAGATAGGAATGAATAATAAAAATGCTTTGGCTTTTATCTATGGTAGAGGCAAAGTAGTGTGTAGTGATGGATATGTAATATCAGAGGTGCATGAATGTTGCAGCGAATTTGTGCGTACAGCAGTGAACGCATGTTTCCCTGTTTTGTAATATTAAAGTCCATTCTGGCACACGTCCTTACTAAAGCACCGTGTACTAAACTGTGAGCCAAACTCTGAACGTTGACACTAATCCTACTCTGTTGCAGCTCTAGCATTCCTTTCACCCATCATCAAACTCGTCCATGTAATATATTTAACATTTTCTCAACATTTTGACTTGTACTACTTAACCACCTAAACAGTGTAGTACACCTTTCAGTACAAATGAATACATGAACTTAACCGATGCAAGTATCTGTTTTAACACTTTCGAATCCTTGACTTGTACTACTTGATGACTCATAATTCTCGATACACTCCGCTACTCGTATTATATTTCCCGCTCGTCCAATCATTCTCGCAACCCGAACGCATACACGTACAGGATAGGTACATGAATGAACGAACTAACCTCAGCAAATCTAATCCCTTTAGTCATTCCATATTGTACGACATTGCGCGTGCGAGATAAAAATCGTACATTGTATGTAAATCATTCGTTAAGTGAAAATATTGACTATTCAGCAGACAGATTGTGTCACCACGAATTAAGCTGCTGTCTAAACGATCACTTATGACATTTAGCTGGCATCCAAGCGCCTTTACTGTCACATACATACCATACTTTTCTCTTAAATTTGTCTCGTTGTCATCTTTACAAAATATTCGTCCCGCAATTAACACTTGCCAGGCGCAAGATGTCTAAGACTAGTTATTTATTTCATTAAGATTAGAATAACACCTTTGAATATCTCGTGTATTAAGTTTCACTGTCACTTTCTGTCACAGCTTTCCGCATTCCCTTTCGAAGTCTCCCTGTTCACTTATGCATTCTGACCCGCACCGCCTACGTTCTCGTTCATCTAACACAACTCCTGCCCTTCGCGCTTCCCGATCGTCAACTTGAGACAGTGATCAGTGAATCTTAGCTCGTCATCCGACTGGCGCCTCTCACACACCGTACGCTCGTTACATCTTAGGTGCTTATAGTCAGATCAGAAGCGGTCGGAACGAAGGATGATCGTTAATAATTAACAGCGACTCACTGATTGCTCGGGCCCCTCTCGCAAATTGCTGGATCGATGCCATCGTTTACCCTCCCTACACCCCTCGAATTTAGCCCACCCTCTGGGCTTCGTTAATGCGTCATTATCGCCGGGCGCGACTGGAAGTGTTAAATTCATTATGCGAGGCCCGCGTCGAATATCAACCGAGCCTCCCCCATCCGCCATTTTAAGCTCGATCATGCCAGTTTTCGTCACGGAATTAAAGTTGCCGCTTGATCGAGTTGTCGGCGGATGGGGTCTTAGTTCGAACCCTTGACTTCGCCTGAGCGTGCGAGCGTTGACGATGTGTGCTGATGGATGTAGTGCGTGGGTGGGGAGGTTTTAATTGGGTGGAAGCAGGGGATGATCGTTAAGAAAGTAAACGGAGTGGTTAAGGGATTGTCAGTGAGCGTAAGTTTGCCTCGTGTCGTGGTGATGATATTTTAAGCAGCTTCTTGACAGTGGGTGGAAAACGATGTATATATGTATATTCGGATTAAGCGGTTGACTAATTAAGCGTTGCGTAATAAGTCGGAACAAAAATGATGCAGGTGAGGTAACTTGAATACTTTGTGTTTTTAAAACGAGTGTTTTTTGGATTGCAGTCTAATGTGTAACGATGAAAGAACATGGTTGATATGTATTGTATTATAGTTTCTTGTTTCCGAGATAAAAATTTGTAATTGTAGCACTTTTTAAGTGAAAGTTTAATCACTGTCTCAATCGTCAATTTATTATAACAAGGAGACAGTTTCCTATCAATTACGAATAGGATACTTAGAATCTGTAACCTACATTTCAGACTACTACTGATTCAGCTACTTTGACTCCGGCGACTTCTGATTGTTTTGAAACGAAACGTTTTTACTACGAAGACGTGCTGGAGACGAGTAACTCATCAAAATTCATCGATCCCGCCCACTATTTTCAACTTTGCCGAAAGCGTTCGAGCATTGAATGGAAATTTGAGCATGGCACTCATCGACACGTAGTTCGTTATCTTATTATCGGCCGTTGGCTTGTCAGTAATTAATAACAAATTGTCGATTATCGGACCTGCATAATTGGCCGTTCGATGCTGCGACCTAAGCATCGTTAGTACGTAATTATCGGTCCTCATTGTATCCGCACCCTCACACACCTTCACGCACGATCATACACGTTATACACGTTATACACGCTCTGGTTATCACCGTGGGTACCGTTATAGCTCTTCTCGAATTTGCTCGTCACAGAGTGTCATTTTGCGTCAATCGAAGTTCGCGTTAATATTTCGCAATGTCAAATTGCCGGTTACGCCGACTGATATTAATATTCGTGGACGCAGTCAAAAGATGATTACTGCGTGGGTATGTTTAGAATGCTGTTGATCAATTGATTGAGTTTTGCTGTATTGAGATACTTGGGGCGTGTATATAGCAGTTAGTATGTTGCGTAGTTGGTGTATGGCTTGCTTTATCGGTATTGTACAAATACTGCAGAGGACGTAGTTCGTGGTATACATGCGAACTGTTCGAATGATGGATAAGCGGCTTATTCTAACAAATAGTCCACTGAATGAATGCGTACTGAAGGTGAAAATATTTTTGCGTCCGTGCAAAATACGCGGATATAAAACGGTTCGTACGTTTTACGGTGAAAGATGTCCAAATTACTAACAGTATGATAAACACACATACAAAGTTGCAAATTTTTAACTTGATATTGTACAAGTACAACCGTTGATGAATTTTTGTATGATTTCCATTTAACTTGCCATGCCTTAATGGAATTCCAAAATGAATAAAATTACAAAATGGAAAACCATCGCGGAATCCGAAAATTCCATTCCATTCGTACTGCTACGCAGCATGTGTATGATTAATCATGGACACGCTTTTCATATGGGAATTATTCCCCTGCCAAATCATTTCATGACTTTCATGAATATATATCCCTAAAAATATTTCGAAAATCGCAAATAAAAATCCCGACGACAAAAACATTTTATTAAAAATCTACTTTCATGATCTACTATCCCCCACCAAAAATAATCCAGAAACAATGCAATGACAAGAAAAGCTTTCGAAAAGTACCCACGCGAAATCGCACACTATTCATGCAGCAAATCGGTTAAATCATCGACCGGAAGTCGAGTTGAAATATCTTTTCACGCGCGTTAGAAATCCTGACACGGTTAAGCCGAGTACGCCGTGGTCCGTGTTCCCAATTTCCGCGCGCTTAGTCGTTCGCGCACCTTCGAGTCTCGCAGTCCTGGCAGTGAGTAAATGAAGGATCGGCCGGCAACAGTTCCGGAAGACGCCTCGTCTCGAGGAAGGAAACTCGCCGGGCGCGAAAGTTACGAGCGAACCGGTCGAAGGCGAGTTCGCACGTTCGCCGGCTTCGTGCCAGTCGAACGTGTCTCGATGCGAGTAGCACAATGTGTGTGACGTGCTTAGAACGGCGAGCGAACGTACGTTCGTACGTTCGTAGGTCCGTACCTGCGGGAATGCATCCTTTCGTGCGTCGCCGGAGGAAAGTTGTCCGGAAAGTTAGGCATCGAAAGTGGCCGATACGCGATCCTCGCATTTTCTTGCGTCGCTTTAAATGGACGCCGATGATGGATGGGTGAGGGGCCTAATCAAGCGGTAGATAATGATGATTAACGGTTCGGAGGCCGGCGTAATGGCCGGGCGGTGACAATTGGGGCTAGGTAGCTATCGCTTTGGGTCGAGACGATAATGCTTGAAATTGCAAAGGATTTTTTTTGACGGTGGAAGGTGTTGCGGTGCAAGTGCGAATTGTTGAGATGTTGAGAGCGGAATGTGAGCTAGGAATTGTGAAAGCGGTCTGAGAGAAAATTATACGAACGTTGGGAGAATTATTTACTGCGTTATAGTAAATTATGTAGGAGGTCGGGTGAATGATTCGAGATCAACGAACTTTGGGTCAAGGTATTTTCATGATTACTGATGCATGCATTGGTAGGTGTTTAAAAGATATCTACCGCTTTGTGATGTAGGTTGGAATATATTCAAACCAGGGTATTGTTTTCGGAAAACATTGATAAATTCTGCTATCGAAGTTTCATAATATAATTTAAATTATACCGCGCGGACAATAGAAGCCTCCTCCATTTTGATGTAATACGTAATTAACAAGAGATAGAACCACCGACGAGTTTCAAACATTTTCCTCAAAAAGGGAAACGTCCATGGAGACAGTAGTAACTTCATTTAGCACAATCCATAACCATTAAACGTACAAGGCCTAACATGAAGATGGTTTAATCTTTAAAATCTCTCCCATAACTGCACATGTACTGTATGAAGTACATGTATGTACTGTATGTACATGTATGAAGCATTGGGAACTGTTTCATACGTTCTCTGTGCTTTCTATGAACATGCATCAAACGATCGTAGCTGATCGATGGCTACCTACGTGCTTGTTGGCGCCAACGAGAGAGAAACTCGCCGGGGTCCGATCGAGTCGGCGGAAAGGGAAAGATTTCGGAGCTGAGCAAAGGACAAAGGACCTTTTTACCTTGCGACGGCTAATAGGCCAGTCGAAACGCCCACTCGCCGTTCAAATGCGCGAGTGCCGTTCGAGGCCTCGGCGTGCAGCTTTAAGTGCGCTGCTTTTTAACGAGCGCCCTAATGACGCTCGTTATTCTACCGTGAGCGTGTGTAAGTGCGTGCCAAGTACGACTTTGAGCGTCGAATAATAATTGCTTCGCGATCGGTGTTTGGCCGGATGCGAATTCAGATCACTTCCCTTCGTCCGCCTTCATCGAGAGCCGTTCGTCTCTCAATTAGGTTCTTTGAGCAGCTAATTAACGCTTAGTTCGCAAAAAGCGTACGTCGTTCGTCCGTAGTCGGAATATACACTTTGTTCGACGGGCAATTTACGTAAGGCTATAGAGCGTCTTCTTCGACTAATTGCTTTGTAGGCATTGGATATGGCATAAGAATAGATCTGTTCAGATTACGTTGTATGTAATGTTTCGAAGATAATTACATTATACAATCCTTACAACATCCTACGCGACAATTTGAGTCCGTAGCCATTTAAATTTCCCACAGTCTTTCCAAAAACAAATTTCCGAATTTGTTTTGGACGCCTCAAAACGTCCGAACACAAAGTCATTTACAAAGCAATAACATTCTTTAATCACCAAGAAAATCACTATGACATTCCATGACTTCACATAACGATGCCTTGCCACAAACAGCAGCGGTTTTGAGAATAAATTTTCCGCTAGCTATTCTCCACCCTTCGTCGACTCGGAAGAAAAGCATCCCCTACGCGGGCAAATCCCAACAAACGAGCAACGTTTTCCGCCGGAAGCGGGAGGAAGGGAAAGTGGCCTTCTCCCGAGATCGGTTCAAAAATTAACTTTTGTTCTCCACCGTCGCCGGTGGTTCCGATGCATAACCAACGGCAGTGGGAAGCTTTCGGGAGGAAATGCAGCTGCGGCTTCCAGCGGCATTTCGACGTCTGTCACCGTGACGTCCCGTTGCAAAACGTGCCTAGGCGTCCCTTGAATTATGGCCCCGGCACAATGCCGAGCGTACACCGCGGGATGCATGCGACTCGGTACAGCGAGTTTCACGCGACGCGGCCCGCTTTTTCGGCGATCGCGGTTGTTCGGAATTTATCGCCGCTGCGAGCTGGCGACATTGCCGTACCGATTGTTAGTCGGTTGGATTGCCACACTTCAGTTCCATGTTCTTATCGGAGGAAAACGTTACTGTGGATGGTTTCAAAGCGGAGGGAACGTTTGAACGGTGGTGATATTGTAGTGTATGGATTGCACTTAAGTGAAATATTGTTTGATTCTGTTAAACGAATTAGTTGGTGGTATGCCATTGGAAGTGCTGTAATACGTGATTCTATTATATTATGGGATTCATAGGCTTCCGTTTGTAACATCGCTGTCTTGTTACTTATTCTGCGACTGTCTTTTCTGTAACTCCGTTCTCTATCATTTTCTCTCTCTGTTTCTCTCATAGCTGATACTGTGCATACAAGCTTACGAGAGTACACATTGTCATCGCTTTATCGATTTCACAGCTTGTTCGACGGACGGTGTTCTTTGTCTCGAGATGCCTACATTACTATTCTGCGTTTGCGACGATAGTCTAATTTCGGTGAATTTTTGTCGACGCGGGTGGCTTCGTTCGTGGCCTACATACGAATTTGGCAACTTTCTGCGATGTGAATGGATAAGGAAATTGTTGCTTTTGCGGTTGATTTATTCGCCCAGGATACTGTGTGTAGAGTCGAGAGTACGGATTGCGTAACATGTTGCGTAATTGTGTGTTGGAGGGTAACTGGTATCTCAATGTTTCATGCACGTGTTACACATATCGCTGGGCTTGCAAAGCAAGCAATAATAGTGCCTTTGCGATGGGCATCCACAAATTTCGCGAATCTATCAATATTTCAGAAATAGTAACATGGTGAAACTTTAATAGTGGGTTTTAATGTACTTAATAACGACTCATGCATATTATATATATTATTAATATATTATTATTTAATATATATAATATACGTAATGTACGCAAACAAAAAAGAAACACGACATGCCCGAATGATTAAGATGTTGAAATGTTCAATTGAATTTATGTTCGACATCCATCGCCGATGCGTTCCAGGCAATTAAACTCGGATCACTTCACCTTGTTTTATGGCATCATTGAAGAAAAGTACTCCGCCCGTAACATAAAATATCTGCAATTTTGCACAACGCGATAGTGTCTCTAAACTCGAAGGAAACTGTCGTGGAAACTGTGCTTCCCGCGGAGGCAAATTCGTACATTCCTCGCATTATTTACTCACAACGCGAAGCTGGCAAGATTAAATGTCCACAACGCGTTCTGCGTAATCATTCCGGCCATTGAGCGTCGGAAAAACACTCAAAGCGCGTTATGGCTGCTTCAATTTGCTCGTAATGTTTTCCTTTATCACCTACTGCATGACACTGACAGTCGATCTACGCTCCACTATATCCAACTTTTCACGTATACCCAAACAAGTAGCAGTAGTATTGTTTATTGCTCCTTTACGGGTTACAGTCTTCTTACAATCTTTCGTCTTAACTTACTTAACCTAACTTAGCTTTATGTTGTACCTAAACAATTAAATCCCTCGTGCATTTCCCACGATCAAATCAGTTGCATACCTCCCGATTTTCCGTTATACCAAAGAAATGACGGACAGATTTACGTCAGAGTATATTTCCTGAATTTAATACTACAGCCGTTCCGGTCAGGCCAGCTGCCTGTAGATGATGTTGAGATTCGATTCACGGTCGGCGCGTAATATTTGGCGGAGGACCCGCTCGCGTGAACGAGCCTGTAGGCGGAAAATGCTGGCGCGCAGCAGGATTCTGTTGCTTCGAATGCGTGGGCGTGCAACAACGAGGCAGCAAACGCTTCATGCACCGACGCCGCTCGTAAATGGAGACGGGCTCGATAACAGTGCCTGATAAGGGCCGCCCCCGCTCCTCCCGATAATACTTGCCTGCCTCAACGACGTCTGAGCCGACATTTTTCGATGGCTTCGAGGACCTACGAACTTCGAGCAATCGATCGGCCCTCGAGATCGAATCGAAATCATGTCAGCTGGTCAACGTTCGCTGTTCGGATTCTCTACTAGGCTACCAGAGTCGACTTCAGTGTGATTAAGCTGAAGCTGGATTGTGCAATGTCGATAGGGATTGTTCATGTTCGTATAAGGTAGTTTTAGGTCTGTCGCAAATGTTCGGCTTTAGATTACTGTTCATTTTTCGTCCGCTGTTGGATCTGAAGATTTGGAGCAGAGACTGTTGTCAATGCAGCATGTAGGATATGTACTCTTTTCTGGTTCTTTACTGTACTGAGACGAGAGAATTGGAAGTATTCAGTTGGTTGGTCTATCGAGGTGGCGCAAATTTGTCAATCCTGTTCATTTGAAAACGAGCAAAAATCAATTAAAGCCTTTTATTAATCCATTGAAAGGCTGACGCGAATATTTCAGTTTCACTCACTTGAAAATGACCAAAAATCACTTAATCTTATTTATCATCCTAACGACAGTTTGAGGCGAATCTTTCGGTTCTACTCGCCTGAAAATGAGCAAAATACATTTAAACCTCTGTAACTTCAACAAAAGTCCGAAGAACATTGGTCCAGCACGAGGCTTTAAACGGCTATAATATTCTTCGTTGTTTCGAGATATCAGCGTCGACCAGTCGGCGTCACTCGGGTGAGAACAAAAGCAAAGGGCCATTATGCAGAGACGTCTCTTCTCCGACGTGATCTCGAGAGAAGAAATCGTCTGCCGGCGAGAAGAGAATCTTGAAGTCGCCTCTAAGGAAAAATGTCTCAGCGCCGCGTCCTCGCCCCGGTCCTTAGTACACTCCGTATGTACTCTCCTCAATGGCCTTCGTCGCCTGTAAATACAGACGAGCGCTGTGCTCGAGAAAATATGCAGTTCGCTTACCGTCGCGGACAAGAACGTTTACGTACACCTATACGTACATCGTCGTTTATTGATATTCTTTACTCTTCCTCTATCGGTGTCATACATTCGGAAGAAAACTTGTTGCGTTAAGTGTGGATTTGAACAAAAATGATAAAAAGATTACTAAAGCGATAATTTCATAACATGAGATTCGGTAGTAAATTCGTGTCTGACACAGTGTCGTAAAAAGTGTATGAGCCGTCTAGACTGCTTCTATGGCTGTCATAAAAATCGCTTATAA
The DNA here is from genome assembly GCA_914767735.1 of Anoplius nigerrimus. Classification (NCBI taxonomy): domain Eukaryota; kingdom Metazoa; phylum Arthropoda; class Insecta; order Hymenoptera; family Pompilidae; genus Anoplius; species Anoplius nigerrimus. The sequence goes on along the minus strand of OU612088.1, from coordinate 9,823,112 downwards.
GAAAACGTGCATTACTTTCCATTGAGAGACTGTAAATGTACGTAACTTGCATGACAGGTTCGTATAGAAAAGCGATCTTTTTAACAATGAAGCCGCGTAGCAGAATAGGAATGACTAAGAACGGATTCGATTGCCGACAGATGCGCGTATTGAAATTGAAATTGCGGGTGCCAGGCCGTAAATTTCAGGGACGTGCCCATTTTTGTTTTACCGCTTGCATTAAATTGCGCGCAGTTTATTTTATGCGGATTTCGGAACGTACAACTGGACGTTTTCAATTTGCGGATGAGACGTATGATATTTTGATATCCTGCCTCGGTACAGTCCGCATTTCATGAATTGGAATATGGTCGGGCTTTGTCTTTCTTCCTCTTACGCTCCGAATTTCAAGAACACTCGAAATCGTTTTTACAAGCCGGAAACCTTTCATAATACTTTCTGCATCAGTAATCGTAACACCTTTAACTTTTATCCTCCCAGCTGTGCTTCAGCCGTACCTCTAAGAAACACGTATTAAAACCAAATTTCACTCCGTTCGATTACTCTTTACTTCTGTTATTTCGCCATATTTGAAATTACTGGCACTTCGGGTGTCACTGAATGCAATGACCAAAATTGAAGCCTAAACCACTTCATCGATCAGTATATATTATTCGGAATTGTATAAGAAAGAGCAGTCGGGAGGGGGATGCAATACAAAGAAACGAAAGAATTTTCAGTCCGAGTGGCCAAACTTCCACTCCATTCGTTCATTCTTCACTTCTCTTATTCCACCATATTTCAAGTCAGGCACGTCGAGTGTGACAGAATGCGATGACCAAAATTCGGACCCTAACCACTCTACCGATCAGAGTAGGTATATTCGCACTTCGCTAAGAAAGAGCAGTCGGGAGTCGGATGAGATTAAAAAAAAAGTAACAATCTTCAGCCGATTTGCCAAATTTACACTCGATTCGATCATTCCTTTCTTTTCCCATCTCACCATATTTAAAATCAGACACGTCGAGTGTCACAGTATTCCATGTCCAAAATTCAAATTTAAGCCACGCCACCGCTCAGGGTATATCCGCACTCGTCCAAGAAAGAGCAGTCGGGAGAAGAATAAGATACACAGAAAAGCAACAATTTTCAACCGATTTTCCAAATTTCCACTCAATTCGTTCATTCCTTTCTTCTTCCATCTCACCATATTTCAGATCAGACACGTCGAGTGTCACAGTATTCCATGTCCAAAATTCAAATTTAAGCCACGCCACCGCTCAGGGTATATCCGCACTTGTTCAAGAAAGAGCAGTCGGGAGAAGAATAAGATACATAGAAAAGCAACAATCTTCAACCGATTTTCCAAATTTCCACTCAATTCGTTCATTCCTTTCTTCTTCCATCTCACCATATTTCAAATCGGACACGTCGAGTGCCACAGTATTCAATGTCCAAAATTCAAATTTAAGCCACGCCATCGTTCAGGGTATATCCGCACTTGTCCAAGAAAGAGCAGTCGGGAGGAGGATGAGATACAAAGAAAAGCAAGAATCTTCAGCCGATTGGAATCGTGACATATCACGACCGTCCGACCGCGCGTACAACCAAGCTGCACGTACAGTGCATACGTATAGCTATACTGCATCGTGATCCTTGCCTCTTTGAATTTATGCGTCTCGACGCGAGCGGGAGCGAGAAAGAGGGAGTCAACAGGCACGAAGAGAGAAGGAGAGGAAAGGATGCCCATTAAGAGGTGCATGCCCGCAACGAGTTTCGTACTTTATACGCGGCCAGAACTTTAATTTACAGTTACACGCCGCGGACGGGCCGGATTACCGCGTTACATGCCGCTGCTTATGCGGTGTAATACGTCACGCTGTCCTTGCCGGCACGCGCGATTACCGTTAATTCGAGACTCGGCTGATTTTTTTTGAACGAAATTTTTGTCAATGCCAGGCCCGACGATCGTAAATTGTCCCGAGGGTCGAGAATCATTACGTTTTCTCTTTCGACCTTTTCGACGCCGCGGTCGCGCAAATTTACTTTGACGCTCTCGGTGTGTTGGGTAATTGGTTCTTCAAATTCGAGTTTCGACCGGTGGCGAACTCGTGCTGAGAAAGTAATTTGAGGTGCGGAGTGGTCGGACATTGCTAACGATGTGTCAAAGTCGGGTTTTGAGACAGGAAGGTTCTGAGGAAAAGGAAACATTTTCTGAGCGTGAAAAATGTCAGGAAAGCTGAGAACATGTTCGCGAGTGAAACTTGGAAAAAAGAGAGTAAAGGAGGGAACGGTAAGGGAACAGAACGTGCGATGGAGAGGATAAGAGCGCATTTGTATTGTCTCCTCTCCAGATAGCTTCACACGAAATGCGCATATGAAGAGTTAAGTGGAGAAGTTAATAAATTAGAAACAAATTCGTTCAAAAGATTGGTAGATTTATGTTTGACTGTTGGCCCAGTGCTGCTCTATTTTCGGATGAGTAATTCTTCCTTTTCTGCACACTGCGAGATATCAACTAATTTTAGCTACTTTTTTCCTTGAGTGATTCATATCCGATTGTTCCTCGACCCCGTATTCAGACTGATGTACCATGATTGTATTGCTGACGTAGCAGAACTGACGAATCGATCGATTCATACAAAAATGACATAGTCCATCAGAGAAATCACAAGGAAATCTTCTGTATTCGCCAGAGATGATCGTTAATCGAAAGGAAAATATTGGGAAGGACAAACGATACAAATCTCGACGCAGATAAGATCGATGCGAAGAAGCGAGTTCAAGATGTCGGAAAAGTCAAAGTTCAATGGACATTCGTAAATGCTGACATACGCTCGGCTGCGCTCGAAGTCAGGCGAAAGAGAGGAAATTTTTGCGTCAAAGCACTGTTTTCCTTCTCCGATGTCGTTCGAGGAAAGCATCTGTTGAAAGCTCGCTTCCTCCCGGGCGACGTTAATTTGTTTTCCTTAAAAAGTTTGCTCGCCGGACGAGGAAGATGAATTAATTACGATGAAAAGCGTGATGTCTCCTTCCTGAAAACGAACGATGTCTTGCGAGCTACTCGTAATTAGATGCGATTTTCGCGTCTGCGAATTATCCCCACTGACGAGGAAAGCCGGCGGGGCTAATTAATTAATATACTCAGCGAACCGAAAAAGAGAATATCTTCGCTCGAGGAAACTTGCGCGGACGAAGAGCGAAATTAAATCTGGAATCAAACTGCGATGTCGGAGACAGTAAAATGTCGGAACAGACTCGGCTTATTCGCTGCTACTTAAGCTTGTGTTCCTGAGATCTCTACCGTGCGTATGAGATCCTAAGTACTTTGGGTAAATAAATTCCGCTGTCGATCCAACAACGGTAATATTACATGCCTGGTATATTGTAACAGCCATATCATGTTTTAGTGTACAACAAACAGTTTGACGCAATTGTTCTCGTACAGGACCATAAAATACGACCTGTTACTCCAGCGGTCGGCGCAAACTCAGCAACGCCAGCCAAAAGCAAGCGTTCCGAATATTTCGAAGTAGACCCGGACAATGGAAGCGTGTCCTCCCTTTGTCGTAAAGCTTCTAAAGCGTCGACATCCCGAATCAAGAGTTCCTTAACGTTAACGCAATCCGTACAAGATGCTTTCCACGAGATTATTCCGACCGCGACCGTTGGGAATTTTGACGAAATCCAGCGCAGCACAATCGGAAGCCATTGTGTGCCATTTTGGATCAGACGACAAATAATCCCCTCTCCGCCCCACCAGCTCCGAATCGTGGCCCCATTTTCCTGCCTCGCAGAATTGAGAACGAACGCTGTCGGAATGAAAGTGTAAAGAGGAAGAACGAGGCGGAAGAGTGTTGCACTAATTCGGCAATGAAATCTGCCGAGTTTTCGGCCACTTCCCACGCCGTGCCGAAGAAGAAAGCGACTCCGAGTTACTCTCGATCTCCCGGAACGGAAGTGGGGCGAAACCTCGTCCTGTCGGCGGTGTCATCTTCCGATCGCGGGAACAGTTACAATTACGATCGGAAACTGTAATGTAGCACATCGTAAATGTTTTGATCAAGAGACCGTTGAGTATGGAAATGATTCTTTCCATCTCGCACTGTAGACAAATTACGGATATGCAACGTATCGGGCAGATAATGTTATGTGACGTTGACGTGCGTCAGGTATTGTGAAAATGTGAATGGAAAATGCAGATCATTACCGCTGGTAAACATGATCGTTTTAATTGTTTATTTTCAGTACGGAAATGACAGGGGTAAATTAGGCAATTTAATTGAGGTTCATAAATGTTTTTACCTAGTCAACTTTCACAGACGTCGGAGAAATCTATAGGAAATATTAATGAAGTTTAATTATAAGAATCTAATGGTACACATAGTAAGAATGTAAAATGTATGGAACATTAATGAGCTGAATATTATTTTTGTTCGCCTTCTACCGACATAATGATTTCCGTAATTTTTTCATTGTTAGCTGTGTGGCTTGACCAGTGCACACTTTTGATTAGCCGAAAAAAATCGTTTAAAACTTAATTGGAATTTACGTTTCGTGCAAGGTTTCTCTCGAATGTGTGTTTTTCTTTCACTCCACTCCACGCCACGCGCGTGAAGTAAATGTTTTTCCAGGAATTTCACGCGACATTACGCTTGATGCATTTTGCATTACGCTGCACACATAATTATTAGGAAGAATTTAATTAAGTTGTAACGATGAGCACAGTGGACGCAAGGCGTAGCAATTATTTTGTTTCCGCCGAATTCTATTTACTGTTTTATCGTTCCCGCATAATTTCAAAAATTAGATAATTACGTTTCCCGCCTGTATTAGGCCCGCATTGTCGGATAACACTTTTCAATGCGACGTTATCCAGAAACGAAATTGCTACTTTCCAATAAGTTTCTCTCGCCGTCGCATAAATAATCGATCTTTCGGTCGTTCACTTGATCCTGCATTCTTAAACTTTTACTAACATTTTATAATCGCATCGCCGGCGACTTTGAAAGTTTACATTAATATACGCGGTGTACGAGATGATATTCACATTACTTGCGCATATTATTCCAATGACTTAGTCAATACTTTCGAATGTTGCCTAAAATGGACTCTCCTGCCAGATCAAATTTGCTTAACCCTGACATTGAAAGTTGATTCTAGCCTGTAGAGTTTACGACGTTTCCGGTACTTGCGCATATTATACCAACATCTCAGGATAATACTTTCCAGTGTTGCATAAAATGCAAATTCCTCTTCCTGCTAAGTTTCACTCGCCCACGTGCAAATCGATGATCGCTTGCCGATCCACTCGATCGAATATTGTTCTCTACGGCAAAGTGTCTTTAATGATCGACTGTCCGTCCGCGGCGCGATGTTGAATAATTCGAGGATGGGAGAGAAAACTCGTGATCGAACCATTGTTGACTCCGTTCCTGATAGTCAGTCCCGGATGAGATCACGATTGGGACGATCGTAGATCGACAACCTAGTTGCAGCCACGATTGCTTATTAAGTTCTAGTTTGCGCAAGTCTAACAACTGGTTAACGCGAACTCCTCTTTTTACCCCAACGCTTGCGAGCATTGTAATAAGAGTGTCTATTGTCTTTTGCAGGGGAAATGTCCATTTGAGGAAACTGAGGCCATTCACTGCGAATAAGAAGAGACCGACAGGAAACGATACTCTCGAGATCGATAATTGGCTGCGAGATTTAGATCATCATACGGTAAGAACGACGTTCGTTAAATTTTTACAAACCCTTCTTTAAATGTTTAACAAAATACATCGGCAGCCAATTAATCCTGAATATATATCACACAACACCAACTTAAACCACACTGTCACCATCCTAAACAAAAATGATAAATATTACACTGCTAAGCGTTATGATCAAATTCAAAGTGATGGCCGCGATAAATGAATCTTCAGCAAGCCTCCCTGACATCAAATTCAATCATTGAGCACCTGTACATGTTCAATCACCTTCATCAGCGACTCATAACCATACATTAACGTGATGTTAACGTCCATGCCGTTCGTTAAAACATACTCCTTCATTTCTTTTAACCAGCCTCGGCCACTCATGTCACCATATAATTTAACTACCGAATCGAACATCTACAACATTAATCTCTTTGAACACATGTCATTGGCTCCCTGCAGTCATTTTGTCAAAGCAATCGTTTGAGATACATAGAGTGGCGAACGTTTAATCGGCAAAGATCGACGGCCGAGAAAGCGAACATGACAAACGCACGTTAACTGACGTCGGCCAGAACGAGTTTGATGTCCTCTTTCGATTTCTCCGGGAGTGGCCTTGAAGTCGGGATCTATCTGTCGAGGATTCTCGTTCATCGCGTGCTACCGTAATGATGATTCAGCCATGACTAGATGCCGAGATTCGCGTACGCACCGCGTGACGATACGTGTGCATCAAACGAAAATTTTAAAGTTCCTTGGTGCGTCGTATGATTCGTAATTGTTAATCTTCTGTATGTAATCTTTCTTGATTACGGTCCAGTTGACTGTACGAATTTACGACTTTTACTTAAGTTTCTGTTTTTTAATATTTGTTAACCTTTACTTTGTTTATTGTTATTATTGTGGCGTGCAGGTAATGTTCAACGTACTAAACGCATCAGAAAATTTTTTTCAGTATATACTTGGATAATCTATACATCCGTACATTTCCCCAAAATTTCTTACGTGTAGCAGAAGAAACCAACGGAAAAACTAAATCTTTCTCTCTCTTGAAAGTTAAAAAATATGTCATACTTCTCAGAATAAACTTTCTAGAAACGATCAATTCGAATTGAACCAACCATTCCATATCCAATCCGACAAGACCGTTCGCGAACGACCGTAAAAAGGATGTTTTTTGCCTACATTCGCTTATGTCTCACCGTAAGACGCGTCGATCGATTAAGTTGTCGGTTTCCTTTCTCGCGATCTTCGCGGATCTAATGGCATTGAAATTGTAGCTTGTACAGGCCGCGGAAAGTGATTAAAGTCGACATGAGGCCGCGGGAACGATCGCGGGACGGTTATTTAGCGAAGAATTTATTGACGTGGATGCTGTTTAGCCCGTTAATGTCTTCATTGCCTGGCCTCGGCTAAGGGCCGTGCTTAATTAGTCTTCTCATTTGCGAGTCGTGACGTGGGAGTGGCGTGTCGCTGCACGCGCAGAATGTGAATTTCCGTGCGATAAATGCTAGACACTTTTTTTCAACTGCGAACGCGAGGATGTTCGTAAGTGAGGTGAACGTCCGAGTTATGGGTAACAGTATAGTGTTTTTTTTTTTGCCTCAGATGCACTTTGCCGATAGGGCGAACAATAATGGCCGGTACAAAAGAACCTTCGCGAGCGAGTCAACTACTGTTGTAATTAAATGTTGCGAACGGAATATTGCGATGGGATGTTAGAGGATTTCGAAAGTCAGGATTTTACTGAAGAATATTTTTATTGATAGGATAAATAATATCGAACGGTGATGTTACGTGATTTATTATACAAGATAGCGCAATATTTTGAGGACTGAAAGTCAGAAATAGAAAGTGAGAACATAAATATGGTGATGAGATTCAAAAGCTAAATTTTGGGTGATTTTATTTATGTGCAGTTTTTTATCAATTTTGTTTTGATTGATGTATTCAATGGTAGTATAGTGAATTTCAGTATTAAGAATCTAATTTACTGAATGTGTTCGTTAGGCGATCATTCACCGACCGCTTCGTATATACCGTGTGCAAGCATCGAAAGACATTTACGGCACGGATCCAATCGAGCTCAATGAAGATTTATCGATCACTTCGTTCGGGCATCGACGCGATCTTTTAGTGTCAGATTGATTTAAAGTAATTCGTAGACATTCGCGTGGAATGTCGATTATGCAACATGTAGCTAACTATCGATTGCATTTAGGTCAACGTTCGTTGACCTGCGGAAATTGATTCTCAATTATAACACTGCAGTTGATCCTTGGCAATCGAACGATTGATCGTCGCTAATCGATATCAAGCATTCATTGATAAGAACGCCGACTATTAGACGTGAATCAGCTCACACAGGAACTTGAAATGTTGTCATTACTTTGGAAGATATACGAAGATGATGTAAAGAAAGTCCTTACCCTTTGTTACTAGGTGGATAGTTAAACTGTGTTAAAACTCGTTTCGTCACTCTTCTCTCTGAACGATTCCCGCACGGCAAACAAAAGCGGACGCGACGCGAAATTTTGCGGACGTCGGCGATTTCTGCAGATGGGCACTTCCGTGTGCGACAATTGCAGAAAAAATCATTTTCGCCATAATAAGCCTCACCCCTCTTCCTACTCACGTTACATCCATTAACCCACTTGCATCGGCGAATGGGAGGATCGCTTATTGCTAGTATTAATACTGTCCAAACTAAATTTATGTTTCAACTAAGTTCCTAAATCATGTCAAGGAGGACGAGAATCATTCGAGTACTTACTACTTTGGTAAACGTGGTTTACCAATACTTCGATATATAATCACCAGATTTCATATACGTGCACCTAATTAGGCATTTACAGAACCAAATTGGAAAATAGAAAATTTCTTTCGAAAGCAACAGTTGAACGGGGAATTCAATAATTGCAATCCATGCAATCAGTGAAACAAACGTATCGTAACAACTTCCTAAACTGCACGTTTGCCTACGCTCAGATACATTTGCGGGAAAAATCGGGAGTTAACTCGACTACCTTTGGTAACGGGAAACGTTATCAAGAGACATTTACATTCGAGTGCCCGAGCGAAAAATCAACAAGTGCTCGAGTATTCCGGCTCGTTTCGATTGTTCACCTAGTCCTACCCCTTTTGCGAATGGTTCGGCTGCGTCGAGCGGCTTTTGAAAAATTCATTCTCTCGTCTCTGTTCGGCAACGGCATCGATTTCCGCATAACTCGCCAATTTCCATCATTCGCAACGGCCTTGATCACTCGACAGGACTCGAGTCCGATGCTCCTCATGTCGTCCGGCAAAACTTTCTACGCGCCTGTTACGCCTGGCTCATTATCATTCGCGAGAGAGTTCGATAATCGCAATTATGGCAGCGCACTCGTGGCTCGACGAATCGTAAATGAACTCGTGACCGAGTCTCGATTCGGACTCCTAATTCTGACAGGTCGTGACGACGTTAACCGCCGATGATTTGCGAGCGAGAATTTGGCTGCCAATTACGATTCGGACCGAGTAGCGGACGGATTACGTGGACGAATAATCGTGCAAGACTGTTAAGAGTGAGGAAACGGTGACCGGGTGATCGACTTCGGGAGTTCATTGTGCCGAACGTGAATTTTGACGTCTGTGTCGGATGAAGTGGAAGACGTGCTGTGAATGCTTATAATTAATAATTGCGCACGGTGGAATTTGATTTATAACGACATCTGAATGTTTTTACGAAATTGTATTTAGCATCCAATGGGATGAATAAACGGTTATTCATCCTACGTTTTATGTGGTTATGCACTGATTTATATGATTGTGAATATTTGAATCAAAGTAAGTGCTCAAGCTGACAATTGTTAGTGTAAAGGAACGAAGACGTCAACATTTGTGCATTGAACTTCCTTTGTTATGATAATGTCCAGGTATTCCGAAAGCTTGGTAAAGTTACAGTACTGTGACCAGTGTATTTCAAAAGAAAGCAGTATTTTCGTCCGTATAGAAACTGCACCTGCTTTGTTATCAGACATCTAAAGGCAAATCGTAAATTTCATACTGCAATAACGTATGAATAATTATTTTTCGAGACAGAACAAACTCAATGCTTGCGCGCGGAGTGATATCGCAAGTCAGGTCTGCCGTCAGCTTCATTCTGCAACAATACTCGAACAACTATTCTCCCAGCGAAGAATCAAATTTCTGATATTTATACGAAAACGGCTCCAATTCGATTTCCGGCGCTACGATCTGCGCAGAGCGGTAGAAAAAAATCAATCAACGTCCAGTCCCGTTGCCTCGCGAGCGTGAGATGGAATAATACCTCCTACACTGAATCCATTTCCCTCCGGTAGCTTCGCTTTATTACGGTAATCCCACCGTACCCGCCGCACCCTCACATTTGCGAAACTACGAGGATGTAACTGTGAAACCCGGCTCAGGAAGCACGCTCTGATATATTTACGTATATGCCTACGTCGAGCATTAATATACATTACACACGTTCTACGTTTCTACGGTATGCATCGATGCTCCCACACAAGCTTCGATCACACGTATGTATAACCAGGTTCATCTTTAGCGGCCGGATACAGTGGCCGAGGCGTCGACGTGAAAACGATACGATTTGCACAACTTTCCTCGCTTCCGACGCACTTAACTGCAACTGAGAATGAGCGTTTCTTCAGTTGGCGGGCATGGCGCGCAACAGGAATTACTGGATCGCGTCAGCTGTGATTCATGAATGATCGCAGGCTGGCGAGAGTCAATTACTGCTGGAACTGTAATTCAGTGACAGCGCGTGGTGCGCGTCGGTTTGACATCTTTTTGGATCAAAAGTTCATCCTTCCTTTCCGTACCTCCGCACCATCGACACTCTATGAACAGTTTTAATATAAAATCATATAAACAATTTTATATTCTTTAATTTTATATACATATTTTACATAATTAACCTTAGTGCTACATATTAGCTATCATTACTAATAAAAATTATTTATTTCAAAGTCATATAATTATTAATCTATATATCTATGCATACGTAGTAATATTCTTAAAGTTATATGATATATTAGTACGTATAATATCCGAATCGAACCTTATTTTATTCGTCTCAAGCCCCTATTCCAAATTCTGCAATACATTCACTCTCGATCAAATTCAGATAAAGCACCGAGTCATGTTCATTTATGATGAAAATCGCTCGTGACTCTAACGACAAACATCAAGACCTCCGTACTACTTTGTCCCAAGTCCGATGCTTGTAAAACAAAGTCTCACTCGGATTCAACGACGACAACCGCGAGAAAGTGCATCATCCATTTCTCTCCCTCTTAAACTCTCTCTGCCTTTGTCTCTCTCTCTCTCTCTCTCTCTCTCCTCTTTCTACTTGAACTGTCTTCACTCTTTACGACCAAGTGCCTCCCGCATCTTTATCCTGATTTCTCCGCCAGCACCGTTGATGGAGATGACGCCATTTCTCATTACGACCATTCAAGACCCCCGCAATAATTACGCTTCTCCTTCGGCGGCATCGCTGTCATTCCCCGCGACACTGTCAATAACAGTAATTCCTTGACGCGAGGGTGTTGGGCGGTGGGGAGGATCGCGATGGAGTGCGAAGAAACGAGTGGTGACCTCGTTGTTTTCGACGGCGCCTAATTGGCTGACCAATTATTTGCCTCGCTACTGCGATCGCGCCCCGACTGCTTCGAACTGTCGAAGCCAACGGGTGACCCTTTACGACCGTATCGGCGGGCCGTTCCTTGACACAGTTCGAACCTCGCGGGCGTGACGGGTTTGGATATTGGCCTGGCATTTGTCGGGATTGTCTTGAAAGGAATAAGAGAGGCGTGGGACTGATCGCTTTGCGGTGAGTTGGTCGATCTGTAAAGCATGGATTGGAAGGGATAGATTAGGAAGGATTTGTTTTTTGAAGTGTGTTTTACTGGGATATACTGTTTTCGTTAACGTTTATTTCTGTTTGTTGAAATAATTTTTATATTGATACGATGCTACCCGACAATGAAGTTTCGGTATTTTCGGAATGTTCTCTTGGAAGCTGCCGTTTTGATGATTCATCTAATTATTATTATACTATTAAATCAATGTGGCATTGTTGCCGGTTTTAGTAACGTATGTACAAAGTAACTGTGTGAACATTCTATGAAATTCATGGTTTGTAGGAGACAAGGTTTTAAAGTGACTGCAGTGTCAAAATTATCTTCTGCGTTCGGTTCTACTGTAAGTAGAATGAATTATTCAATATTTGAAACAAAATTTTCCTTGATTCGAGATATAGGTATAATAACTTTGAGATCCACGTGAGAAAGATGAAATCTATGATATAGATTAATGACTTAGATTTGGGCTCTAATATAGAATCTGATAAAATACAGAATTTATAATATTGCCGTCGTTAAAACGAGGTGTGAAACTTCTTTTATCCATTATTACCTAGGCGTATCTGATTTTCAGTGGAACGAAGCGTGATTCTGAGATGTTATATGAGGCGTAAAAGTATAGATTAGAAGTTGCTACACAGTTTGTTGACTGCAAGCCTGATTCATTTGACCCGACGCATCTTCTCTGAATGCCATACAAAAAATTCTTTTTCCATTACCTGCGTCTTTGTTTCACAAGTCATTTCTATATCACAATACTCAGTTGACATAAAAGCATTTAATTCGTAAACAAACCTGAACGAACAGCGTTCGTTGACGCATTAAAAGTTTCTTATTTTCTCTTCCTCCCCCGTACGGATTAAACGATACTCGTTCATGGGAGAAGACTAGATCTGAACTCTAGTTAGCATGCTAAAATCAATTCCACCGCGCTCCGCCACTTTCTCCTCGAGACAATGAGCTTAGAGCCGGAAGAGGTTGAGCAGAAATACATCCAGGATTTTAGCATCTTCCATCCGATTGTCCGACCTTCATTAATTACAGATATGAGAACGGATCTCGTTCCCGCCCATGCGCTCGCGACTGCATAGGCGTACGTATCATTAAACTTGCCAGCCTGCCCCGCAATTAAGCTCACGGCAATCTCAATTCCTGCCACGCGTCTCGATCTACGATCGTAGCGGCAGATCGAGAATCTTTCATTTCCATCATGCCCGATACGAGAGTTCGAGCGCTCGTACCTAGCGTTGTAAATTTCGAGCTCATTAAGCTACTGCAACCGATTCCGACGTCCTCCTCGCTTTCCCTGTCACATTAACTCGTCATGCGTCAATTTCGCTAAATAAACAGTGCCGGCTCATAAATCAAGCGCAGATAAGAGCGAACAACGCTCGCCTTCGCATTTACGTACACGCGACGACACCGTCCTATCGACGTCGTTCATCAACCGTCGTATCATAAATTTCACGATCTCGATTGGTCCATTAAATCCGCCTCTAACGTCCCCTTTACTTTCTCTGTCGGAAGTTGATCGTTCGGGGAACACTAAAAACTTACTTGCTCGAAGGACGGTCGAACATTAAGTGGGAACATTAAAAAGTCTCGACAGCGAGCGCTTTATTAGCGCGTTGTACTGTTGCATATAGACACTCTCTCCTGGAGACAATTAGGGACAAAGAGTAGAGTTCCATATGTAATTATGATTGTTTTCGATTCTTCTTCTAATTAACCCTCATGACAATAACCGGGTACCCGGGTAGCCACCTTAGGTTTAAAACCTTTCTGGGTTCTGCCACAAAAATGAAAATATGGAAAAGATAATCTACTTCAAGACTGTTCGATTCGAGAGGATTTGAAGGGTTTTTGAAAATTTTAATTCAACAGAAAAAATTGTTACAAAATGTGTTAAGGTGGCTATCCGGTTATTGACATGAGGATTAAACTCTCTCGGGAAGAGAAGACTGAACAATTGTAAGCGTAATCCTTAAATCCACATTGCAAATATATCAACTTGATATTCAATATGAGTTGATCTTATCTTGCGCACGCTGCTTGTAACAAACACATCTGCCAGCAACATTGACGTAATCCTATCGAAAGTGCACACTGATCGTCGGATAAGGATTGACGATCCTGCGTCAACGGCGGTTTATTAGTACGCCAAAGCCTCGACCGCCGCGGGTACTTTCTCCAGAAGACAAAGAGGACAGGCATTTCGGGAGGAAAGGTAGAAGAGGGCAAACGGCACTTTCGACTCTTCCGACTCCTTCGAGATGTCGGGAGCGGAGGATCGCACGCGGATGCACTCGGCGCAATGCACTTTTTTTTTCCAGGCTTCACGTGCCTTCGGCTTCGAGAGTGGGCAGACACGTTAACTACTGGGAACCCAGGCCAGAGTTCCATGCACTGTCGCGCTTGCCATTCTCGGCGGTCGTTGCACCATGCACCACGAAACTGCAATTTCGCGAGTGTATTCACGGCGTCACGTGCGTCGGGCGAACGTACGTTTTCTTCTAATGGCCGCCGCGATTTGGTCATCGCTGTCTTATGGCCTCAGCTGGAATTGTGTTCTGGACTTTGGAATTTCGGCCGCGGTTTCGTTACGCTCCTGTTGCTGGAACTTTGCCGCAATCTCGGAACGACGCTTTCGTTTCACTTTTCCTCAGTGTAAATGGAGGATGCACGAAGAAAGATGTGGATTATTTTTGATGGCCATTAGAATTTTTTCACTTTGACAGTCAGGACTCTGTTTTCAGCATAGATATGTTCGTGCGGTTGGAGCTTCAGTTTTCTCGAAGGATGTTTTGCTTTTATGCACTTTGCTTGGGGATAGATGGGGTTGTTTATTTTTTATTTGCAATGTCCACAGAGATATTATCGTGATTGCGTTATGGTCCTTGGCGGACTCCTGCTGCGAATGTCAGAAGGGAGCCTTGATTTTATATTCTTCCAGTTGCGATTAGAGAGGAAAGTGGCAAGAGGTGTGATTCATCTAATGAAAATTGTAACTTCACCGCGACCGAGCTGTGGCTTTAGAATTGTGCTATGAAGGTCGAACTCTGTCACCTTCTTTGGCCATCCTTTCAGTTAATATTATATTGTGAACTTTGAAGAATACATCAACTATATTCCTTGCATTACCAATGCAGAAGACACGGTTGAATGATCGCGATCTTTAAGTTTGACGAAGATTTAAAAAAGTTACACACCTTTACACCGACAACAACATTACACAATCGTGAACAACCCCGACGAAACTACAACCATTAAACGTTATCTGTCCCATGAGCAGAAGAAAACATGTCCCTGGTGAGAAAAAAATCTGCTTCCCAAGCTTCCCTTCTTAAGCTTGCAAGCGTATGCCTTTTTGCCCGCGACATCTTCGGAACCAACCGCAAATTACTCGAAAACCCATGGCGACCGTTACGGGAAGTGTCCCGTACGCGTGCGCTGGTGAGCAGGACAGGTTCGTGTACGTGCACGGTACGCTCGATGTACGTACGTGTATTTCGAGTCAGGCAAGCAAACGACTCCCTCGGCAAACAGTGGCGTTAGGTCGCGTCGTACGGCCGCGAGACTTTCGACGTTCCGCGCTCCCACACGCCATGATTCCGAAGATATAACGTGCACGAGTAATGGTATAAGCCGGCTATAACAGGATATTGAAGAGGCACAGACAATGGGGCACTACGGGGAAAAAGGGAGAGTCCAGATGAAGAGTGACGGCGATTCGCGTTTCGATAAAATGCGTCGTTTGTGATCACGTCGTACATATATATGTATATAGGTATATATATATATATATATATACGTTCATTATAAGAAACACGATTCCTTTCTGGGACGTTGGTAGAAGGTTGGAGGAGCAGAAGGGGGGAGGAGGAGGAGGGTGGGCAGAGTAGAGAAAAGAATAGAGAGTCCTCGGTATATTCATAGAGAGAGGTTGATGAGAACATGGGAGATAGTTATCAGAGGTCTAGGTTAATGATACTTGATGCGTCGAGTTTGAGTTATATCGTTAGTTTGCTAATATCGTAAATAATGTGGGAGCCTCTTGCAATTGAAATGGATTGAGTAATGTGCGATGCGAATGTTTGACCTCTATACAGAGACACCGGTGCTTGTACTCGCTTCTGTACTACTTATTAGGGCAAGATGTGCGATCATGAATTTTTCATATATATTTTAGCATTGAAACGTGAATGTTTACTGAGCGCTTATTATATGTTCCCCGATGCGTTGACCGTCTGTGGAATTCACTCGATTCTAATTGAATAAAGTTAGATGTAAAAACTGGAGTACTTCGATTAATGCAAATGAAGTCGTTCTTGAAGATGCACACTGGAGGATTCTGACTTTGTAGGATAGCTCGGTGAGTGAAGATGTAGATTGCTAGTTTATAGACTGAAAAATGTGAGCCGTGTGTATCGCAGAGACTGGTCTTCGACATGTGAACGAAAAATCGCGTGAAATGTGCAGAGAATAGTTGGCGAGTAGAGGCGATGGCGGTTGGGATTTCAAAGTTGAGCGAACGAAACTTAATACACGTTGCATCAGTCAAAATACAGAGATGGAGAGGGTGTCTATACAAAGTTTTGACACTTTGTTGAATAAAGGCCAGTAGTTAATAGTTACACAGTAGTTTACTGTAGAATCACTAGTTAGTTCACAGAAAAATTAGTTGCACTTATACATGTTTATTCTGTCTGTTTAATTGCAATTTTACCTTTCTGTTCCATTTTTACTTCTTTGTATATCATGACAGAGTAAAGGACGGTGTAATGCAAGGTTGTTACAGTATTTTAACAGACTCTGTTCATACAGTAAAAACGTTTCCAGGGCACGCGTTACCAGAAGTCGACTAATGAACTTTACGAAATAAAACGATTTTCGAATATTTCTCTGGATGTATTTTTCCATTAATTTGTCGAGTTTATTCTTGTATTCGTGTAACAGGTTAATACGCATACGTTGGATTATTTTCACATTGTCCTTCCTCCACGGCAAATAAAATAATTATTTAGTTTGGCTTCCGTAACGATGTCGAATAACACAATGAGCTCGATAATAACAATTTCCTTCTCGTTACGATTTAGTAAAATTTTCACATTTTTCATCCAGAAATGATCTCTGTAAAGCTCTATTTAACTGCTCTTTTTTTTTATTTCCCATCTGCACGGATTTCATCACTTAACAAAATTTTAGTCCTTCCAACTATGGTGGGCAATTTCTCGAAAATTGGGGACTATCGCAGCTTAATAGTTTAGACGTTCATTAGGGATGATCGCGGGTTGGCCAAAATCTCGTTCGAAAAACGGGTTCTGATATCGAACGTTCCCCACCTTGTCAGCGAAGGCAGGTTCTTCCATGTCAACGGAGATTACGAGCTCTCCTGCAATATCGGCTCCGTTCAGCCACTTAACATGCTAATCGCGGTTTCATCTTACTACCCGATCACGACGTTTCCCTGGACTCGTTGGCAGCCGCAGGTAGAAGAACGTTTTACCGCTCGTGACATCCCCTCCGAGATTGATCGAGCTCCCATCGACAAAGGAGAACATCGGGAACGCGATCGGAGATGAGAGTTCGCTTATACAGTTCGCCGCGATTCGAAATCGTCTTTCCCATGAACGATTTCCATCCAGCAGCGAGCGTTGAAAACGTAAGATGAGATATACTTCCAGAGCGCTCGAACGTAATCACGCGTAAACTTCAAAGGAAAGAAAAATAGCAGCCTTAAAGGTTAACACGGTATTCTAACGTTATAAGCAATTGTTTGATTGGAATGAAGCTTGAATCCGAAAAAGGAAGTAACGTTCTTTATGAACAATTTTCCTTATTTCTTGATGGAATATTATAGAAGTAAGATAAACTCTGATACTCTCATAATTTAAAGATTCTTCGTACCAATTTTATTCGAATTCTGCTTTCGAAAGCACCTCCTTCAGGATTTCTTCGCGAATATCGATAACTTCGCGCCAACGCTACATTTTCACGTCAGCAAAATCCATAATAAACGTTCTCAAGGGAACCCGGGTTGCAGAAACGATGTGGCTATCTACACTCAACCCGTCCCAGATGCGTGCGACTTAAAATCGTTCCGCTTTTCGTTTGTCTCACGGAGCCATTTACATAAGCCTTTTCTTTTAATTAAAAGTTTGATTAGTTCCGTAAGTCCTCGTATTTTCCCTCCCCTCCCCTCCCGCCGCTCTTCCACTGTACGTTTACTTCGCCTTCTAAGTTGCCCCGTCCCCTTCTGTTTCGTTCCCCCCGACGTCTCGTTCCTCCCTGACCACGAAGTGTAACAGACTTAATGCACACCGGGTACTGCGTCCGGCTTCGGTGGTGTCCGTTCCAGTAATTCGAATAAAAAGGAGGCTTCTTCCCATCGCGAACCGCTCGAAGCAGTACTGTAGGTGTGCCCCCTGCGATCCGTATGGATGAAATTCATGCGAAGGCGCAATTAACTTTTTACGCTCCCGTTTCCGGTTTAATTTCAAGTTCGGTCTACGCCCGAGAATACGGTGAAACACTTCGCCGTGAGTTCGGCCAGTTTTCTTCTTCGCTCTTAGCTGCGTTTTCGTTGACTACGACGGACGATAACGAGTTGATTTTATTATCAACAGGACTTGCGTTCCATTAACCGGATATGGGTCAGTGTTCGTCGAACGGAAGTTCGCAGAATTTAGATGCAGCGGAGAAACGTGGATGAAACTATTTTCCTTTCGGACCGTATTTGCACAATTTCTTTTGCGCAGTAAAAGGAGATGGGAGGAGAGACGTACGTTTACTGAGTTTTAATGAAAGCTCTTGTCAGCCTTAAATATAGTTCGAGCTTTCATCTTTCGCGACGATAGTAACAATTTTCCGTACTCATTTAATTCCCGGTAGAAAAACGTTTCGACGAGGCAAAAGCTTTTTTCCCCGATCCGTTAGAAAAATGTACCGACCATTTCGCTCGCGTTCGTTTTCACAGCCGAAAATCGCTCCACTCGCTTAATCTCCCGGAAGCGTAGCTCTGCACCGCCTATTACAGAGAGATCAGCCTGGCCGTAATTCGGTTCCGCGGACAGTGTCGCGGACGGACAAATTTTCGGCACCGTTAACCGTTACCGCCACTTACCATCTTCGCATCATTCGTCACGGTGACGTAAGCTTACTGCTCGCCAACGCATCGAACAAAAAGTAATTGTCAGTTGCACACCGGGTACGAGAAAAAATTTCAAGACCCGAGTTCAATGAGTTGTCAGGACAGGTAAAATTTTGACAAAGCAGCTGGACGAGTTACGGGGAAAGGTTCAACGTGCCTTTGATCGGCGAAAATGGCGGAAAAATCGGTCGACCGTCCGCGAGGCCGTTATTCGGACGAAATCGTTGAAACGCTCGACGCTCGCTTGATGCCGTTCAACGACAAATGAATCGGCCGAAAAACGTCGACGTTATTATTCCGCGGAAACGGATTGTCGAGCGGGCGGCAGCTAGTCGCGGAGATTTTTAACTTCGAGTACGATTCACGCTCGGCGAAGCGGGCGTGATTCTCGCTGAGGCGTGAATTCAAGAATTAAACTCCGTAACGGGGGTCGGCTAATTGTTCTAATTGCCCCCGGTACGGATCCTCCGATATTTCCCACACCCGGCTATCGGCCAGTTCGCTTTCCACCTTTTCGTTTCCATTTTACGAACGATGTCTGTCGCGTTGGATAAAGTTGCGAGTTTTGACGTTGCTTGGCTCGATGCCTTTCGCGACGTGTCAGAATCGACAAATGCAGTAGGTCTACTCTCGGCTGAAAATGGTAAACGCGTGCGCGAATGACGTCAGTGTCACGATGCGTGCCGAAATTTGTTTTTTGATAGCAAGTTCATATACGCTGCACAGCTTGCGTCTCTACAAGGAACTTTTTTAATTATAAATATACCTGTTATCTTTCCAACTTTTTTTTTCCCCGCTTTCAATTTCTCAATGTCGCGTAGTTCTGAAGGAAGTATTTTTATGTATTTCTGAAGGCTCGATTTTTCTTACATATATTAACGGACGAGTATGATAGTGGTCTTATTGTTAACCAAAACAAAAAAATTCAATCCCTGATATCGACCTTGCCAAGAATTAACGTAACTCAACTTCCTCGAATCTTTTTTGCTTGAATCGCTTTCACAATAACCAGCACATACGTCAGTTGTACATTTTCATTCAAAACTCAAGTATCCGTACCACTATTACGCCGGTCGAAAGAAGGTCGGACGATGTTGCGGACAAGTTTCCGTGACACCCATTCCATTCCGGCTGTCAATGTCGAAATTGCACGCCGTCCTCTGCCAAGAGAAATTTCGCGTCGAAGAAAGGGGCTACAAGGAAATTCGTTTAAGCGGTCCTGTCGCTCGCCGTAATTACAACGTTACGCGGCATTATGTCAGCGTCATTATGTTCACTCGATTGCCACCGTACTCTGTGTCTGGTTCCTTCGTAATTAGTCTTGCATTCAGGCCGCACAGCATCCTTCAATTCCCCCTAAGTGCATTCCCAGACAACCGATAACGTTATCGATATTTTATTCCGTTGATAAGCAGTCCGCCCGTTGGTTTTTTTCTTTTGTCTTTTCGTTTTCTTGACATCGTTGAGGTTTGACAGTCGCGTAAAATTTGCCTTAGGATTGATTGCGTTTAATACGAAATAATTGTTCGATTTGGGTCTGGCTTAAAAAGTGCGCTACAGACACTTTGGCTGAGTACATTTTATGAACTCGCATGGTTTTATAACAATACAGTATATCATCATTGTAATCTTAATGAGTCGGCAGTTATGTCTACTGTCAACGTAGGATGATGTACTGAGTAATGGAAACAAGTGAAATCTCTTAACCGGAATTTGTACTGGCAAGTGAATTTGACCGACCAATTAACGTACAGTGGACCTACTGTAATTAACATAATAATGGACGATTGCAGTCCCAACGTCTATTCTTCACCTGCGTGGCGGAACAAAGCAGTAAAGCTCTCAGCTCCGTCGCACAATCCGTGAGCACTGTTTTACAACGTGTAACGAGGCGAGAGTATCTTTAACAAGTAATCTGCAAAAGGTTGCGAATTCCTCTTCGTCCACCTTTTTTCTGCGGGCGAGTGGAATGGAACTTTTCCGATGGCCGCTAATCAGATCACTAATTACTCGTCTGTTACGAGAAGCACAGTAATGAGCAGTCGATTAAGTGAAACACATGGATTACAACGGATCATTCTTGAACGATGCTTTTATTCGTAATTTTGGCATGAATTTAAGTTCATGCTCTTCCTACTGTAAACAAAAAAAAAGAGATGAAGAGAAAAGGACAGTTTTTGTCATCATTGCGCGATCGTTTTCGATTTAATCCTTGTCAATCTGAAAACCTTCATAGCGTCGGCATGATTTTGCGGTTGAAGCTAAGTTTTAATTAGCGAGGCATTGTTCCGCTGTGCTTTGATTACGAATATACTTCTATATTACCACGTGTTGAAACGAATGTATTATGATCCGAGCAGAATTTGTGCTGAAAATGTTGAAAAGGTATCTCCATTCTACATACCCTCAGTTTCTACCCAAATAGGAAAGAATTGCCGCTAATCGGATCACTAATTACTCCTCCGTTACGAGAGGTACATTAACCAGCCAAAGTCGATTGACTATAACACATCGACAATAATGGGCAGCGTAAATCATTCCGCTCGGTTCGCTGTAATCGGATAACGTAACCCGGACAATTCCCGGACAGTTGGAACGAAAGTACGTCGGGCGCGAGTGGCAATCCGAAATCGAAAGTCGCCGCGACAACAAAGGAGTTCCCGCGTTATTAGTCCATCTAAAGACTTCCTATTTCGTAATTCCTCACCCGTGGGCTCCCTATCGTCGTCCATAACTCCGTATGCGACCTCGTTACGGCCGGCCGCGATATCGATCTCCGCGATCGAACGATTTTTCAGACCGTGCGTTAGATAAAGGAAAAAGTGGTCTTCCGTACGACTTCGATAGCTGGCCCATTATCGCTGGCCCATTATAATCATTCCAGCGCTCGTGAGGTAATCGAGAAAAGTGGCCCGGCTTGCGTAACATAGGTAAGAATCAGTGATCGTATCGACTGTGCGCGTTATCGTGCTCTGGGAATCCTTAGCGGAAAATGTTAGGCTGCATTCTTTCACTCGCTGGAACAATTTCGTCTGATTTCTGCTAAAGTGCACCGTAACACTTTGATCGGACAGGTATGGCTGCAGGTTCTCAGTTCGACGAATCATGAGGTCAGCAACCTTACGTTGCGTATCAGATGTCCGAAAAATATTACATTTGCGAAGACTGCTTTGACATATTATGGAAGAGATTGGTCTGTTCGGAATATTGTATGATTATAATGGCAGGTTGTGTTGCTCAGTATTTGCTTCGTGTTTCTGTGTATAGGACGGCCCTTTCGCCTTTTGCAGTCGTAGATATGTGCATTTGAGAGTATGACACAGATTGAGAGGACCACATACAGTTTTGACACTTTTATCGTTTATCGGAGTAAAATTGAGTGGATTTACACGCGATAGGCGTGGTCGTTGCAGGAATTCAGAAAATCTTTGGGAAAGAGGACTTGATGCCGGTCCAGATAATCCATATGCCAGGTGTTTGGCACCCCAGAAAGGCCTCGGTTGGCCACGCAAAGAGAAGACTTGAGCGGAATGCGAGGGCGGGCAGTTCACGAGGCAATTTCGAGATTCCAATTGGCCAGAAATTTTAATCGAGCCAACGCACCAGCTTGTCTGACCATTTTTCCGATAACTACCGACAGTGTGTACAGTGACTCGCGAAAGTATTTCAACACTTGCGAAACATTTGAAGTATTCACGCATTAATAACTTACAAAGAGTTAAGTATGACCTTTGTAATATGTAAAGAAAGCTTCAAGTGGATTTGAACAAACGTTTCAATTCTTTCGCGAATTATTGTAGATATGCTAATGAGTTCTCTGTTCTGTAAAATAGGGTTAAAAACACCGTCTTAATTAACCGTTCCCTGTTCTCTATTAATATTTGTTTTGATTTGTATTGCAACTTGTATAACGTGTAACATCTTGCTTTTTTTCGGCTGTTACTGTTACAGTGCCATATATATTTCTTATAATCGGTGTAGCCGGGTAGGTGCTCAAATACTTTCCTGAGTCACCGTGTATATCGGGGCCGAGAATCGTTCTTGCACCGGCGGTTCTCACCGAGTCACATATCTCTGCCTTTTGCTGGGCGGCTTGCGAAAAAAAAACTCCCACGCGCCGGTGTCGATCCACAATTAGCACGAATTATGGCTTGATATTTATCGGCACCCTTTGAGTCGAAAATGGAGTGAGAGGAAGGCAGAGAATGAGGAAAAGAAAGAGGGTGGTGGCAAATGAAATGAAATACATAGTTCGGAACCCATTTCTCACCGGATGCACAGAACACATACTTGACAAGTAATTACGAAGTCCAAATCTTCGGTCATTGTACAATTTTTCTACCAGGCCAAATTACATGTATTACTACTTACCGTCAACACATAATTCTAAAAATTGTTTATTAAAACATAAAATACTGACAATTCATTAGCATGGCAACTAATTAAAATAATTGGCACAACAAATAGTTTACAGTCGCCAATTACCGACTCAATGCATCCAAATATTTTGTAGAGAGGGAGAAGGGGAGAGAGAGGGGGGGGGGGGGGAGAGAGAGAGAGAGAGAGAGAGAGAACGAAAGAGAGAGAAACAAATCGGGGGTGTCAGATAACGAATGGAGATAGCGTGGAAAGTTGGGAGAAAGGATGAGAGACGCACGTGCACTTCCTCCGTGAGAGAATGCGGCTCGATTATTTGAATCTTATCTGTCGGTCGTGCGGCCCTTATCGCGCCCGGGGACAATGCCGGTCATCCCCCTCGAAGCGCATTTACGATGCGAACAATGCACTTCCGGCGCGCCGCGTTTCTCTCCGACGCTCGGGTTTCAATTTGTATCGTTACGGACAGCTCGATAGACGCCCGCAAATTTCGTCGCCGCTCGACAATCATATTCTCAGTTGAGTGCGCCTATGCTAGAGGAGAGGTATCATAAACGGTTGCTGGAATACGAACGAAAACGTGTGAATATACGCATCCGACGTATCAACGTCGGCGAAATTGCAGAATGAGTATTGCGAAATAATTGGAAAATTGTTCATTGCTATGCGTGCTGTACTTTTCTGCATCGTAAGGATTTCAATTCGTCAGCAGAAAGGTTAATGCGAATTGGATGGATGCATAATAAAGAAGGTATTATATAAAAAATATTAGATTAATTTTTTTTATATAATATATGCATTACTGTAAATTGGAATAGCCGGTGTACAATTTTGTTGCCACGTAATAATTGTAATATTATTTATTGCTTTTTTTTTGTCACGACGGACAACGTTGGTGAAAATGAACAACCAACTCATTTAAATAGGCGACTTTCATAATCACAGTCGCAACGTAAATAATGTGCCTTATCACCCGTAAGATAAGGTGGCTTCTTCAGCAGAAAGGGTGCCGTAATTTTGTTAGAGCGTGCATAAAATACTCGTACATGTCGCGTACGGGAGTGTTTATTCTATGCCAGAGAAATTAAATTGCATTTTAGTTTTACGACGGTGGAGAGCGCTGAGGAAACGTTTCTTGTATTTCATGCTCGTTGAAAAAAACGGCGAGCAACGTATGTGAACGTTCTAGAAGGAATTTGAATATGCGGGCTGCAGGAAGTGGGGCCCTTAAGGAACACGGAGGAAGTTAGCGGTGTGGATTACCGAGTGCTACGAAGTGTAGATACTGTCGTTGAGCGTTACGTGTGTGGTCATGAAGCCGTTTCTTTATCAGATAAATATCTTCATAAGAATGTTAACAGCAATGCAGCGGCAATCAACTAAACGTAAATGAGAAAATAAGTTGGTAATTCTCTGAAGTCAATGTAAAAAATAGAAACGTGCACATTTAGTTTCTTACTTAATTTGTTGTGTCTTTATGCAAATAAAAGATGCAGGTTTGTGCACGCAATGACCATATGAGCTTAGTTCCCTTTGAGAAATATACCCATTTACGAAATGTACTCTTCTCATGATTTTATTCAGTTACCAAATTGCAGAAGTTCAACGTACATTTTAATTTACACAGAAAATTATGACGTTGTTTATTTACGCAAGTTTGTGTTTCTTGTTCTGACAGCAATGTTCTACACGCTGTGCTTTGGATTAAAATGTATATTTTAATGAAACTTGCAGAGGCTAGACAATCTTGCGCTCACGACAATGCTTCCTCACGGAGCACTATTCGCAGACAGGCGGGGTGCAAAGTTCGCGCCGTTTATCGTGCAGTCTGTTACGTCTGCCTGCAACATTGCAATGTTCAGGTGCACAGCATGATGTGCCTCTACACGACAATTCATTTCGCTGAAGTAGATGACGAAGAAAACGTAATAACATTAACATATCCCAAAAAGTCTCCAACGATATTTCACTTTAATCATTGTAAAATTCTGATGCGTAGATACTATATAATACATTTATAAATTTAAAAAAAAACATTTTTGAACGTCATTTAATGATGAATGAATATTAACATATTTTAGGTTTACTGTTCAGATTACTGTACCTTTTGTATTTTAAGAGACGTACATTCTATACTTTCATTCGATAGTAACTGATAGTAACCCCCTAAATTCAACACAAAATGGTTTCTCCCTGTCCTCAGTTTCCGGAACTCAGAAATATTTCTGAAAATATGCACTGAACCAAATAGGGGCTAAAACAACCCTCTCCCCCACGCAGTAAATATATTAATTCGCAATATCCGAGCATGAAAGCAAAGATGCATCTGCGATACCTTTCGCGTTCCGCACCCTCCGCAATTAGCCCGAAATTATCCCTCCGCCCGAAATATTCACTGAATCGAAACGGGAGCAGAACTAACAACCCCCCCCCCCCCCCCCCCCGCTCGTGGGAACCATCTTCCGGCAAAGTATTCCGGAATCAGTGTCCCTGCAGCTAGCAAAGTTCCCGCCGCTCGTCTCAGGACTCTCATACTCCGCCCGTACCAACTCGCGACGTCGCGACGTCGCCGTGCGTCTCCCACTGTGTGTACCATTCAACGAAATATCTCGTCACGACATATCATAAAGGAAGGATCGTATCGCGACGAATGCGCGCTGGCATGATACATCGCGAGAGAACGACATTCCGCGCTCGGTACACGCTCTCACGCACACTCGCGCACGCCGCACACACGACAGTCTCGGCTCAGAGTTTCGTTCCGCGCGCGTCTTCCCCACGTTTCGCGCATTTCGGCGAACAACGTACGCGCATAGGAAGGATGTTTCAGCGGCGACGTCGGCGTAAATAAAACGGCGACAGGCACTCTCTATGTTAAATTTTACGAATTTTTCATTTGCGCAGCCAGCGGACGCATGTTTTTTGCCGCCTCGGAGAGCGACGCTGCGCGATGACGGCGGGCAGTTTTTTTTTCTACGGATTCCGTGGCTCGCTGGTTCGACTATCCTCTTTCAAAGGCCACTTTGGCTGGAATTCCGGCAGGTTCCGAGCTCCGACGTTCCTTTTTCGAAATGTGACGCCCCCGGAAGCTTCTATTCGTCGCTCGGTTGTTCGCGCTTTAGTTCGCGGCTGCCACTTTTTACGGCCTGCCGGCGCTTTGGGGGCGTTGTTTTGTTGCCGGGACGGAGGAAATTGCGGGGAAATTATTCGATGAAAAGTAACTGGGAGACCTGACAGAGAAATGGTTCTCATGTAACAGTAGTAGTACTATACTGAGAAATTCTATCTATGTTTGACGTCTATCTTTTATACGCAAAGAATTGATAGGAGGTCGCTTTGTGTGGGTTCAACACCTATACTCTGAAACGACTCTTTTTTCATTTTGGAGAACGGGGTTAATGTAGGATTCTGAATGAAAAGTAATAGCCCTTTCTACTCATTAACGAAATCAATCTATATGTATTATACACTCTGATATCAGAAATAATCTGAATCAAAGTGCAATATCGTTAACTGTACTACGTCAGGCATCTTATTGCGTAAAATTAAATTTATAATCAATTTAGTATGATCAGTTCTCACAGTCCTCTGGAGGTCGTGAGCTCCCTTCGCGTCGCAAGGGTTTATACGATAACAAAGGTGCACAGGTTCCGTGACCCGCATCCGGTTACTGTTACAAGACGCATTAAGAAGTCCATTTCATGCGAGAGTCCAGTAATCTGACGGGAAATTATAAACTTGGCGATCGAAATCGTTTCGCTCGCAAGGTTCGGCCGCGATTACGTTCGAACTGCGGTTTCAACATTAACGTCCGCCATCTTCCGGGCAGTCGATGTTAACTACTTGCCCAACACGCCCATATGCTACACGTATCGAGCACATTGCGCCGACCGTTTCGTCGGCTAATGAATACGGGCGCGTATTCTCGAAGAATAAATTCCCATCGTCGATGGAAATTATCGGATTAAGGCTGGTAGGTCCGCACATTGCTGTTCCACTGATTCTAATTGGGACATAGACTCTCAAAGATGCCGCGAATTTAGAGTCAATTGCGGCACTGCGGAGGCACAGAATGCGCGGCTTCAAATAGTTCCGACGAACTAATGACGAGTAACGTAGAAGGACTAAGTGGCACAAAAAAGGAAGTACATAAAAATGCCATGTTATGCTCGTGTCCTTTCGAGGAATAGTATTAGGATGTGAAAGGTCGAACTAAACTTTTGTTCATTACGTTATTATAAATTTTATGTAATGCTTTAAATACTGGGAAATAATTAACAATAGACGATAGCATTAGAATACCAGAGGGGAATCGTTGCTAATTATATCGTTGTTATTATTATCAGATTGAGTTGGCGATGAATATTGCGGAATGAGCTTCTATTGAAGTAACTCATACATGTTCATTATCACAGTTACAACAGTTAGGAAAGTAATCGCTAAAGATATCCTTTTAGAATGTATAGCAAAACCTATTATAATTGAGCAGAGCGATTTGCGGCATACTGTGTTTAATATGTCTAAGAGATCGGTGAAAATGATTGCTGTCGTAAACTATCTTTCGTACTTTATGGCAACATCAACGAAGATGTGGAGAGCTAATAATATTCCTCCTTATTACAATATTCGCTTTTCCATTCACATCGAAAGTATGACAAAAATTGCCTGATGCATAACCAACATATATCAAATCTTACACAAAAATTAATAATGAATGGAAATTTTTCGATTTTTAAGGAGAATTCATTTATTCTGGTTTTGCACTCTATAGCTTGCAGCCGCTACGATGAAATGTACCCAATGCCAACGAGAGATCGTATAGCGAGATATCTGTCTCGTGACAACAAATTGAATTGACTGAAAGAATGGTGATATGTCTGTACATGACTTCAAAGTCACAAAGGTTATATACGAGTGATCGAAATCGCAACAGCCCGCAAGCCAATCAGCATCAGCACTCACACAAGTCACATCACCCATTTCTTGCAAACACACCATGAAACAGTCCACAACCGTTCATAACAATCGACATTCACCTCCGCATCGCACGTCCAGAAATCATAAACGTAAACTATCTTTATTACCTTATCCGACATCCAGTCAAGTAGAAAATGCATAATATTTCCCCTGATTTTTCCATTCGATTTTCTACGAACCTTGGTTAAAAATGATTAGCCCTCAAGGCAAATCACTATAAATGCTTCCATCGAATATATATCTATCGCCCAAAAACGCACCTACAGGCGTCTGCGTATCATTAATTCACTCTACGTAGATTCAATCTACCCTACAATGACCACAGCATCTTAAACCTTTCCCCAACAGTTCAAGAAACGTTCAGAACATTGTTGCAAAATAAGCAAAAATTAGGTAATGACCAGGGGTTAATTTTATTTATTTTTATTTATTATTAATTCACCAAGAATTGTTATATTATCGTTGCAAAATGTTCACAGAGCATATCTTTCGCTTTACAGAAATGTTAACCCTCTTGCTGACTCAGGCTTTCGCTTACTTAGACCACCCCATCAGTATCGTTTTGCACCCCCATCCTTCCCATCGCTCTCCCTCGCCTCCACCGGAAAGCATCCCACAATCTCACGAATCACGAAGCCGCTCACAAAGCGTCGCCCAGTTACGACAACGTGTTGCACGGCCAGAGATCATTGACACTGATCGTCGGCGTGAACCGTCTTCGTCACCGTCTTGGCCGACGCCCTCCACCGTCAATGAAGAGGAAAGGGGCACGAGGTCGGCGTCGATTCACGCCGTCGTTCATTAAACGCTCGCCGGCTGGAAAGTCTCCGGGCGATAGAACGTGGAAGCCTGGAACGATTAGTCATCGGGCTCATTAAAGGCCGCGGCGACCGAATTAAGGCCGAACGTGGCAGACTGTTCGCGGACCGATTGTTAAGTGGGTCGTTTTAACGTCGATCGTTGGTCGATTCCCTCTCCCTCCTTCTCTCTCTCTCTCTCTTTCTTTCTTTCTCAGTCAAACCTCTCACCTCTCCTCATCCTCATCTCAGCTCGCGTCATCGGGATCGTGTCGATGACCCAGTTTTCCACGCAGCTCGTCAGGTGGAAGAGGGAAAACGGAGAGAGTGAGAGGAAGACGAGTCGGACGGGTTCTAAGCGTGTGTTAGATCGAGGCACGTGAGGAATATCGATGGCCGTCGAGAGTGGGATGTGGATGTAGGCCGAAATTAGCTTCCATGTTCGGCGAGTTAGGGCTGGATTCGCAGCGGTGACGCGTGTTTATTGTTTAACGGTAAGCCCGTGGGGCATGCGGAACGGACTGTTGGCTTCTTTTGTGTAAGGTGTGTGTATGGGAAGAGCTGGTCCGACTGGCATTAGTAGGGTTTGTCAATTTCCGGCCCGTTGTTCGAAGATAAGCAAGGTTGTTGGCAGAAGTCTACCTGAATGTTCATGTCGAGGCGCCGGAACATTTCTACTGTTTCTGCAGTTCGTTTTTGGATGATGTGTCAGTTTTCAATAATGATGATGATGATATGGACGATTTACACGGACTTAAATGGAAATATGTACCGATATAGACGATAAATTAAGCAGCTTCGTCTCTTTCTACTTCTCTTATAGAAAATTGTGATATACCTGATTTGTAACAGTAAAATACTATAAACAGATAAAAAAAATAATAGAAAAAGACATTTCTTAAATAGCGCTAACTTTCGAATGAGGGTAAAAAATACACGATTAAGGTGACGAACAAATTTCATAAGACTTGATAACTAGAAAGTTTCTATTTAGTGAATGTAAAAATGACTCTAAACTCTCATATGATTTCCGTTACTGGTAATTGAACGATTAATATCTGACATGTCGGTTAAAGCATTAAAATACTATTAATAAGTTAAATTGAGAACGAGGCAATGAAATGGGAGAATTCTGACGTTCCGATGAAGGCTGGACAGGATGGAGATGGGAAAATGTGTGGTTGCAGAGCAGAATTAATGTTGGCGACGTGTTTTGTTCGTGGGATTCGAGGAATAAATACAATTTGCACATGCTCGCATTTCGGGTAAAGGCAGATAAAATATCGAAAGTAGTTAGTGTATCAGATCAATTCGATATTGAATGATTTTTGAATTCGTACTACAACATGCAGGTAACCATTTCATACATCGCATCATACAATAATTAACATGCAAGTGTTAATTTCCAGGTCACGCATATAATGTATTGATCCGCAAATATGGGGAATAATTTGCGTACATTCTGGCAGTCTGCAAAATTCGAACACAAAAGGTTATACAAACGTTGTAAACTTGCTGCCGACTGCACGCGCTTGTTTCCACAAATATTTATTTAACACTATTTCACTGCGACGCACGCCATATGAAAAATAGTCTCAAATCAAGATAAAATAGATATACATAAATGAACTAAAAGATAAACCAAATAAATAGAAGTACTGCAATCGACAATAATAGAAAATGGATTAAAAGTATTTGATCACTGTAATAAAAACTACCCACAAGTCTGCAAAATTAACCAACAGCCGCAAGATATTGAAGCAAATATTTGAAGTAGTACAATAATTCATGTTATACGACCTCGATATAACACGCTACCGATTTAACACGAACCTACTCATAGAACCCGGAGTCGATACGAGGCGTGAAGCATTCTTCTCGTTCGAATAACTATTAGACAGCGTAAATCGGGCCGAATTAACCGTGTTAGAGGGGCAGTGAACATAATCATTACCGGCACGCATCCTGACAGACGCAGTCGTGCGCGAGTTACGTAATCGCAGATCGCACGATGCGCTTTCTTTCCAGTCTCACAATCAGCATTGTATCGCGGATAAATAACGAAATGCAGCGAACAGCCGATCATCCAGCGCATCTTTCGTGCGTACAATAGCTATCGTCGGACAAAAGGCAGCCCTATTTCCAGCCTTTCATCTCCGGCGCGGCACTTTCTACTAAACGTCAGGAACAACGGGCATTATGAACGATCGCGAACGCGCCAGTTGCCGAGCTTCCACTGTAATCGTGCGGACGCAAACGGCTGTCACTTACAGTCCCGGACCCTCAATCGGATTATTGCCCCTCCTTCCAGGCCGTATCCGTCGTCTCCACGGAGCGTGTCTGCTAATTCGAGTAAACCTCTCCCTGGGACCATCGGCGTCTCACGGGCAAGGATTTTCGGGTTTAGCGGAATTTTTACTTTTCCGTCAGGGAATAGGGAGGCTGGGATGAGAGGCTTCTGCAATTACTTTCGTTGGGTTGTTGCACTTGCAGGTCACTGCGTTTGTAGCGCGAGACTGACGGATTAAGAAGGGTCAGTTTAAAGGGATGAGCTACTAATAATTGATAGTATTATAGTCCCTTCTGTAACGTGAAATTGTGTTACATCGAGAGATGCTATTATATTTTAGTAAGGTGATTTCTTGGTAAGTTATCAGATTTCTGGTTCGATAGAGTTGAATAGGCTCTTTGTTATTGTACTTGCTTTTCTAATTTGAGATTTGTTTTCGCTTAATACTCTTGTTAAATTATGTGAAATGTGACATTTTGTATTTTAAGCATTTCTCGGTTCTGTTTTCCTTAGACTCCCAAGTACTATTTGTCATTTTCCATTCGATGAGGTATTGACGCGTTTCTAAAATATTATATGTATATCACGTTCTTCCATTCGTGCTTGACGGTATTCCGATTCCTTCCTCCTTGACTTTCCTTAAGACTTTCCGCCAGCTAAGTTGTAACGCCATGAAATACTTCCGTCGAGGACTCACTCTGCGTTCCGAGCAGGTTCGCTCGCCGATTTACTGAAAAATCAATTTCCGCCAAAGCGGTTCTTTTGTCGAGCGAAATCGGTGAGCGTTCTAGATAATGAATCGTTTCCGAATTAAGAACGCGATTCAGACGTGACTAACACTTCCGCCCTCGGTACAACATTCTCAGCAACTAACCAGTAATAACCACAGATTGATATGTCGAAATGCTAGACGATTGACGCAGAAGCTGGGGTAAGAATCGCGCAATTCTGCGAAATTGACGGATTAGTTTCAAGGCATCGAATTGAGCAACGCAATTGGCAATTTTACATCTCATTCACATTTAACACTTTTCCTTCACCACATGTCACAATACAAGAATTTGTAGAGATGAGATTTTATACGAAACGAAACAACGAAATGTCCGCAGTATCTTGAACTCTTGCAATATTTTTCTAATATTTTTGGTAGAAAGGAGATAATTACAAGCACGTCAAAGCACGCGATACTTATATTGCGAAGCAGCGACGTCTAGTTAAACGTTCAACGATTTGACAGGCGCAGTCGCGAGGAAAAAGTTCCGGGCCGTCGGTCGAATGAAATGGCAGAACATTTTTTCGGCCCTCCGAATATCGCATTTCTGTCCGAATGTCGGTCGCAGGCAAAAAATTGCTCTCCTCAATGTCCGATCGCGGATCCAGCGGCGGGATTAGCATTTCCGATGAGAACTCTCCCGCGGTCGGAAGTGCGCAGGACAGTAATATTTTCGCCGATGGAAAAGGGGAAAAAGTTTTCCCTCTTCCGTTTCGAGCATTGCCAAGCCATTAAAAAATCGATTGCCAGTGCACGTTTCGCCGAGTGCGGCTGGTTCCGAATACATAGATGTTCCCATGCGCGAAATTTTGGACAGTCAATGACGATAGAAGCGGGACGAATATGTCCCAGAAAAAAGGCAGAATATTCGCGAACGATGCTGAGTTCCGTCCGACTTCGGTACGACTTCGACCGAGGCGATGTTTAATTAAAGTTGAATGGGGAGTGTTTGTTTTCGATCGAAGAGTGGAGGCAAGCTCAATTTTACGAACTTCCGACGCTCTGGCCTTTCTCTGAGAAGCAATCGCAAACAACGGCTGTTTACCATTCCAAAAGTGAGCTTCCCTGCACCTGCAGATCGCTTCGCCTGAGGTGAGGGAGAATACGCTATCGGAACTTCAGTGACCCATTGTCGAAGCAGTCGGATACGAAAAGACGATGGAACATCGGCAAAGTTCCCTGGCAAAATCCTACTGTAATAACAGGACTGCCGCTGGTTCGGATATTGGTCCCGAGACACTTTTCCCAACTCCGTTTCAGTTACCTGGAAAAACTTTGATAGTTTCCTACCGAACCCACATCAAACAGGTTACACTCTACAAAGACACGTCTACCCATTTTCGCGTCGGCGGGTGCAAAAAACGTAAAATCACGTCGGCAAACAAGCTTACCTGTAAAATCGTGACGCGGCAGAAAAGTGTCCGCTTAGCGATTAAATTTGCTATAATAATTCACGAGCTTACGTAGTCTCGCTAACCGTACTGTAACACTCTAATGCTTAAGATTCGAGGTATAAAACCACACGTCCAAGAATCTTTTATATCTTTAAATCAACCAGCATTCTCGATCTTCTAAGTTGAGCGACCTGATTCCCATCTATTCCCAAAAGGCGAAGAAAATCTATTGAGACCGGACTGTCCGTCAAAAGTGACTAAGAGCTATTCTTCTACCAATGCTGGCACTATCCTCGATCTATCTTCAGTTCTCAGAATCGAGCCGAACGTCAGTGAAAAATCGACTCGCTATTGAACGCCACTTTCCTTTCGCAAATAATTCTGCCGGCGAACGATTTTGAACCTGCGAATTCTCCGTTTGCCTCACAAGCTGCTTCGACAATTTTACAGTGCAAAGGTCATAGGTTTCATACCAATATCAAGTGGAAATATTTATTGCCTTACATTCAATCGTCAGTTTTTGAATACCTGAAGCTTTTCTTATGAAAATATTTCGAAACCTTCAAAGTCTGTATATTCATGTTCTAATTCCGTATTAAAATTCTAATTAAAATATGATTAAAACACTGTTCTTACGCCTGGAACTTCCGTGATTTAGTGCTTGCTCGAGAACTGTTCGATATCTGGGATACTAACAATTTATATGGCAACGCAATCAAGTACTTGACACATTTAGCTAGCATCGACGCGATTTAATCGTCGATTGTTAAGTACTCGATATTTTTTATCGGGTACATCATTAATTTTATGAAATGCATACGATGCTGCGGCGCATCGTGCGTTATTTCGTTACGTATCAGATGATGAGTTTGTTCTCTTATCCCGCCAAATCGTTAATAGACTATCTACAGAGTGCATCCATCTTGTCGAGAGAGATCGTCGTTCGGGCAAGCGCGCCGAAAGCTGATCGATTTCTGGTACGCCCCTGGGCTGTGCAGGCACCCGTACTTCTGCTTCCCACTGTCCCTCGACCCCCTATAAATAACGCTGACCCATTTATTATGGATTCATTCAACTATGGATTCAACTATGGACTCATTCGTGCCGGGGTATCGTTCGATTCATTCGACGACTTTCGTTTAAACTGTGAACTTCGATTTTGATGACTGTGATTTTCTTGTAATTTGAGTTTGGTTGGAATATAACTGGAATCGCTTGTTAAGGGGATTAGCTGCACAAAACAATAGTTAGAGGGCACTGGTGGGTTAAGGCTGGAAAATTGATGCTTTGCGGGAAAATATGGAAAACTGGTAAAAACGTCCGTGATCGGATTATATCCGGAAAGTTATGGACTCGTATGACCGTTTTCATGCAGTATTATGGTGGGAAGATAAATTGGGTTAGGAGAGGAATTGAGGGTGTACAAGCGGTTATTTAGATCCATGATTCAAATTTCTGCTCTACGTACGCAATGTTGATAGGGTATCGAATATGAAATTTATGAATTCGTTCAACTGTATGCGGTTTACGTTTTTATATGAAATATATGGTCTAAGTAATTTGATTTTGTCATATTTGAATGAAAATATGTTCATTGTACAAGGGTTAATGAATATTCAGCGTATTTATATTATACTTGTTACGATATTTCAGTATTTTAATACTTGTATCACATCAATATCTGAATTAATATGAAAGCGTATTTGTGCTCCAGAGGGGTAGCAATATTTTTTACTTTTTTACTTTAATTTATTCTGCTTACCATTCTCCATGGCAATAGCTGTCAAATAAAGACACCTATATTCCTCTGATAATCGCATAATGATCATGTTTGCTGACAATATTATCCCACATATCACGGTCGGCACGTACGCACTTCTATTCAATTGCAAATCGTAAAACAAAAGTTCCGTCATCCGTATACATCCATCTCGACCAACCAGGCACACAATTTATACGAAAAATCGAATACCGGCTGCTGCCCAATCGGTGTTCGTGACAGACTCGCGTAAAGAGCGTCCTAATAAACTGTAACGACGAACACAGCTGTATTATCAAGGGAACTGATAAACTGTCAATAATATAAACAATATGCTATAGCGTGGCTGAATAAAGGAAGAGGTGGACGGGCAAGCCTAGTAATGAGGTCGATTCGTACAGATCGATTCGTACACAGCAGGCTCATACTGTCTCATAAACAGGAGCTGAACAATCGGGTTTCAGGCTGAAAGTGACATTCGACTCTGTTAATTGACTGCGACGCAACGTTGACAGTCGACGCGTGCCGATAACATTTCACAGTTATCGACCTTTCTGTCTCTCGGTTTTGCACTCCCTCTGTCTCTGTCTATCACCCTCGCGATTTCTTTCCCAATTTGCTCCGACTCTATGCACTTTTGCGCATTTTGTGGCGCTGACGTTTAATTAAAATCGGCCTGCCAAATGGCCATATATCACCGTGTGTGTCGACCGACTGTTGAACGATCGGGTTTGGAAGCGTTGGATTCGATGATGGCCAATTTTAGAGAAGACGAAAAAGTGTGAATAAGCCGACTATGTTGGATGCGCTCATCACGTCTGTACTTAGCGAACAGCTGACATTGATGTTGAACAGAGTGCACATTGCGATGTCTGTTACTGATACGAAACCGTGGATAAAGTCAATTAGCCACTGGTCTATTTGCAGTTCAATATTATATTTATGGACAGTGCGTTCAAGTGGAACGCGATAAGTGTAGTCTGTCGCGCAGATTAATTGAGTGTGTTATAAGATCGGAAGGAACGTTCGATTTTCCGCGGTAACAGTCTTACAGGGAATAAAGATACTGTTATTTAAGAAAAGAGTGCATGTTGTGCTTGCTGAGCGTACTTCATTGGTCGTACTGACGCATGCGAAAAATTATTATGAATTTATTTGACAGTGTGACTAATGTCATCTTTGAGTAATTGCTATTCGGAAAGGCATATATATGAAAATAAATGTGATACGGAGTATGGCGTATTAGAGCTTTTAACGTAAAATACATTTGCCCCGAAGTTTATATTTCATGGCGGACTGTACATGTTTATGTTGTGTCGAGTGAAGGGCAGAAAACAACGTCGTCGGCCAACTCAGCTGCCCATGCGAATCTGACGCAAAATGTGCAGTCTGTCATGGAGCATAAACTTCGAGGAAACGCAATTTGCGTTAAAAGCTTTAATATATCATACTCTGAAAACCCAGGCTCGCTACCTACTTTCATCGAGTGTGTGCGCATAGACGTTACCAAGCCATAACATAATCCCTAATACAAGCGATAAGACTCATTGTTTAGACGAACATGCCCTTGCGTAACAGGCACTATACATACAGTACATGACTCGCTCTGAATACAGAAATTAAGGACGCTCGGCAAGATGCATGTAATTTAATTAACAAGAATAAACCTATCGGACCGTTATAACTTCCCCTTTCATACCTAACATATTTTCCTTACCCACACTAGCAAGTCAAGCAACACTGAGTATACGCTTCGTTTAAAGGGCATAGCGAAATGAGATGCTAAATTGATTGAAATTTTGAAAGAGCTATTTGATAGTCTATAAAAAAAGAAGCATTTGCGTGAATTTTCAACTTTGTATCTCAACCGTGCGGGGTGGGAAAGGGCCAAATGTACTGTCGACTTCTCTCGCCATGTTCTCGGAATCTGGGGCACAAAAAAAATGTGAGAAAAATTAGAGTTACATCTGGTATTTGATAGTACAGTATAATATTCCATTGAGCGACAATGGAAGGTAGTTTGATAGAATTTAAGCCTACTAAAATACGATTTCTACGTTGTTTTACGTTGACTAACGAGACTTTCTGCATACTTTGATATTATTTCGCATTATGTTGCACTACGTTGTTTCACATCATTTTACGTTATTACATCTCATTATTATGAATTATTTACGTTATTTTGGGGGTTTTGGGGGTTTTGGGGGGCAACGAAGTATTTCAGCCACCATTTAATACATTTTGGACTGGCTTAAATTGATAATATGACATTGGGTTATCAACAAACAGTAGCTTGGCCTAAATTATACCTAGTTAAATAGTTTAACCATTTCAATTGCTTTTATGGGATTTTGTTCGACAAAAACCCATGTTATCTCCAGTTTGATGCATGTCCGACTTTACTAAACGTACTCTATTAAGCTATATTAAACTAAACAGCACAGCCGTTTCATACCCTTCCCTTATTATCCTTTTACCTTTTATCAATTCTCTCGAACCCTTATTTCGTCCATGCACAATAATTTAAAATCTATCAAACATCTACGTCACCAACTCGCGATTTGAAAAATGTGAACTTCAACGACCCGCGAAAGGGGCATCGAGGCAAAGTCTGACGTACGATTTCTCATTTCCAGGACACGATGAACGGGCCTGTGTACGCATCGTCCTGTCCGGCCCTTCAATCGAATCTGTCGCTCCACAGCTCGTCCTATTATAGCGAGTACAGCGGCACTGCTAGGAGACGATTGTCGTCGACCGGCGAGGCAGACACGTCGGCGACGTCCAGCTACGAAGGAAGCGACAGCTCCGAGAACAGCGACGAGTCGCGTCTAGAGCCGGTCAGTCAAACGGAACGCGAGCAGCTCGAAACTTTCTTCCGCGGCCTCAAGTCGCAGGTAAGGGAAAATTGTGCAACGCGGACAGGTTCTATTTTCACACCCGATCGATCGATACGATGACGACTCACGTAGTGTTGAATCTTTTCGAGCGATTTTGGTTGAAGTTGGTTCAAAACTTATTTACTTACTCGAGTTCTTCGTAAGGTGCAGAGAGGTTTAAGCTGAGGGTATCAAAAGTTGCTATTTAAAGTCGTACGAAATTCTAATTGGATGTTTAGATAATTCTAATCAGGTTCAAGGGGTAAATTGTGGAAAACATAGGATAGCTTGCTTTCTTTGATTTTTCGAAATATAATTATACGATGAATTCATTAGTCGTTATAAATTGTATACTAATAATTGGCATTTGAAACAGCATGTGCGATGTAACAAACAGAAAGTCAAATACAGGGATTGATACACTGTTACTTCGAAAAGGTGACTTTGTCAATTAGTACCATGATGGGCCCTTGGAAGGGAAGCGATGCAATTATTGCCAATAAAAAGTAATAACTACGTAAGAGACTTGGATGAATTTTAAGTGATACTTTATCACCGATTGTAGGAATCGTTTCAATGATACCACAAGACAAACATACGAACAATTTGCAGCGCACGCCGCAACTCACTGAACGGAAATCGTAGTTTGACTTAATCCTAATGGGATTGTAATATTTATCAGGTGTTCGTCTGTGAGTCTCTGGCAAACTTGTACCTCGGAAGTGCTTCGCAAACAGAGAGATGGGAGCTCCGATTCACTGGTATACCGGTAGTGGTCCTTGATCTTGGCGAGACTCGCTCAAGATCTAAGCGACGGATTCAAATTCTGCTTGCCGAGCGCGGCACTTGCTTCACTCTATGGCGCGAGACAATTGACAACCTTTCATCGTACAAGGTAACGTATCATTAATTACACAACCCTCTACCCTCTTTCAACAATCATTCGATCAATCCCATTCCCTTATCCAATATTGATACGTTTAAATAAGAATCCAAGCCCGTTCGATTACAACAGTTAATTACGAACGGTGCCAGCTGAACTGAATCATGAACCGAATGAATTCGACGGATCAGAGTCACGAGTAATTATTCGATAGCGACGAACGCATCGAGCGATATCTGTCAAAATTGGAAATAACGATCGGCCGTCATTAATGATTCTGCCGTCGACGGGGCGAATAAATAATCGACGCGCGAAGAACAAGATATCCGTTATAATTCCGGCGCGCGCAGTTGGTCACGTTCGGAACAGTTAACAATAATCGGTCACGTTTAAACAATCCACAGCGGCGGAGTCATTATCTACTTGACCGCTGCTATCTGCGCACGTACGTATCGCGCTACGAACGGCTTATACTTCAATATGAACGACGCACACGCGCGCTTTCTGCTTCTCGCGTCGGGACAATAAAGTGTAAAATTACCATTGGCGCGCGAACGCGTGCAACTTGTAAGTTTCAATATCCTGAATTGCGCCGGTGCCATGTAATGATCGCTTGTCAGCGTTCGTAGAGTAGACTTGATCAATTTATGTGGGCGTGTATGAGACGCGAAGTTTATAAAGCTGCGACTTAGAGAGCTGTAAGAAGTCTCATTCGCATCTTTTTTGCAATGTCTGTTCGATTATTAAGTGTTACCTTCGACGCTTGGTCGGTTTGATTTTATGGTACTGTTTTAGAAAGCTGTCTCGTTTTGAACCTCTGCCAATCTTATATTTGGTTGGAAGGATGATCTGGAATATGTTCAATGTGATACATGGTCCATAAAATTGTAGAAGTTGTTTAACCCTTTCCTTACGGCAGTCCGCTCCGCTGGAGTGACGCCACTGAACGGGTCACCGCGCCGCGAAGTGTGCACTTTGCTCGTCAGTAGTCTTCGATATTCGGACTAACGTTTTTCAACGCCACTTTGTCATTGATTTGTATGTACACTTTTTTAAGAGCTACATAACAACTGTTTCATCGTATTATAGGAAAAACATGAAAATGAGTATGTATATTGTATGAATATTCAGTTATTTACATATTTACAAATTTTGCTATTATATTATTATAAGTAAAAATACAATTTGGGGTACTTAGACATTAAATTATAATTTTTAGTAATTTAATTGAGAACGATAAATTCTAAAACAAGGGTCGACGCAGAGACCTACATTACAATTTTGGCATTCGTATCTAGACTCGCGTCTTTTGTCATTGGCGCTGCAGACAACGCACCTTCTCTTTCGGTTTTTCCCAGCTGGTACATAGAGTGAAGGAAAATGTCGCTCTACTATAGGCTGCACCCGTACACATAGGTCGTCGCGCGGCCGCCGCCTATAGTCGGCACCCGTACACACAGGTCGTCGCGCGGCCGCCGCCTATAGTCGGCACCCGTACGCACAGGTCGTCGCGCGGCCGCCGCCTATAGTCGGCACCCGTACGCACAGGTCGTCGCGCGGCCGCCGCCTATAGGCGGCACCCGTAATGAAAGGGTTAAAGTACGTGGTTGACATTCACATTTCACGGTACACGTTCTGCATCACTGAGTATTATTGTCCATGCATTAGTACGCATGGATCAAGGTTAAGGAAGTGGACCGTAGAAATGCACATACGTTTACGGAAATACATAGGAGACAGTCGAAGTAGAAATCAAATTGTTTCTACCAATGCGCACAGAATCAGGCTGAGTTTGCTCAGTAGAAGTGACTTCTATCGCAATTTCTCCAATAAATCTGCATACTAAAAGACACATTTAAATTAATTTCAATAAACCGAATATTAAGTATGCAGGACGCAAAACGAGTTAAACAAATATAATTTCCAATATTTTTCTGTTTGGCCTCTGACGTTACGCACTTTTCTTTTTCTTACAATTCTTATTTTATTGTCATTGTTAGTCAAACGAATTTATTTTTCATGTAATTACGCCCATAATCCAGTCTTTAGTTCTAATTACCTCTTAGGTCCCACCTAACTACATAAAATAACCAGAACACTAGCCCTGGAGTGTACTATTAACACCGATCTCCGCTCACATTTTCATACAACTCAACGCAATACCATAAAGCAATCCAAAACTCATAAAATAAAATAAAAATAAACAATCATTAACTCATTCCCATCATGGACCACTTTTACGAATCCCATATCTCGAGTATCAACAAGAACAAAAATATCATTCGAATTCTGTGCCGTAGAACGATACTTCCATAGCCCAAAGAGTTAGCACTTTATGACCCCCATACTACAAATTCTTGCAGGTGTCCGGGCCAGCGTTCCACACGATGTGCCTCTCGTCGGACCACACGCGCCTAGCCGGGCTGAGCTTCGACAACTCGAAGGCCGCGAACGATCTCTGGCAGCACATAGAGCGACTAGTCTCCTGCCCGGAGAACATCAGCCTCTCGGTGCCGGGCAAGAAGAAGAAGAAGACGACGCCGAAGAAGGTCGTCCTGCCGGCGAAGAGCAACATCAGTCAGCCCTGCCAGTTCCAGCACGTGACCAGCGTGGACGCTGCCGATCGATCGCGATACTTCTCGCTGCAGACCCTCGTCCCGGCCCTGAGCGAGCTGGAGAACTCGCTGGAGGCGAGCTTCTGAGGTCAGGCCGAGGCCTCGAAGCAACCGTAGCTCCATCCGAAGCCGATCGATCCGCCCGCCACCCAGTAAAAATGCGAAGAACGGAAACGACACCTAGCACACATACACACGGACACTGACACGCGCGACTTAGGCGTACAGGGGGACGTACAGGTGTCGAGGAGGGTGGAAGAGGGTGGTAGGTGGGAAGCGATGGAGTTCGCTTCGAGTCTCAGCGAAGATACTTGCGGCCGGGACCGTCTCGAGGTCGAGAGTTTGAACTGATGTGGAGTGTGAGGAATGGACGAGATCTTGAGGCTCTGAACATGTCCGGAAGTTTGGAGAGTTCGAGGTCGGGAGTGCTCACGGCTTCGATCCTCGATCCTCGCACGGGTCCAGGCTCGCTTCGGCGATTAGGAGCGAATGCGAGGACGTTCAAGGCCAAAATGTCTCGAGGAAGATGGCGGCCGAGAGCGTGCCGAACTCTTCAGCTTCTCTTCAGCTTCGAACCTCCTGCCGCTCCGTCGTTTCGCCATTTGTCTCCCGGAACGGGGAGGAAACGATGGAGCAGGCTGCCTGAAGG
This sequence comes from Anoplius nigerrimus, assembly GCA_914767735.1. Lineage (NCBI taxonomy): Eukaryota > Metazoa > Arthropoda > Insecta > Hymenoptera > Pompilidae > Anoplius > Anoplius nigerrimus. The sequence goes on along the minus strand of OU612088.1, from coordinate 9,781,001 downwards.
ACAAGAGGGAAGTTTCTGAGAACGGAGTCCGGGGATGGTCCGTTCTCCCGTGCTTTTTGTCTCTTTTCTTTTGGCGCGAATCGATCTCGGGGCTCAGAGTCCTGCTGTCGAGGGAATTATGAGAGCGGAGCTCTGTCGGAGGAAGCAACAAGTCTCGATGGCGAGGCGGAGTTTTGAAGGGGAACGGACGGGTCGGGAATACGATTACGGGGATGGAAATGAAACTGCGCTTACGGACTGTTTAACTGGATTACGTTGCGATCGCAGAGAGGGAAGGACGAGGAAGGGGACTCGCCGGGCTCGTTAAGGGATCGTTTCCGGGAAGGAGGCCTGACGGGAGAGGAGTTCGGGAAGCGAGTCGTCAGGCAGCGAATAGTACAATAAGTCGAGTCCTTGTCGAAGACGCTCGTCGTCCTTTTTATACGGACCGCTTTACATTGAACGAGTTCACCGCGTCAAGGACAGTCGAGACTCATCCGGATAGACCGTAGAACGTCCAGCGAGACACTCATGAGACTGATGATCGTCCATCCAATACGAGCTGCGAGCCGTGCGTGTCCGGCTCGACTTTTGATCATTCTTTTCCCCCTCTCCCCCCTCGCTACCTTCGCTTGGCATCCATCGCGACGACGTGGAAAGTGGAGCCGATGAGAAATCGTAACGGGCCAATTACGACAACGAGGCTTGCATCGCGGGCGGAAACATCGGAGAGTGAGAGATCGCGAGGTTAATTGTCAGCAGAGGTGGAATGAGCCGCGGAGAAAGCGGACGGGAGAAAGAGCGTAATTATTGGAATTAGCTTGCCGACCTGCAACAATTACGTTCCCCGCGTCGGACGATCGGTGCAACTTTATCGAACTACGTTCTGTGGATGGGACCTTTTTTGCGGACCTGTTTATCAGCGGCTCAGACTTCTGTTAACGATTAACTCTGCGAAACTGTGCGGAATGCGTTCGATCGTCTCATTTCCGGATCAAGATTTTGTGGGATGCTTAAGATCGCTTGGCGGCCGAGTCGATCGACGAAGAATCGAAGGGAACGTTCTCGAGTTAACAATCGTCAGGTTCGGTTAAGTCTGTTCGAGACGAGTACTGATGCGGTGTAGGTGATGAGGCAAGGTGCGAGAAAGTCAGTTATTGACAGTCGCTGTAATGCCAAACGAAGTGGCAAGATGCTCGTTTTACGGCTAGCCAAACGCGACATGGCAGTCGGACGATCATTTTAATCAATTGATAATTGGTATGGTAACGAGCCTGCGCCGATTAGCATACAATCATTCACTTGCGTTCTATCAGCATGCTAATGCGAACGTCGAAAATGTGACGCAGGTGTGACGATCGCTACGAATCTTGCATGAGAACGAGGACTATGGGACGTTCATCGATTTTAACATTGTAGACGTACTTCTGTATGTAAACAATCAGTCAATGGTGTTATTCTGCGAGTGAATGTTAGAGATTTTATTCGAATACAATGTACGATTAAAGGGTCGCCTGTTATGAGGTAGATCCATTTTAATGAAACTAAACGTACGGTGTTGTAGTTAAAACTTAGGGCGAGAGTGAGGATAAGAGTAATTTACAGCAATTATATGTGAAATTTCATGTATTAAATGGTATCGATGTAGCATTACGAAACGTTCAACTTTCTCATGTTTAGACATAGTCTTCCCATAATCGGTTGTTAACTCGATAAGCGATTGTTCTCAATCCAAGATAAGGGACATTTCGATCTGTCATCATACTCCGATCGTATTCGAATTAGCATACAATCAAAGTAGTGGTCGCTTCTTAGTAGCATGCTGATGACGCGTGAAAAATGTAACGCAACTGACAACGATCAAACCATTTCAGGTAGTCAGCGAATTTTAAGAACGACATACAATCGACAGTCCAGTTTTCTGCTGCGAAATATTCGTATCCTTTCAACGTTTCTTCTCTTCTTATTCTCTCTAATTAGCTATGAAAATTTATTAGGAGAGATAATATTTTTAAGCCGGGTGGATTGTGACAAAAGATTCTTTTTACATTTAAACATCGTTTAAATCAAATAAAAGTACCGTGTCATATTTTTACGCAACACAAACGCGGAGCACGTAAACGAAGGATAATGATATTGTATCTCAGCTATGAAATCAAACATTTTGATGGCAACTATTTGAAAAGTGCGCGGGGAAAGATCGTTGTCGGTATTACCGCTGCGAGATAAAAATGTACCTTTCGATGTCGTCAAGGGAAGGTGTGACTTTATCGATGATCAGAGAATTCTGAAAATCATCGTAGGAATCTGTGTGTTTTCCAAGAGCGTTAAAAAGACATGTCTCCTCTTAAGGATCGTTCGATATGCAAACACGCTGCTGACAATAAGTTTAAATCTCCAATAAACACTTTGTACGCAAAATACAAAGCAAAGGTATAAACAAATTGGTTTTTACTATACAGCCGCAAATACGATATTTTTCTGACGGAGGGTTAACCAAATTTTGTCGACAATCTTCACACTTTGCTGTATTATAAAATGTAAATGTTCGTTACAAGCTTATTGCCAGTAGCGTTCGTTGGTAAATGTAGTTCAACGCGCTGTGGGTTGAATAAATCTTGACAGGCACTCGCTACTTTTTACGATTCGCTCATATTTATCTTGCGGCAATCGTTTCGATCAGAATCACTTTCATTCAGGCACTGTAAATGTTAATATCGCTACGCAGAAGTCATTCGTCATATTCGGAAGTTCGATCAACCGTACAAAAAGTTGCACAAATACCCGCGATGCAAGGAAGCGACACACAAAAGGTGCGTCGCGACACAGAAAAATTTGATGACGAAGTGTGCCATTGACGACGTGCCAGTTGTCGTGTAAACGAAAATACGAGCGGACGCTAATTCCAGCAGCGAGTGCGCTAATTTTCGGACGAGGAACTCCTCCGTCACGCGGAAAGGACAAGGTGAAATTTGACGGCTGCCAATGAGGTATGAGTTGCGATAGACAAGCCGCAACGCGTGCCATGTTACTTATTAACTCTGTAAATTTGTTCAGCTATGTTCCTCCCTTGAAATGTAACCTGATTGAATGAGCATTGCAACGCGTCAGATTTACACTTCGTTCCTTTAAAAATGCGTAACATCAGAGTTCTATTACTGGGTGTCCTAACTCCTTGACATACAAATAAAACGGAACTTGATGCGACCGAAGAATGCTCTTTAATTTCGTTCAACTGAACAGTGATGCGGAAACTGAGAAAGAGTACATTTTATTTTGATATTTGGATTCTTAGATAACATTTAATCAGATAGATACATAATGTTCAAAAAGATTAACTAAGTAAAGTTAAAAAATGTACAATGGCACATGTAATAAACGAGGACCGTAACTCGTCATTGTATGTCAAGGAGTTAAGAATGTATGTAAGTACATAAAAGAATGAGTCGTCAACAGAAATATCAAAGCAACCTGTAAAACGAACGTTAATCATTCGCTTCGCGTACAAAATAGTTAAGTGCGTACGCCAACATTTTACTGTAACGAGGCACGATGTCCTATCGTGTCCGGGTGTTCTTTGAATGTTCGCAAATGGTGTTTATCGCGGAAAAGGAACCGGTACACGATAAAAAGGATTCCACATCTTAGGCATCTATCTCCGCGGAAAATTGCCCTCTTAAGTCTTGTCACGCATTTTTCATACACCCCTTCGCCTGCGATAACCATAAGAACGTTGTCTAACCGATAAGATCTCTCATTACATTCGCTAACCGCTGTTCCCTTTCGAATACGTAGAAAGCCGTTAGACGGGCGATACCTCGCGATCGGAATCAGTCAACGTTCCGTGAAGAACTTGTGCAAAGCTTTTAGCCGCTGAAAAAATCGGAACCGCTCGTCGCGAAACAATTTACGGCCAACGTCGATTGACATAAATATTCTGACCGACGCCTATATGGATTCTGCGACAAAAGCAGCGTATTTAAAAAAAAAGCGCCATTCCCAGTCGGACAAATTCGAGTTGCAACTTTCGAATATTCGGCAGACTGTATATCAGTAATATAGGAGGGGCGCGCGCGCGCACACTCGATTTCCTCCGCAACGAGTTTTCGGGGGAGACTCGTTCGATTTACGACTGTCTCTTACCGTCTCGTAGTAAGATCACATCTCGTTCGTAATCATTACTTATTGTCCCTATTATCGTACGCCCGTGCTCCCAGTAGATAAGCGCCGATAAAGACGTTTCGCGATCCTACTTCGCGGAAAGTGACCGGTGATATCAATACAGTAGAGAATGTGAACGGATGGAAAAAGAGGAGAAAAGCGCGTCACCGCGCATGCGCGGCGGAGCTTGTTAACCGTATACTCCGCGCGAATGTTGTCGATTAAAATTGACGGCAAGAAAGACTGGTTCTATCATCCTACGATTTTAGGCACGGTTAAACGATATACATATAGTATATATACATAACATATATGCGTACGTTTTTAGGTGTTAGAAGAGAAAGACGGCCGTCGATGGACGTCGATGGACGCCGTTTCGGACCCCTTTTTTCCTTTCGTAAGCCTCTTCCGTGTCTCTCTTATCGTCTCGCGCGTACATACATGTATGTATGTCCTGTGTGGACGTATGTTCCCGAAGCAGGGAAATGTTGCGTTTTCACCGTCTAATCGACGAGAACGGCGACGGTCGATCTAATCAAACTTTTATCGTCACTTAAGATTTATTCGGGGACGAATGTCCGCTCTTTTTCAGTTTTCTTTTCCTTTGCGTCCGCTGCGATCCGCGAGAAATCACGCCACGACGATCCTGTCGATCCAGTCGATCCTGTTGATCCTCTCGAGGAACTTCCATCGTTTTAGCGAAAGAGGAATTACATTACGAATCGAAGGATCAAACCGTTAACGCGATCGGGTCGAATTTCCAGCGGATCTTAGACGTTTAAGATATGATTAATTCTATTCGATATCAATTTCATGTTAGTTTCGTTTATCTACGACTGTGATATAAATATATTTGTATCGTTAGGTTTCGTAACATAATATGTATCCGCATTAACCGATAATTTCTAAGCGTAAGATTATGAATATCGTTATGTATGTAATAGTTGTGGTAATAAATAGTAACTTCCTCGAATCAAAGGGTGTTGACTTTATTCGTTTAATACGATCTCAAATCCATTGAGTAAAATATTACCCCATAAATATTTCTATTAGGTATCTGCTTCTTTTATGTTAATGACTATCAACGTTCTACATCAACAAACCTGAACACAAACTCTTTTGTTATGTGATAATTATGTCTCTATCATTATTTCGCAAAATCGCAAAATTTGCGTATGTAATCGATTATTTTTTGTTGTCTGCTGTTGGTTGAACAGAATGTTGCACTGCTTTCAGTTTCGGAAATGTGCCACATCGTGTTAGAAGGTAAGCAAAGGTCAAACAGGTTCGTAAGTTGTTCCTTCCATTATCGCAAGATGGAGACACAAACGTTCTGCGAAAGTTGATCCGAAGATTGTATCTCTCACTTAAACAGTTTCTGTCGTCAACAATAAGATAATGTTCTCATTATTTTAAATGAAAAATTAATGCAATAGTCTATTCACTTTCAATTCCATACAATATACAAATGACTTTAATTCACAGAAATGAAATAGAGTTCAAAGAAACTCTCAGTCCCTGATTTCGAAACTTTCATCTTTATATGTAATTAATACTACTACATCAATATAAGAACGTACAGTTTTAACAATATTGCTGCTATTCACAATAAGACATTTTCCTCGTGTTAGAAATGGTATGCAACACTTTGAAACAAGGGTGTACATTCTGTGCTTCACATATGATGCAAAACAATTTGTTATAACGTCAGCACGTCCCATACAGACGTTTTTCAAGTCACAAGTTGCATTTGAGCATTCTTTATAGAAACTTTTGAAATCTATCAAATAACATCGTATTTACGCCGCACCCGAAACCTCTAATCCTTTTACACACACGCACAGGTTACGAGTTGCATGTATCTTTGATCAGAAGCCTGCATGCAAATGTCCTCATATTCATGCAAATACAAAATGCAATTAATGTAATTAGTCGTCCCGCGTTCATAATTATTAAAATAGACCGGAGAGTTGAGATATGAATACGTATTAGTGGCATTTCGGCAACGTACGTGAGCGTACTGCAAAGTTCCATTTTAGCAAAGAGAAACATTAGTGCGACCATATAATAATTCGAAAAACGCAACCGGGATGTGAATAATTCATCGTGCGACATATTTAGTTGGCTACTTACACGATGATCACGACAGGTTGAATTGCAGAAAAATAAATAACTATCGCCATCATCTCAACGGAATACGTGACCGTACTTGAAAATCTCTCGTAAGATGTAACGTACACATTGCTGCACATACGGTACGAGTAAGCTAATCGTTACAATTCATCAAGCAACTCACATAAACGTTAAAATAAACTCTCACGACTAAATGTAAATATAATCAGTTCCGCTTCGCTAACAAATCATCACATACCATCTTTACCTATCTACGGACAGATACATATACTGCCTCATAATAATACACGAACAGACCTTTGAACGATAGAATAAAGGCAAACGAAATGCTAAAAGTACTGACAATACATTTACTGCTAAAAACTTGCAATCTGAAGTAGAAAGCACCCACAAGAATAAAGCACGCATACATTTACCCGAAATACACACTCTCTACGCAACATACACACAAACATACACACCCCTCACATATCCCTACGCATCTGTACACCAAAACAAGTTCAACCATAAAAAGACCAACAAATCTCCTTTTCTAAACAACAAAGCACGTACAAGAACAAACTGTCAACGAATATCGACGTTTCGGGTTTCCATCGTGAAATGCGAGCAGCGAGCGCCCGAAAGGGTCAAAATAGACCCGATGACGAAGAATGCGGTGCCGGCTATCGTTCGGAAGAGGCTTTCGCTCGCTCTTAAGCATGCGGCCGGTCAATTGCGTATAGAGGAGTGTCTACCTGTACGCGCGCACATATATATCTGGGTGCTCCAGATAGATGCGTCCGATATGAGATCGGTCGGTTGTCCAGTCTGGGCCCCGGACCGGGTAATGAGAGGCCCAAAGCCGCCATCGCGTGTATCTCGGCCTCCCTTGTTTATGGGAATCATCAGACTCCCATCGAGATCGCGATCGTGGGTGGAACTCGATCGAGACTCCGGCGATGAAGAGCGAGGAGGACGGGGTGAGAGAGGGGGGGGGGGGGGGGGGGGCAGGATTGCACGATCGAGTTGTCCCTCTCGTTTTTGGGCCCTCAAAATGAAGAAGCGGTTGCCAACGTTCGAATGGAGCGCTGGACGAAATTACAGTGGATGATGAAGGTTGAGAGAACGAAATCAGTCGAATTTTGGTCCTGCTTCGTTGGCATTGTTTTAATGAATGTGGAGATCGGTGGATGGTGTTTTGTAGGGACTGATAGCGGAAAACTTGAATCTTTGTGCTTTTTAAACGGATGTAGATTGTGGGATATTAGCTGAATTGAGGAAAGGTTTGAATAGGTGAATGACTATAGTAAATTTATAAAATATGTTTTCCTCCTTTGTTGTGATATCAATTTTTTAGCTACGACTGGTATATCACAAATTGCTTTGGATATCTCGATAGGATCCCTTTAAAAATTTGCTGGAATGCGAAGGGTTAATTACGATGGATTTTTGTGGATGATAAGTTAGAGAGCTCGTTCGTAAAATTGTGTCAGAAGTGTGATAAGTTGGGACGATGGGGTGAGGTAATATGATAATCTTGGAGTAATACGTTTTTAAGGTCAGCGTTGATGGAAAGATTGTGTGTAATGATGGAGGAAGCGGTAGGTGGTATTTCGCAGCCTGCTTTCGATTATTATCCAAGCCCATGGGTAATGTACATGGAATTTATTTATCTTTGCCCATATTTCTACTACCACCACGATAGCCGCAAGTAAAGTGGTCTTGAAACGAGATCAAAAACAGTCTTGCCTTTTTTACAGAGTTGTTACATATTTTTATTGTGACTTAATATGTAAATAATTCAATGCAGAGAAAAATTATCAAGATTAGACGAAGATGTCACAAATGGATTATCTTAATTTTTACAGCCTTCCTTGTCACTACCAGACTGTGCAGTGAATATCACACGACCCACCTGCGCATGATAATGAATGAGGATCCACTCGTTTTCGCTTAACTTCCTGCGCGCGAACAATGATTTATTAAAGCCATACTCGCAAGGTTAGACAAGACAGAGAAATATTATTTAATACCTTCAGCATTCCAATATAGGGTACTGGAATTAAAGAATTTTAATTTGATACATGCGCGTACTTCCTACTAGCCGCGTCGAATGTCAATTATATACGCTGATTATGGCAAATGTGATTGAGTCAGTCATCGAATAATTGCCTGCAAATGACAGAAAGCTTAATCGATGATAGCAATTTTCGGTGCCTAAGTCGACTCGATAAGTTCGTCGATATTCTTTCACATCGATAATTGGAATTAATTTTCAATTTAATATCCAAGCAACAGGCACTCGAATGGATAATTACCTAATGGCGCGGCTTTATTTTACAATATCTCTTCATCGGGAAACGTTAGGCGCCTAAATGTCGATCAGTCACGCTCAGAAAAGATAAATGAGAGGCCGCTAGCTATTCATATGATGGCCTCTAAAGCTAGAGAACAATGATACCGACCGCGTGTTAGATACGTTTCGGTTTATCATCACAGATTGGTCTCTTATCGAGAAATACTGTCTGGGATCAAACGAGAAATTTTGGGTGGTAAAGTATCGTGTCGTGAATGGAGGATATTGATCGCGCCTAATGGCGGACGTTAATGAACGAGAATCGACACGCTTTTTACACAATTGTCCAGCTAAGTGGCGAAAAAGCGCAAATGGCGACTACGAAACGTAGAAGAGACGCGAAAATTATTGATCGTCCTCAGTTTATTGTTTATCGATGTGTCAAACGAATATGACGAAGGGACTCGAGTAAATAAAACGAAAAACTTGCCCACTCTTTGACGCGATGTTGTTTATTATTTTTGCTGCTGGTGATTGACGCGTGTATTTTAAAAAATCTATGACGAACGCCGACTTGTATTGTCGTTGTAAAGAATAAACGAAAATAGAATTATGAATGTCCACTGCATATAAATTTCAAATTCCTGCGGATCGTTCGGTGTCGATGTTACAAAATACGTACCAAAGATGTCGTTTGCACGAATTTGAATCTGCTTCGATGTTTACACGATAGAATCTGAGAAAATACGTGTCAGGTATTGTAATACATACATGTGTGTAAAGGTTGAAAAATCAATTTTGATTTACATGCAAAATTGTTTCTCGCATTTGCGTACGGTAACATTTCGCCAGCATCGATGAATAGTTCATTATGTGGGCTTACGTGGCAATATTTTTCTTGCCCGTGCACAATAATACCGTGCAAACGAGAAGTCGGATATTGAAACTTTCAGGCAAATTAATAGAAAATGAAACCTATATTGGGTGCAAACTTTGTTAATGTGAATATTCAATGCAGTTGAAAAATATAGCCTTCTGACTGCAGAGAATTAATGCCGTATATTGACTGTGCTGTGTGTGTCGAGAATTTATTAATTGCACGGAACAATAAAGCTTTCTGCAGCGCATCATAGAAATCAAAGGTCCAGCATTACGAAGGATTATGAAATGTTTGCTTTGGCGACGCAAAATGAGCGGCATTGACGTTAAATTTGCATGCGACGCAAATGTACTTCCTAACTGACCTTAATGGTACTGGATCATTGCTACAGATTCAGCTCATCACGAGCAAAATATTGATTCAAAGTACCTCTGTCAACAACACTACTGCGTTTTTTCCTCATCTACTACCACAACGTATCCTTCATACGAGTTCTAATAATAATGTACGTGATAATGTAACTCATTAATGGTAATCTGTAATAAACGGAAATTACACCTAAATAATGAAAGCATAAGAACTATATGCAATTATGACTTACCCCGTGGTTGGTTTGCAATCGTTTGCAAAATTGCTGAGAACTTGAACGCAGAAGCCTGACGTTAAATATCGGGTGTTCCAGTTCTTCACAGTCGAATATCGGCAAACGAATTATCGGTCGGCCGACACGATACATTATCGATTCGCCCTGGCAATTCTTTTTTTCCCATGGCTGAAGAAATAAAACGATACACGAGTATGGAATCGAGTTTCGCCGCCAAATTTTGTTACATTCTAATACGATTAGCGAAATGTTCGTTTTCCGGATCGATTTTCGAAAATCGCGTTACCCTCCGCCGGTGACCGAATTCGATTTGGCGGCGGGAAAAGATTGGGGTAAGACTCGATTTTCCGTAAAGTTACCCTTAGTCGCTCAATTCCTTTTTCTCTTCCGTTCGTCTAGCGTTAAGTTCGGGCAAACAAAAGCGTAGCATACCGGGTCTAGAGCGGTATTTAATAACGTCAGGTGCTCGGTCCTGGTAAAAATTGAAGAGGAAGAAACGTCGGGAAGTTAGCTTGATGAGATATGCGCCGAATGCAAATCGGTTTTAGTTCAGGGGAGTAAAGTCGTTATAACGGCGTAACATTAAATCGCTATCGCAATCAAAGTATTGTTACGCGATGTTTGGCCTCTGTTCTGCGCAGCAATTCTGTTCCACGCATTGACGAGCCATCCCCTGTACGTTAAGACAACAATTTCTCTCGCTTGGATCAATACTATGATACTCACGGAAGACCACGCTTTGAATTTCATTAATTCTGTCAAACTATCCGTCAGTTATGCCATTGGTCTGTTATACGGCGTAGCCTTGTCGGCGAAACATAGAAGTACGGGAATTAGCAAGTCTTATGAGTTAATGTTCACACGCTGGAATACATTGAACTGGTGCGCCGCATACGTGAATATCTAAGCCCGTATCTACGGGCAGTGATATGAGGATTTCTGGACCCCGATATGCGAACGTCAAATCAATACGTAGTTACCCAGCTCCGGAGCCATCCAAATATTTGATCGTTCAAGTGTACAGCTCTACGCAATTAACTCTGTTTTTCATTGGCTGCGTCGACAGTAAGAGCACTCCGAAAAATGTTCAAAAGGGAATAGAAAACATTTGTTCCCCTACGAATTCTTTATCTAACCGCTACCGCAGCGGATAAATAAAAACGAGCAGGAAAAAAAAAGGATTAAAAATACCAAGCATTCCCCAAACTCGGTGTTCTGCAATAACTCGAACTTCGGCAGAAAATATACACAACCAAAATAAGTAACATATTCACAAAATTATGAAGACAAAATGAATGAGTGACAAACATAGCTGACAATGAGACTCAAATATTACACTACAATGAATATGTACAACCGATATGTGTACTTTGTGCGAGTCATAATGGGCAAATTATCAGAACAATGGCTTGAACGGTCCGCAATTCACCGCTGCGATGTGTCGGTCATTTGCCGGTAACGTTCGGAAAGCGAATCTTCGCACAAAGCCTGAACCGTCGAAGTTGGAAACGAGCCGGCGAACGTTTTAATTCCCGCTCAAGGGCCTTCGTCTCCGAAGTCGGTCTAATTCTGGTCGAGGCACACTTCGGTGGCTTTACAGCTTCCACTTCCGGGCCCCGTTCGCAACTAGACGAAACGACCGCATCGGAGCTTCAGCGCTGGCTGTCCCTGACTACGAATCCAGTTCTCGTCTGCTTTCACTCGCCGGAGGATCAAACTCTGAACTTTGGCTAACGCTACCCTTACATAGGGCGAGTCCGCAGGACTGCGGAGCGTGCGCCGCAAAAATAGTTTGCGCTCGTTGCGCAATGCAATGCGACAGCGCACAGGGCAACTGTTCGCTCGCCGAACTTTAAGTTGACCACCCTCCCGCACGTACGCGCGTAGAAGAACGGTGGTCGAACTTTATTACGCAAGGATGTGTGGGAGTCGGTAAGGAGCGGATGAGGTTCGGAACAGGGTTAATAATAATAGTTTAAGCTGGGATATATGTTAGATGGCAATTTGGAAATTATGGTGAAATATTGATCTTAGTCCGTGTCACTGAATATTTAGAATAAGGCTGTTGAACTGTTTATGTAATAATTATTTTTACGGATGAACTGTTCGCATGCAGAACTTTAAGTTGACCACCCTCGCTCACGTACGCGCGTAGAAGAACAGTGGTCGAACTTTATTACGCAAGGATGTGTGGGAGTCGGTAAGGAGCGAATGAGGTTCGGAACAGGGGTAATAATAGTTTAAGCTGGGGCATATGTTAGATGGCAATTTGAAAAAGATTGGTGTAATATTGATCTTAGTCCGTGTCACTAAATATTTAGAATAAGGTTGCTGAACTGTTTATGTAATAATTATTTTTAGGGATGTACTGTTCGCTCGCAGAACTTTAAATTGACCACCCTCCCGCACGTACGCGCATAGAAGAACAGTGGTCGAACTTTATTACGCAAGGATGCGTGGGAGTCGGTAAGGAGCGAATGAGGTTCGGAACAGAAGTAATAATAATACTTTAATGTGGGATATATGTTAGATGGCAATTTGGAAATGATGGTGAAATATTGATCTTAGTCGGTGTTACTGAATATTTAGAATAAAGCTGCTGAACTATTTATGTAATAATTATTTTTACGAATGAAATATGTTGTTGCGACCCAAACGCAACAATGGCATACCATACACAATGCTATTCACATCATTTTGTCTTTAATCCTTTCCTAATCACTCCTGACCACCCCAAACAACGTCCTTAAGACTCCCAATAATGTCTTATGCACACCCCACGCCGCTATTCTTCCTCATCGACCCCACTTTACAACCCATATCGCACCGCAACCCGTCCTAATTTTTTTCCTCATTCCCAACAAGTAATTAACCTTCAACGCATTTGACCATATGCGACACCTTTGGTCAAAAATTTTCCATTTACCAATCTCCCCTCTCCTCGTCACTTACGCTCCTATAAAACCATCCCTACACTCGCAGCGAAGACAGTTACCCCCACAGTTTCCAGTTAGTTACGAGAGAGTTACAATACAGTACGTTACAAGACACACGAGTTACACGTTACACGTTACAAGGTACACAGTTACCTCAGACATCTCACCTAGAGATTGTGCAACATCCCAAAACACACTTCACTCCGCTACACATTACATCACATCCCCAAAAACCCCACATCGCATCATCCGTCATTTTACATATTTTATATCTTGTTATTAATATATACATTGTTATACAAGGTTTATTCATTCTTTCCTCCACAACCCCCTACCCAAAACAAATTAGTTATACAAGCGTAAAAACTTGTAAGACGCTCCGCTTACAACGGAGCAACATATGTATATTAAATTATCTCAATAACATGACTCTTACATTGAAACGTTTCTGTTTTAGAATTGGCATCATTTCGATACTTCGATAGCTACTAACATTTTACAGAGAATACTGTCGAGTATTGCACACACGATGATTAATAATCTTTGTAATTAACATAAAAGAATCATGATTGGCTAAGTTTTCCATTCGTATCAAATATTATCGGATTCATAAATATCCAATTCTGTCTTCGAAATAACTTGAACCGACGCTAAGCGCCTTGCGGGTCATTTTCTATTTGCCTTCCGGTGTAAAATCAGTCTCCCAAGTATTGACGCTCGTTTATGAATCATCGTGTGCGCGCTTGCAGCGGCGCTCGGAGAGTAGAACTTCTGTATTTACACGGTTCGCTAATTTGTCTAGGGAGCACGACTACCGAGCATTATTGGATCAGACTCGAAATATTATCACCGCCAGTTCTTGTTTCGCGCGGCAACGTTATTCAACCTGACTAATGTCGGCAGTAACACCGGCTCAACTACCGGCCGTTTCAAACTCGGCCCAAGAAGCGATCGTACATTATGCAAATTGGTCGAATCGCGTACGCACGTGCGATTCTGCTTCGCGAATCACGACAAACTTGCCGCGGACTTCTCTTCGAATGAACTTCGGACGAAATCCTCTCGGTTACCGGAAACGAACTATCGCGGGCGAAGATTCGGTCTTCGTTGATATCGAATTATTTAAATCCAGAGAGAGCTTGCAGTAATATCCAATTAATTAATCCAATTAATAGCTTTATATATTCACGTTTACGTTGATTTATCTGCATTTTTCAACGATTGAGTCTGTTGTCAATTATAATACTAACAATTTGCGAAGTTTTAATGAACAGATCGTTATTAGCATCTCGTCAGGGAGTGATACGTTGAATAGTTACTGAATTTAAACAGTAACTTCTTGTAGTATTTAGTTATGGATTCTTGAAAATGATGCGCAGGTATCAGTCTTTTACCAAAAACGACCGCTTGCGAATATATAAGTATAATATGTAACGCGGTGTGTTTTATTTTTATTTCAATGAAATTAAGAGACTGGTCAGTGGTAGCACTTGAACAAGTTTAATTTTACGAAAATCCTATATTGAAAATTACAAAAAAATGTCATTATTAGACAATTTATTCTACCGTTAAATTGTATGTTTCACAACACAATTTTATGAAACGGAGGTAGACTTGTGTTGGCTTAGATCAACAATGTTTTAGTAATGCCAACAATTTTTACCGATGATGGGGACTCGCATCAAAAAACCTTTACCGCGTTGAATATGCCGTAGCAAGCGAAAATATGCAATGCGCGATTTATTTTATACATTGCATATAATTTACTCGATTCACCCTGATTTGCAACCACTCATCGCAGAACACTGTTCGCGTTTCAACCTGATGCATGACGCATGACGCAATGAAATGTTTTCCATATTTTCCAGACAGTGCGGCGCATTAAAATGGTGGTCAATCTTCCGAAGGCAAAAAAGTGGTTATTTCAATACTTCTTGACGGGCAAGTACTTAAGAGTAAATTAATAATTCCGACTGACGTGGATGGAAAATTGACGCTGCTGATGTGGCCATAAACAATATTGCATTGCGGTGCATTCATGAGCACGAAAGTTTGGATATCGCGGAGGATACATTACAACTGTTAAATTACACAGAGCAAACTATTTTATTATAAATACTTTCTCCAAATAAAAGTTACAGCCGTTTTGTATCAAATAATTTTGCAGAACCACATTCGCCTAACACATTCCTTCCTTTAAAGAGTTCACTTTTACCCATCCTACCTGAGACGTTAATATAAAGTGACCATAGTTAAAGAGCAAAACATTTAACATCACTCCATCAATTCTCCCCATTTTCCTCCTTTCCTTACGAAACATTATCCGCACCTATTCCCCAATGAGAATAATTTTCCACCTCGCTGCAAGTTAATTGCACCGTCACCCCATCGATAAGAAGAAACATTCTCTCTTGACCGACGATCCACACCCACCTGGATCCTCTCGATCGGAAATTGTCGACCCGATCGCGTTCGCGGCCGAAAAATTCCGATATTACGCTTTCGCTCTCCGCTTCGAAATGGCTCGCAGCTCGTTCGCCCGGCGACGAAAGGCGGACGGCCGATATTAAACATCATTCGCGGCAGGCACGATATCGCCGGCGATCCGATAATAAGCGTAAAGAGTTCATCGGAGTGTGTCAGGCTCCGAATGCGGATGGTGAGCGATCGGGCCCGGAAATCGTACGACCTTTCGAGCAGGTGAATTCCGAGCGGATCGTTTCGTTCGACGGCCGACGGATTGTATGCAAATGCTAACTGGGTCGTCGCACCCGGAATCTCGCGGGCAGAAGGACACTTTCATCGTCTTCCGATTCGGCGCCGTCGAGCAGCTCTCCTCGGCCCCGACCCGGAACTCGCTCGCGCGAAAATCTTTAACGTTAACGGCGAGCGAACGAGCGTTAACGCGATTATTATGCGCGCCGGGCCGGAGCAGCTCGCGAGGAATCGGAATGAGTCGCTGAAAGTTGTTTGTCGAATAGTTGCTCGACGACTGTGTGGGAAACGCGGAGATATGGTAGTTCTCGCTGGGATTACGCGGTGGGTAACCTCTACTTGAATCCAGTCACTAGTCGTTATATACTATTTATTTGTAAAATATACCCTTATGGCTCGTTCGGTCAGCGTTGTACTTGAGAAAATAAGAAGGAAGAGAGGTTATCTTCCAAAAAATTCGTTTCGTCCCGTATCCACTGGCAGACTCATCACTAGGGCTTATGCTAGTGGATCCTGCCATAGACGAACTAATTTATAATATATACTAATTATTATATCCTGTTTATTATACAGTATATTTACATGTAAAATAAGAGTTTTGGTGACCGTCAGTGAAATGTATAATCATGTCTTTTCGGCCTATTTGGTCAGTGTAGGACTTGCAAAGCAGGATCCGCTGACATAGTCCTATTGATGAGTCCTTTAGTGGATCCGGGACGAAATGATTTTTGGAATAGACTCTCTTTTTCTCTCTCAGTCCTACAATGACCAAATAGGCCGAAAAGACTTAATTAGGTATATTGTATTTATACGTATATTTACAAAGTTTTAATGATAGACGAAGGTACCATCGATGGATGAAAATGGTTTTGAGAAATGTGTATTTGATTCGCACGCGCTTGTATTCGACGGATGCCCGCAACATAGTGAGGGGGGCGACCCGAGCTCTGCTCCCTCTCTCGTCCCGCCACCTCCCCCCCAATGCCGACGTCGATCTTCCGATTCTTGATCACAACGCCTTCGCGATCGATGGCTGGGCCACTATCGTGTGACGCTCTTCTCGAATGTCTTCCTGCGAACATGCGTTGCAGCAATTTGATTGTGGCAGGATAAGGCTGAGTAGCGAAAGAAGAATTTGGAGAACATTCAGCTGGTTGTAAAGTTTTTCATATGTTCTTCGTCTTCTTTAAGTGGGCACACGTAAGTCGGATGCGTGCTGACTAGGTTTTATTATGGAATTTTGAGGATGCGGAATGGAATAATGAGGTAGGTTTGAGAGAAGGTTAGTTTGGATGCAGGTGCAAGTTCGAGTAATGCAGAAACTAGCTGCACGGATTTCAGGGACTGTATTGAAACTAGTTACCGAGTGTGTTCAAAGACAGCGTGGATTACCTACGAAAGTTCAAGGCAAGAATGAGTCAGCCATAGAAAGCTCGACGAGAGCAAATATTATTTATGGGAGCTCATTGGGAGAGGAGAGCCTTTGATGATACTATCAAGACGTTGAGAGCCGAAATGCCAATTGCAGAAGTTCGAACAGAATAAATGTTACCTGCGGGAATGAATGGATGGAGAATACGCTCTATGAATCAAAAGAGAAATCAAGATCCAAGCACGCAGAAATGATGAAAAATATACGCGTTCGAAAAAAGCATTTGCCGGTACTGCATTGGGAAAATATTACCTCTGTCAACCAACGCGCAGGAAAAAAAATCATCTATGAATCAGGAAATCAAGCTTGACGCAGACACATTTCGACTGAATGAAACATTATGAAAACATAGCTCTCCGCATTCTGCTGCATGCATCAGTAACTTCAGCCATATTTCCCGATGTTCCATCTCATTTTTCTACCAACACATGCAAGGTAGAAGAAGATTTTTCTCTGAAGTAACAACCACTCCAGTTCAACGAACTAACAAATACCGCGTTCGCAAAAAAGTCATCTTTTTAACACAGGAAAAAAAAACTAAATAAAAAGAAGGAAAAAATGAATAGAAGTGAGAAGAAAAATTAATCTACGTGGAAGGATTGAAGTGACGAGCGAGGCGGCAGAAATAGACGCACAGATTGAAAGTATCAGCTGTTACCGTTGCACTCCGCTCGCGAAGGTCCCGAAGAGGCGAGCTGAGATATGAAAATGGTTCGAAAGGGGTCGGTGCGTGCCGTCACGTATCCAGGAGGCATATGTGTGTCCCCCGTGCGTCACATTAGCTCTACGCAAGGAGCGCATGCATTCCACACTGGCGTCCACGATGGACGAGGACGAATTTCGCCGAATGCCACGCGTTCCGCCGTACTCGCCATCGTACTTTCCCAGGACAGGATCGCAAACGATTTTGCAGTTCATCACTCCGACGACAGCTCATATACCGCAAAGCTGCGTTCGCTACTAACGGCGGAATATTCGATGCTGCGCAATACTTCGATCCAGTGCTCAGACTTTCGAAGGTCGCGTCGCAGATTAATGAATTGAAAGTCAGCTTCATCTTTCCGTCGGCGCGCACTCTTTCGGGATCGTTAGCTTTCGTTTGACGGAAGGGACGGACGAAAATTGAAAACTTCTGACGCGTTCGGTGTACATGCAACGAGCAGTGGAGATGTGAAAAAGCATCGGCAGGAGAAAAATGTAAATGCACCGTGCGACATTCGCGCGAAGCTGCGCAGAATGCAAACGGCCAGTGCGCGCGCGCGCGCGTGTGTGTGTTTGTGTATGCTTGTGTACGTGGCTCGCGTAATGTCAAAGCAGATCCGTTACACTCGGCATGAATTCCAATTTTCCAAGTTCGTAGTTGAACCACTGTCGGTAGCTTTACTTCGAAATCGAGTACTTTACGACGTGTTTTCTTGCGAAGCACGACTTTCGTCGTGATTTCTTTCTTAGGGAGTTAATGAGTCAAATGCCTGCTCGCGAGGAAAATACTAGTTTCGCCTGCATTTATTTCCTTGGTGCTCAATGAAAGAAGCTGTAAACGATGTAACGTCTATTGGGTGCGCAGAGTTGGGGCTAGTAAGTTTCAATGACGGTAGATTACATTTTCATGGAAAACATATGGCATGATACGTGATGCGCACTTGAATTTCTAAACTGAGTGCTCGGTAAAGTAGATCGCAGGACGTTCCGGTATTATACTAATTTACCATTAAATAACAACGCTGATCTTTTAAATGACTGTAAAGTGTAGCAAGCTGGACGTGATGTCGGTAGCAAACGCGCAAAAATGAATTAAACCACTTTTTTTAAGCATTTACAATTTTATTTGAAAAACGCATGTCGATACTCAATGTATTACACTTTATTGAAGTATTATACCATTGATGATGGAAGAGGAAGGGTTGATAAAATTAGCGATACGCTCATATAAACTTCCAATATTGTACTTAATTATTTCGAGTGCCCTGTACGCATTTATGCATTAACTCATATGTTATAATTAAAAACACTGTCAAACACAGTATAACCGGAGTAATATTCGCTGCAAATAATGACAACGGCCTCGATGTCGCTCATGTCAAAGAAAACATTCGTTTCAGCCGTCAATCTCGTTTGCAACTCGGGGCGACTAAAAAGCGTCGCTTCCATTTCGCAAAACTGGAAGCTAGTTTTTGTCCGCACCCGAAACGGAACTCGGTGCGCGACTGCACGCGAAGATTCTCAGCGTCCAATAACGAACGCTGTCGGAGGAAGCTTGCTCGACTTCGGGCGGGCATTAAAATCGCGAGCGGAGAATTTCTCGCGAGTTCGCAAAGCCGAGCAAACACCAGCAGGCGCCGGGCATAATTTTGATCTTGCCAGGGAATTAGCGGTTAATTAGAAGGAGAAAGTACGGGACGGCGTGTGCAGCTTGAATTTGTCGGCGAATATCGTTGTTCGTCTCGTAATTGAACGACGAAATGCCGGCGAGTTTTTGACTTGAGCTGTTTTAATGGCGTCGAGTGATGCTGGAAAATGAACGAAACTTTTTGAAGATGCGCTGCGAAAAGAAGATTTGCACCGCGGAAAATGAATTCTCACAGTTAAATGGCAGCTTATGAGTTCGTTGAACTGTGGGTTCGAGAATATATAATAGTATTGACGTGATCTTGATTGACGCGCACATTTATGCGCGAATAAAATTGCGATCTATTCTTGTTCAAGAGAGTTTCGTCGAATTTGACGCGTCAAGCATCGATATTATTCGGTATACTGAGTGACGGCGTAGTTTAAATTGTCAGCGACATTAATTCTTGATCGTGTGATGAACGTGTAAAAGATATTTCGAAGGACGAAGTGTATTAATGGAAATTTAATAACCATCCCCAATTTTGCTTTGCTCTCTGAAATTCAATGCTTCGGTAATGCGAGACGATGGATTGTATCCTATAAATAAATCTTGAGCTTTTCATTTTTACGTTAAGACATACCTAAGTCCTTACTCTCAGAGTATTGCATCCCTTCTTTTTATTTCTCTCGACATCGTCTTTTGTATTGTACACGTTTCTGTCCATTTTCTCTCTCTTCCCTACTCACAATTTCCTCGCAATCCTCTCTTGGTACTAATACAGTACTTCGCGTACAAGGCACTCACTCCAAAATTGGAGTACCAATGGTCTAAACCCACTGCACCCCTTCGCCAAAATTTAAACCTACCACCCTCACCCAAAATGCTTTGCAGCTTACATCGGATCTAAGTCATACCGATTTCAATCTACCCGAAAGGAACTTAAATCATCGCCCACCGCTCAATCACGACACGAACATTTTCATCCAAAAACTCAAACCTACCCCTTCAACACCGCCCATTCCTCCTCCCCAACGTCAGAATCCCATTCCAAGCATCCCTACACCCAACGATCATCGCTGGCGAACGACTTCGCAAACGGCCTCCACCCCACTTAATTTTCGCGAAATCGATTAACGGCCGGCAAATTTGCAGGGATCGGATAATGGACCGATCGTCGTTGCCAGTTGTAATCCGTGCACACGGCGGGCGGGTTAGATTAATTGATAATGCTGACAGGCGAGAGAGGCAGGAGGGATGGGAGCACGGTAGTTCATCTTAGCGAGTAGACTCGACGTCCAATGATTGAAACTTTAATTTCGACTGCGCACTCTCCCGTCCTGTGATCATCGACGAACCTCCATCCACCTCCTTCCCTATCCATAATACATCATTCGTCTTCTCTCCCTTTCGTCCCCTCGCCCTTCACCCCCTCTCACATCCTCTCTCTCTCTCTCTCTCTCTCTCAGTCTGTCTCTCTTGGCGCACAAGAATCTTGACGGAGGATTCATTTTTCATGGGACTCAGATCGTATCGCAGCGTTCGATTATAGAGAGCGACTCCTCGCTGATTTCCTGAAGGTCGTTCAGACTTAATGATCGACGCCGAT
The DNA here is from genome assembly GCA_914767735.1 of Anoplius nigerrimus. NCBI lineage: Eukaryota > Metazoa > Arthropoda > Insecta > Hymenoptera > Pompilidae > Anoplius > Anoplius nigerrimus. Next base: position 9,759,948 of record OU612088.1, on the reverse strand, counting down.
CGCGTTAGAAACGCGATGCTCGACTTCTCTATCTCATTACGCAGCTAGGACGTTGCTTTGCGGTGTTTTAGGTTGCTCGACGTCGATTTTGTTGCGTTCCTTATCGAAGATTGAGAAGTGACACGATTTTCTAACGTGTTTGCGGATTGAATCTGTTATGGCTGGAAACATTCGTGGCAGGAACGGATTTTTCTCAGGTTTCAGGGACGATGGATTCCTTTGGATTGTGTAGAATTTTCGTGTGAGGGAGAATTTGGCAGCTTTGAAGTATGATATGTTGATTTTCGAATTTAGCTTTGATACTCATCATGGTTTTAAATGGTTGGTTCTTTTTTATTTTTAGGCCTCGTTTGTTGCATAAGAAACACAACTTTCGAGCACATAATAATTTACAAATTTATTGACGAAATTGAGTAATTTATATATTATTTATTTAAATATTTACATATTTTTGCATTGTATGCTACCTGTGATTATGGATAAAATATAATATTAGTCAAATGCAGGCACGACTCTGTAGGCACACTCTAGTTCTTTTGACGAAAGCCAAAACTTTTTCGGCTAACTTGCACCTTTACTTCTAAACTTGCACGCTGAATCTCGACCTTCAGTACTGAAAATGATCACGGTGTATGGTATAAACACGAGATCACACGAAATCACATAGTGTCAATCACAAGATCTGGATCTCCAGTTTACGTCATCGTTGTCAGAAATCACCTGATTAGTTTCACTATCAGACTTTAATCAGCGCTTCGTCATTATTAACCACAAAGACAACAGATTAAGGTCGTGTAACGATCAGTGCTGTCAAATTATTAAATAAAAAACGGAAGACATTTCAAAAGTTGCTTTTTTTATGCGACACCCTTTACTTCGGAAAGTTGTATTCTTCAGTTTATCGAAAGAATATTCGGTAGTTTTTGGGTGTGCGGTAATAAATGCAAACAGTACTTTAGCGTAACAATATGCTTGAAGAATAAAGACTTGCATAAAAACCTCTTTATGCTTGCATGTTTAATGCATGTTGCAATGGCAATGCATAAAATGTTTTTAGGTTGAGTGCGCCGTTGCGAATTTGAATTTGAGTTGCATGCTGAATTCGCGAACACAAATAAGAATATTGACACAGATCTGTGGGCTAATTCTGTTTGAGGTGTAAGAATCGGACTCGGAACATGTGAGAATCTGCAATGCATGAGATGCATATTTGCCGTTTCGCAGTTTGAATAATCGCAGACTACCCCCTCGATTCAGTTTACCATATTTAGCATTACTTTAACTTCGGCCCAGTATTGTATAAAATATTGTTTAAAATAGTGTAACTCAATGAAAATACTTATCTCTGGCAAACGTTTAGATGAACCTTTCTCTGTCAGGTTTGTTGCTGAATGTAACAATTCGGAGCTTTATAGGCAGAAAAGCGTTACAGGCATTTTTCACGTAACAATATTTCACCGTCGTACCATATTTATCAATTATAGGCTGAAACAAAACATATTTAATCACAGTAATCAACCAACAACACAAGCGGCATGTCATGGTCATTAAACATTTACTGTCTCTAAAATAACTTCTAGACCCAGTGTCACGTTTGACTTTCCACGCTGTTTGTTTGCCGACGTTTCATCAACGTTGCAGTTTGCACCATGAGACTCCGTTAGTCCTACCGACATCAAGGCTTGTTGACATATTAGGGACGGCCAGGAAACTAAATTACACACAACATTATACCCGCTTACGTTAAATCAATGTGCTGCAGAAGTAATGTCGTGTACATCACCCAGCGCTGATAAAATTATTCAGTCATTTGCGCACATCCACTAACGAATAAACACACTTCATTGTCCGCACACAGCTACCATAGACAATCCACAAATCCATCATTAACCCATCAAATTTGAATACGTACCACAAAACCTTGAACAACCTACACATCTCCATACTGCCTCTCTCAAGCCAGGAATTGTCGAATAACCGTCAATATACTTAAAAAATTCGAAATTCCATCAGAAGCGACATGGTCGACTTCCGTTTCCTGACTTAGCATCGCGCTTAACCCATTCGAGACCGATTGCACACCGTGTGTGCAATGCCTTTCCCAGGCTATGAGACCGGCTGCGCACTGGTGTGCAATACTAATGATGAGCAATTTTCGGTTAATCTGAGTAAAATATTCGTCCAGATAAATGTCTTTTTAATTAATCTTTATCCGTGACTAAATAAGAAATTCGTTTCCACCACTCTGTGTCTCCTTACCCGAGAAAACCGAGCATCATCATAGTGTGCAATTCCGCTCCTCACAGAAAAAATCTTCGGAGGAACCAGTTGCACACACGGTATGCAATCATCTTATTCATACGAATTGATTTACGAATTGGGTGATTTCCATAGAAAATAAGTTTTTTTTTTATTAAAAATGAATAATATAATGAAAAAAAAATTTGGATCGTGGAGACTGTGTTCGGAAAAATTCGCGGTCTCGAATGGGTTAACGAGCTCCTTGTTGCGCGTCATTTGACTCTCGACTATTAACGGTATTTTTGCAAACCTCGCGAGTCCCCTCGCTGAGGGAAGACAGAAAAAGTGTCCGGTATTCACGCGGCAGGAAGTGTTCTGCGTGCCGGACAAGGGACATCGTCGGAGTCGAGCATGCGGCCGGCAGCAACATTGGCCAACAGTGGCCAAGAGTGGCCAACGGTGGCAAACAGTGGCCGTACGGAGTATCGGGAGAAGTCAGGCATGCCGTGCCGATATCAGTACGGGGAATCGGCGACTAGTCAGTGTGTTTCTGGAACTCACGTACCATTCGGACGAGTCGCGCATGCGTCGTCGGCAGCATTCGCCGTTCGCCGATCGTTTCTTTTGTCGAGCGCGCCGGCCTAGCCAGCCTAACCTAACTCGCGAGATCGAAGGATCATCCGGTCGTCCGGCACGCAGACATTTTCCGAGCGGATCGAATCGGAGTCAGGCCTTGAGGAGTGCTGATCGTTTCTTTTGTTGAGCGCGACCTAGGCAGCCTGGCCGATCTCGAGTGGCAGAAGGTACATTTGATTATTAGGAACGGGAAAATTGTAAAGCGGATGGAATTGGAGTGAGATCTTGAGGAGTGTTGGCGGTGTTTTTTTTATTAAGAATAGCGATGTAGGCAACATGTAACTCGTGGGATTGAAGGATCATCCGATCGGGCACGCGGAGATTTTCGAACAGATGGAATTGGAGCCAGAACTTGAAGAATGCTGTTATTTGAGCTTGCGGGGTCGTTGATGGTTTACTGCCAAACGATTTTTGGACGATTAATACTTTAACACTGTAAAGAACCGCTAGGTTAAGGAATAGGGATAGGACTGTAGGATGAGGTAGAATAAGGACATGTAGCAAAGTGAAGGGTGCAATTGTAACCCGAAACGGAACAAATAAATTATTACATACATACATACGTTAACACCGTGGCAGATGTAGCGTTGATAGGAATAAATGATGAATTACACTGATACACAAGGCGCTAAATCTATAATAATAGTCACTCGGGTTAGATTCAAAGAACATCAAAGTGTGATCAAGAGTCAAAAGAAAGACGACTCATCAGACTATCTTAAATCATTGTCCTCTTCTCACTGAATGATCGCAAAAACGCCTACACGGTCAACAAGAACATTTAGATGAGAATTCAAAGCAAAGTCATTGCAAAGTCGCTCCAATTACCCCACTAATCCGGAAGCCCGTTAAGCCGAGCTCCCGCAATAATTACGAGCAACTTGAGTAGAAGATCGCAATGCATTGTCATCAATGGAAAGTGCGCAAGTAAATCTCAGCGTTAGCTGCGACTGCCGTAGTTTCTTACGTTATCGGGCTCAATTTTCGATGCGTCTGACGGATCGAGAGGCGTTTCAATAATGTTCCCGGCTCGATTCCTCTTTGAAATTAGTCCGCGTCCGCGGCCAGGCTTCCTCCATCGTCGCCGAGACTCCGTCCTTGGGCAACTTCAAAGGTCTCCGTGGATCGTCGTGTCGCTCGGTCGCTGCTCGACTCCTTGCAAACGTAAAGATCTTTAGCACGTCGCCACATAGCGGCCGACTAATTACTCGCAATTGTTGCGGCATCCAATAATTCACGACTGTTAAGCGAAAGGTACAGTTAGGGACCCACTTGCGGCATCATGTCGGCTCATCGGGCAGTTCAATGCGCATTCGCCGACCTTTTCCGCGATGGAACTTTATTGCCGTCATCCGCGTAGACCTTTGAAATCCTTGACCGCCGCGAGGATCTTGCTGAGGATCGCGAGGCTCGGAGACAAATTGGTCGGCGCGGATCGGTGACAGTGAATCATGCTGAGGGTGGGTAGTATTGTCTGATGCTCGTATTTTTCAGATCATATTTTTCGCGCGATGTTCGATGCGTGGCTTCCGACTATGCGCTCGAAGAGTCCAGTCAAAAGTGTGAGATGTGGAAATACCATAAGTCGAGTAAGAATGTCTGAGGCTGCGATGGTAATTTTAATGTGGAAACCTTTAACCTTTTCACGACTGCGGGATATCTGCATGAAATTTTTCCAACGCGATAATGCATTGCTACCCGCATGAAGAAAATATTTTATTTCTCTGCTTACTACCCTGCGAATGTGAGTATTCACCACTCGATTCTTGCAAAGAAGAAACAACTCCAGTTTCTTTACATTGAAATTGATTGAAATAAAACGAAGAATGAAGGTGCGATTAATTGACACTGTTCTTTCAATTATACAATAGCAATAAGTATAATGTTTAAAACTCGTAAGCTAAGCCCTAGTAAAATATTTAAGATGCCGCCTCAATTACCACGAACGCAGAATCGATAAAAAATTCGATGTTCGCTCTTCGGGCAAACTAGATCTTATACTCCCAAAAGGCGAAAAAATCCGTATAGTTCACCTATACTTAATTCCACTGCTTACGCCATTACATCTGCCCACATACACAACGGTCAAAATTCTCCCGAGACATCCATCTACAATGCTCTCATCCTCAATTCTCCCCACATCCACCCGCCATACTTACACCGCCCCATCGAACGTCCTCTCCCAAACTACTGTACATCGCAGCGCCTCGTTTTTCTCGCCCGACATCGAGTGTCAAGCTCCGAATGAAAAGTCGACATCCGCGATGCGAGGAAAAAGGGAAGAGGCCGGAGGAAGACCGCCGACGGAAAATGGCCAGCGCGAACGCGAAAGGCATCCTCGGACGAGCCGAGAGAAGACTGTAAACAGGAGTGGGAGGAGGAGGAGGAGGCGGGAGGAAGGAGGAGGTGGAGAGGACCAGGTGGAAAAGAGAACGTCTGCCGAGGAGGTGAACGAGGAACGAAGTTCAGCTGGGAGCGGATGAGGCGAGAGACGGCTCGCGGAAAAAGGAGGTGGCGCGGGAGGAGGTTGTGACGGGCCCCGAAGAGGAAAGGACGGACACGAAGGCGTGGGTTCCTGGTATCAGCGGCGAAGAAGTCCGCTGGCGCATGCGCACGCGCGCCGCACTAGCGCACGTCGAGCGGTGTGCGCGTGTGGGGTACCAGGGCACCCCGATATTGGGTTAGTTTTTGCCCAACGTTTCTAGTTTCCAACAGTGGTGCAATGAGGACTGCTCGTCCCGTAGACGATCACCACGTTCCAGATTAAACCTGCCGCCGATGTGAATGACGCGAGCGAGGCCTCGGTGGGAAAGCGATGAGAGTCGTGAGGCGACTTCCGGCAGGAAGTGAGTACTGAGGATTTTCGTTTCGGAGCGGTGAGATGTGAGGCCTGTAAGGGGGTCTTTTAGTTGAGTATGGAGTTATTATTGGAATTGTTGATTATTTCAGCTCTAATTAGAATAGCATTTTTGGTATGCATCATGGGTTTAATGATCGTTTTATGGATCGTTTATTTTAGAAATGGTGTAAGTACATATTTAATAAAAAAATGAGATATCATATAATTTATGATCGACGTGGTGTGAACGGTTCATTTATGTGATATTTAATTCTTTTTTTAAATCGACTTACACTACTTTCAAAATAAACGGTCCATACATTTAGATGTATACGAGTAGGTGAAAATGGGACGTGAGATTTAAAATCTGTTTTGAAATCTTTGGGAATGTCGTGTAGAAAGAAAATAATACATTTGATGAAAATATAAAGATTGCAAATTTTCGTTTTAAATTAAATTGCGGAATACTTATCGTCATTTCTAGTATCTGTATTCGTATCATACTTGTTGACCGATCAGTAAATCGTACAAGGAACGGTTATAACAATGTAATGATACACGATTTATACACACCACGTAATTACGGAGCTGAAAATCACCGATGAAACTCGATCATCCCGCACTCGCAGCACTCCCAACCATATCGACTTTCACCTGACGTATTATTTGTACTTCTTTGCCGGGTTCGCCTCGGCAATCGGCGAAGCATTATCAGAAACACAAAGTGCCGACAGGAACTTCGGCTCGGTCGAGAGTTAATCGGCGGATCGCTCATGTACTTTCGCGAAGTTCATCTCTTCAATGTTAAAACATCGTGACTCAACACTGCAAATAACGACTTTAGTCAAACGCGAAGCCAATCTATGCAGAGTAAGATCGATATACATCGAATTCATTTCTGTTTGTAAGTACAAGTTAAGTTCTTTCATCTTCGATGCCAAGTTCGAAGGGTATTGCTTTATGACGTCACGATAAAGCCGATTTTCGACTTTTCCGACCGTGTATCCGCTCGTTGGCGTCAAAAGCGTCCTCATGCCGGAAATTCATGCGCCCAAGTCGAAGTGTCACGAACTCTTGCTTCGTCGACCCGTCCTCCGGCTTAGTGATTTATACCGAGGCGTCTGCGTTTACGAGTCAAAACTCCTGACCTCCGTGCCCGGAACGATCCTCGGAGAAATATGCCCGCATAACGTCCGTAAGACTCGAGAAATCATGCGGACCTCTTTAATGGACGCAGGAACATTAGAATCCACCCGAAAGAAGTTCGGAATTGCGTCAAGGACTGGTTCGTTCATTTATGAACGTTCAGATGGAAATGTTTGAAAAATATGCGCTTTCGTAACTTCGACGATGCTGACAACGAGTTTTGAGCATGAATGGATAGAAAATCGAGGATGTGGGGTTGTTACAACTGTTGCATCACATGATACAGTATAATAAGTTAAGCATATTACTCCTAGGAGTAAATGATTAAAGAGATAATATGGTGAAATTTTTTAAATAAATTCGTGAGTGCTTGAGGGTAAATCGGGGGTTGAAAATGTTTACAATTTTGATGTATTAAATTTGTATTCAGTAAACGCAGGTTGTATCTGAAGTACTCGAGGTTGAGGTAAGAGGTACGAGGATTACAAGTCACCCCGTACATTTTAAGTCAAGCATCGTAAAGAGATGCTCGAAACAGCGATGGTTTATATAGATAACTAGGTAGATTGCGAATAACAATTACGGAAGCGTTCAGGCATTAGACGTCTCATAATTTGCATGCATGGCACGTAACGCAAGTACGGAACAGTCGAGTCAGACACCACGCATACAAAGTCTGGGAAAACATTTCCATACATCTCCAACTTTACATCATAAAAAGAAACTTAACATGTAGGCTATTGTATCATAAATAAGGAAATATGATCCCTGATTTTTCGTTATGCAGAAACTGTTGAGTAACTAAGGAGATTGAAGATCGTATTTGCAAAGTACATTCAATCTACCAACATCCGTAATGGCAAACATGAGTAATGCAATCCTTTTATAACCGTGCTGTCTATCGGTAACTAACGGTAACTAAAAAGATTGCGGATAGTAGCTGCAAAAGGCATTCAGCTTTCAAACATCACATTTGCATGCATAGCAAGCTCTCAACGTTAGACTCAGCCCCGAAGAATACAAAGTATTGAAAACCACCCCATTTCATCTCAAACCCAGCAACGCAACAGAAGAACAGAAAACAGCAAGGACTCATCGTGTTTAATTTAAAAATAATTGAACACTGCACCTACACCTAACGAGATTATGAACAAAACCGGCTACTCGCAAAGTACGCACATTCTTACCGTAAATTCCACGTTATATGTTTACATCAATCCATAACATATCGTTTCAAACTGTGCCGTATGAAAACCTTTACTTTCCGCTCACCAAAATGGAAAGTTAAAACCTACTACTCCTCTGTACCCAAAACACAAACGGGCCTCTACGAAACAAAACTATAATTCCATCTACCCCTCCAACCCCAAGCATATAAAAGCATCCCGTGAAGGCCAAAGTTCTCGATGACTGATTGGTCCAAAAATTGGGAGGCAGCCGGAGACTGTCAACTCGCCAGGAACTGACGAGAATGCTGGTAAAAGTCCAACGATGATGAGTAATCGTCCTGTCACCCCCTCGTCTTATCATCTAAGCTGGCCCCGCTTTTTTCCCTTCCCGACCCCGTCCTCCTCCTCCTCCTCCAGCTTTTCCTCCATCTTGCACAATGTCCGCGAGTCCGCCGATAGACCGGAAATTGCCGACCCAGTTACAGGATGGGAAACCGAGCTTTGACGCGGATGCTTTTATATAGAGACCCTCCGGTCGATCCGCTTTTGTTGCCACTCGCGATTTCATCTGCGGCCGATCTTACGCTTAATAATAAGAGCCGCGCGTCTTGGACTCCTTTAACATCTTCATCCCCCAACGTCTTCTCCTTCGCCGACTGACAAAAGGGGGAAGCTATTATCATACTTAATCGATCGCACGACAGGATCAACGGAGGGAGTTCGACTTCTTCGCTATACGTTAGGCGATTCATTATGGCTTCTGCAAACGCGCGCTTTGCGATGATACAGTCTGATATTGAGAATTACAGGTCGGTGAATCGGATTCTGTTCATGGATCCGTGGAGTTTTGGGCAAGTTTTGTAGGTATCGGGAGGTTAATACGGGATTTGCTGGAAGTTGGTGCACGCGACTTTGTAAGTTATGTAGGTATGGGATGTACACGGTTTAAGTTGTGTAAGTTACGATGGGTCGTAGAATCTTAAATAGGAAATTGATTGGAAAGATAAGCTTAACATTTGCAGAACTGCTGCGATTTGATGTGGACGCAATTTATTCATTCCCATTTCGCAGGAAAGTTATTCAATTCATGAGTCGGATATAAAGAGAATCATATATTTGATGTATACTCACATATTGTGTCTTAATGGTATTGAAATAATACCGCTTAGCGCATTACTCAGTTCCATTAAATTTAATACCTACCTCACCTATTAATAAGCTTTTCGCATAATTCACTGAGACAGTTATTGTCAGTGCGATTATCAGAAAACGGATTAAACGAAAATTCGGATGGGGGACAACTGAATGGTCGCGACTTTTTGGCCAGAGAGAGTTCTGTCTGGCTGCCGCAGACGTTTTTCACAGGCACACACGTCGGACAGACAGACAGATCGGAACGGTGAGAACGATAACAGGATGCAACCGGCGCATTCGCTTGGCCGCAAATGGCGGAACGACTTTTTTCGCCATTCGCCTAGAAATAAATATAACGCTCTCTCGATTTAGTCGATTTGCTCGACAGTCTCGAAACGGCAGACGTGCGCGCTGCTTGAACATTCATTCGGATTATTCCCAACGAGAACAGCGTCTTAAGGTATTCGGGAAGGGATATCGAGTGGAACTTGAATACGTTATTCAAATCTTAAAAAATCGATCCGCTTAACGTATGACTTACCCATCTTGCGTTAGAGCGATGTGAATCGCATATGCTACTTCTACGATGTCAAATACTTACTCGAAATGAGATTGATGTCACGGAATCTTTTGTGCTAACTTTCAGTAGAATCATTTTTTAATGACATGCGTTAGAAAATCGGCTATTCATTATTCATAGGATGTAAACGTTTTATTACGTGGTTGAACGTTTGCCTCAGTGTTATGTATCATCGAATTGAAAATTGCAGAAAATTCTGTAAAAGCCTAGTGCCGACCGATATTGCCACGATCCATCGACACTTTTAACAGATAGGGTTTCGGAGAGGTTCCGAATATACGCGGCAGTTTTTTTCTATGGTGACATTTTTATACCCGAAGGCATATCGATCACCAGAATGGCAGTTTCGAACCTTTTTTTCCAATGTCGCTGCTCTTGCGACCATCGGCAGGCAAAGGCCCGTGCAAAAGTTTCCTCTCGAACGGTGTTTCGTGTTACGAGAGTTCGTTTGACAACTCGGATTTCAACCTTTTCGCGTTACACCCATGTCCGTGCGAGATCGAAACGTTTCGGCGGCAGTTTCGGTAGAAATCCGTGACGCTTTAGCGCAAAAACGTGAATTCAGTTACATTATCGTACACGTTAAATTATGTTGGACGATTGAGCAAATCGACACTCCATAAAACACGTATACTTACCTAAATGGATTATTCTCGCAAGTATCTCGATGTAACGAACGTTTTCAATTATTTACATTATTCCGCTACATTTTATTAATGGATTGAAATCCAGTTCCTCTGGATACTCACTGGTCGCGATTGTTCGATAATACAATATAATGCAGATTGTGGACGTCGTTGTAATATGTTTGTAACGAATCTTAATTGGTTCATTTAGCCAATAATGCGGAATAATTGTTGTATCTTGAAAAATAAGGCTGAATGGGTAGAGCATGGTTTTACGATTCTCTTGAATTACTTTGTATTCAGTCTTTAATACAATGATATAAACTTCTTCGCACGATATATGGGTTGACATTTTCTCCTACTTGTCATTTTACGTGTTTATCTCTAAGCACGAGAAATTTGTCATCTACAAGATTCCTCATGTCCTAAACCTGATAATAGTATCTAGTCATCCCACTTCCATCAACTTCACCGAAGTATTTAACGAAACAAATTCCCGAAGATCCACACATCTTATCAAAACTTTCATCTTATCGTACGTAAGAAAAAATATACAGCATACGTACGTCGATGTAATTTATTTTATCGCCGCGTAATACCATACTTCACGTACCTTACGCATACGAGCGAAGAACTCGGAGAATGTCCTTTTTCGCACTCGCGAAGTGTTACGTTTAATGGCATTCGAAAGCGAGAATCTTTTTCGCCGGGACGGAGATTTCCTGCGTCATTGAATCTTGAGCGGGTCCAACTTATCAGCCGACTCCATCGACATTTGGCAGCATTCCACGAGCCACGTGTCCGATATTCCACGGATCCTTCACACCTGACTCTCCGGAAATTTGAAAGTAACGTCTCTGGCCGTCCAGTTTTTCTCACGTTCGTCATCGTCTTCCCGAGCGGGCCGAAATCCAGGCGAAGACTCGCTAACGGTAAGGTAATGGCGCGGATGCGATCGTCAGGTTTGACTTTCATTAAGGTCACCCACTGTGACCCCTTCGTCCGCTGTACCCTATCCGCCTGTCGACGCGCCAAAACGCCACAAAATTTTTCTCACGATCGGCGTACACGCTTTCGGCACCGTTCCCGGCCGGATTTTTCTGACGCCGACGTACGATGATTTCACTGAGACGTTGTACTCTGCATTTAATATCCATTGCTTCATAGAGTATGTTAACAATTATTTTATAATGTACTTCTGTCACCGACACAGTTCCAGTAACGTGTTTTCATGGAGCGTGTTGTGTTTAAAACCTTGCTGACGTAATGTGATATTCATTTTCAACCCTTGGTAAAGACTGTGTGTATGTATTCCTAAACAGTGAAAAGAACCCTGAGGCAAACCAAACATGCCGCACGAAAACTATCATCTAACTCGCTATCCGCTGCCTCCGACCGTTTTCCGAAACTCACCCTCACTTACCACCCTTCATCCTCTACTTGCGAGACTCCGAACACCTGAAGTTCAGATTTCCTATAAGCGTCAAACACACCTATCCTCTTAGCGTGGCAAGCAATCGACCTGCTGTTCCCCCTGACTTTCTTACCATAGACAACCGATCCATCCGTTCCTCCCGAAGCAATTTCCATCTGCCGCTCCCTCCAGCTGCCTAGACGATCGAATTTCTTACAGCTTCCATAAAAGTCAAGCCATCCACTCCTCCGCAAGCTGTTCTCGAGCATTGCGTTCCGCCGCAAAAGCTTCGGGCGGCGAAACGATCCGAGCGAGGCCCGAAGCCATCGCGGCGTGCAGAAAATCTCAGTCGAGCGTGATCGGCCGGCAGGAAAGAATCATTAATCCACGCTCGCGATGTTCGTGACCCTTTTTTTCATCGACCGGTACTCCTCGCGGCATTTCAGCGCCGAAGACGCCGGCGAAGGAGCACGAGAAATGAGAGACCACGGGAGAAAACCGGACGCGCTTTTAATTTCGCAACGGGCCGCGTCTGTCCCTCGCGGGGGCCAATTTTCGTCGCTACGTTCGCGCAACATTGCTGCAGACTTTTCGGCACTCGCGAATCCCTCTCGATTTGATCCTCTCGAATCGATCCTCCCGAATCGATCGTTATCGGCCGCCTCCTTCTCGCACAATGTCGGCGCGAGACCAATTATCTCCCACGGATCATTAATCCACGTAGGAGGCTCTCGTTAACGCCAATGATCGCTCTCCGTCTCTCTCGCACACCTGCGCACACACTCGTTCACCCTCTTCCTGTTCGCTTCCTCTTCTGTTCCTCGCTCGGCTCTCTGCTTTGAGTCGGACGTTTCGAGAATCGAGCCGAGCGGCATGGGGTGAGTTGAAATTTTTAAGGCCTCGGTTGTTTTAACGAGGTTGAGACCCGGCCCTTGGATGAGTCCGCTGATTTACGGCGGGGGACTGGGATTGTTTGGACGCGGCTACGGGATGAGAGGATGTTGATACTGTAATAGGCCGAGAGGCGAAGGGAGTGGGCGGATAAATTGTCTGTCACGTGGCGAAATCTGTAAACGTTGGGTTGCAAAGGGACTCCGGTAATTTGAACTCAACTTATCCTTGACAATTTGTTCAATATTTTTAACGATGACAATGAGATACACTTAAATCGTCAAAAGATAAACAAGTGTCAAGCGAAATATTTTACGTCTACCGGTACCTTTACGGACCTCACTCCCACGTTGTTGCCAAAATCGCAAACTTCTCCCGCCGTCCACTGGCCGCCAGCGCTCTTCAGCCGTGAAAAACGAGGCGATAAAATCTGCCGCAGACAGATAGCCCCACGCCGATCATCGTGGAGTGTTAAAGCGGCAGCACGCTGCGCCGTATGAATAATCATCGCGAAACAAGCGACACGGCAGGCTGCCCGGTTCAATCAGCGGTGCGCCTCTTCAAAGACGAGCGTCTCCCGCGAAGTCCAGCCGACCTCGAACTTCGGCCAGCCTTATCGGCAAACGGATGTATACACAATGTTGCGCGCGTGGGCGTCGACATCTGCGTTCCGACGCCGCATGTCGAGGAAGGGAGAGGAAGAGCGAAGGAACACGCCGACGGACGTCTCACGTCGACTGACCGACTCTGCAAAACCGTTGTTCCTTCGCCGGGCGAATGCAAAAAGGGACTTCGGCGGTGGCCGGACGATAAGGCGAGCCGAGATGAGAGCCGGGAAGAAGTCAAGCGCATCTATAATGGTATTGAGGCCACATCGATGCAACGAAGCCTTCCGACTCCTCCTCGGCAGCGTCGTTGACGGGCCACTTATCCTTGCAACTTATTTCGACGCTCGAACCGCCACTTTATCCGGGCGACGCTCATATTTTATTGCCCTTCGGTACGTCCCGCGGATTCCTCAACATTTGCCCGAAACTCGCCGTGCCGTGTGACTCGTCCGTGCGAGTAGAATCCAGTGCCACTTCCGCGGAGACCGGCGGAAAATTCTGCCACCGCCGTCGAAGCGGATAAACAGTTCCGTATAATGCAATCGGCCGGACTTTGTCTATTACCGAGAAAATTCTACTACCGCCGGCGAAGCGAATAAACAGTTCCGTATAATGCAGCCGGCCCGGACTTTGTCTATTAGCGAGCTTGCAGCACACGCATTCTCCACCTGCCTAAAAGCAGCCAAAGGTCAATTAACATTGACCGTAAACGACTCTGAGACCGAATAAATCCCACCTTAGTTCGCCCTACGTTCATTCATATACCACACTGGAATAATTTCGTTCTCAACAGATACATCTTATTACATCGGGGTCTATCAACCTCCAACTTCCCTCGATCTTCGCGTATCTCTCACGTGACACACACTCCCACAATTTCTGCCTCCTTCAAGCTTTGCTTCCCCCCTCCCTTCCTCGGTCCCACCGAATTAGCCCACACCTTCGCAAATCCGACAAGCCCGCGCTGCGGATCGCGTCAAATTGCTCGCGTCCGCTATCAGCGACAGCCATCTCGCCGCCGTCGTGCGAGAAGTTTATGCGATCGATAATGGACGCCGAATTCGGCATCGCAGGCCGCGCTCGCAATCGGCGGCATCTCTCCTTTAACCCCCTCGCGAACGTTTTCGCGCCTCCCAAATGAGACTGGCGAGTGCGTCCCCGATAATGGTTATGAATACCCATCGATCGCGAGCTGAAGCGACGGGGAGGGATTCGGGGGAGGGGGGGCTGGGGAAGGGGCGCATAAATTGTTGCTCGAGTGGGCGTCGATGTGCCGATCCGATATCCACCCGCAGCTTCCCCTTCCCCCTCCGCGCGGCCGAACCGTCCTACCACCGCAGAAACTTCGGCCACTTACGTCCGACGAATCATTAATCCACGTTCCGTCGATTGCGTTCGCCGTAATGGCGGCATGACTCTCGCCGGAGGTACCGGACATTAAAGTGCGAACCGTGAGAAAAGGAGATCTCTCGCCCGGTCGATCGGACGATTCGGTGGAGATGTGAGAGGGGGGAGGGCAGGCAGGACGGAGAGAAGGGACGACGCGGGCGAGAAGTTTCTCTAAGAGAAGGAAGATGTACCGTTGCACGTCTCGCGTACTTCGTGCCAACCCTGTATGCTCCAGATCGCCCTCGCTCGATTTTCACTCTGCCAAGTCTCCCGCTGGCTGAAGTTTCGCGGTAACGAAGCTGAAGCGACTCGCTGGATGGGATGAAGTTATAAGGAGCGGGGGTTACAGTTGTACGGCTTCAGAGTCTGACTTTGTGAGCCCATTGTCATTTTTGTGACGGTTGCGCATTTGATGGTTGTTTCTGATTCTTTGGGAGTTGGTTAGGTGGTATTCGGGATTATGAGAGTGATAGGGCGTAGTTGAATGTTTGGTTTGGATTTGTTAAGTGGGCTGATTTTTCTGAGGACTTTTTACTGCGTTGTGAAATTGTATATTTTAAATATAATTGTAACAATGTGACAGGTGAGATAAAAGAGAAGTAGGTACGTGTGGGTCGCTAGGTATGAACGGGTTGGTAATCTGATTGTTTTCATTAGGATTACGTTATTGGGAAATATGTAACATTGTATTATATATTGTAATATATGTTACAGTACTAATAATGTAACAAGATTAATAAACGTTTAGCAATAGCGGCAATAGTGATGCAATATATTTATTTCTGATTGGTTGCTATTATTATAGTTCCATTCTATGTTCTGATCGCATTTATTACTAATCTTCTTAACATAAAATTATCCAAAGGACATATAATAAAAGGATTACTCTCGAAACACTCTTCGATATTTTAGGAACGTTATCGCGATCGATCAGCAAATCCAACCATGATTGTACTGCCTAATCGAATGTAGAAATTTGGCAGTTAAAAAATGCTTCCGGTTATTAATGCTATTAGCTCACCGTTACCTGCAGAATGAAATGCAATTCGTACCTTATCTCTTACCAATTGACTAGAATGCCTTGATACTGATTCAGTGTCACAGCATAGCAACAATCAGCCTCCGCACAGCGTCATTCAAATCCAAAATACGCACCAATATAAATTTACCGTGCAAATAAAAGAGACTGAAAATTCGTCCAATCCGCATTAGGCAAACTTCAGAGGACGTTGATGAAAATCGATCATTGTCCGCGAGTAGACGATTGGAGGGAAGCAACTCTCGCAGTTCGAACTTTATTTGAAAAACGACGTTATCTTTTAATGCAAAATAATCAAATCCCGCATCGTTCGATCGTTAGCGTTGTTACCGCAGCGTGGTCGTAAACAAATCATTAAATTAAATTGCCCTAGTATCGATGCGCGTCAATTATCATTTATTTGCTTCGCGTTTAACGAGGTTCGAGTGATAAACAAGCGCAAACATTGAATCTGATCATTTCGTAATAAAAGCGGCTTGCGTCGTTTCCGAGTAATCTGTTTTGCAGATTTTTGGCCGGGAGTTAATTTCGGGTTTGGAAATGGGTGTTGGATTCAATGTTTGTCGATGTTGCGCGTCACACGGGTTTGAAACCGATTATACCTCCAAGCCACTGTGGCATATAATGACAAAAAGATTTTAAAAATTTTACGGAACAACATAAACAGTTATTGGACTTGATTCAACGTCTTTTCGAACGACGCAGTCTGTACACATCGTTTCAATAAATTCGACTATATAAGCTAACCTTATTATAGCATCAAATGATGCAATACAGTTCGCCCTCGTAATATTGCACTCATCACCTACAACATGTTATTGACTCAGATGCATCACGCACACGTTCAACCGCGTCTATTTACATAAATTGCATCGAACCGTTATCTAGTTACAAATTAATGACATCCACTCCACTGTCAGTCGATTAATGAAACATCATCCCCAAACGAGGATCAATTGACCTTCGCCATCAATCTACTCATCAAGAGTAATTCACCCCTTCTACCTTTCAAAAAATTCTCTACGTACCTGTTAAGCTATAACAATAATTCAAATTATTAAGCTGCTTGTCTTCACAACAATGCCTTTGTTAAGTAACCAAAACGTTACCCGACTGAAAACTCATTATTATCTTAACAGACTACATGCGGGAAGGGTATTAATATCTTATATGGCGACAAATCTTGATTTGAACTTTTCGATAGTTATACTGCTGCTCCCTGTGAGTTTAATAGCGAAGAAATGATTAAAATATCTAAAATATCTTGAAAATCATGACTTCTTATGCTGTCATTTTTTAAGCGAATGCTCTAATTTTTGCCCGCGTTAACCTATAAACAATTAGTCGCGACGCCTCGCATATAATGTGTTAAGTCAAATATCATCTTGACCTACGAATCGAGTGTCAAAGAGTGCAGTAAACTTCGAAACCTCCCTCTGACCTCTTTCCGTGTCTCCTATGACGCAATAGCCGGCTCGATAAAAGGTCCTCGCGCACTTCGCGGAGTACGACGGCCGACGTCATTATCTAAAAACCGAATCTCGAGATAGCTGGGATTCCGCGACTTCCGCATTACGTCGCGTGTGCCATCGAGGGAATTGTTGAGATTGCTCCTCTCATCGCGAACGTGCCAGCCAGATCCTTTGAGCTCTGCTATCGTATTAATCGGCGCTCGGGAAGGAAGCGTTGCGGAACGCGGACGAACGGAAGGCCCAAAGGGCCAACGGAGGACCGACGGGACGGCCAATGGGAGGCCGACAGAGGGCGCATGTCTCGTGGAGCACATAAATTGTTGCAGCCGCGGGCGCCGTTATCGCTGGCCATCTTGTCAGCTGCGCGGCCGATCGGTTCGCGTTCATCATTAATATGCGTCCTGCATGCCGCGCTCGACGCAATGGCCGTGCGACTTTTGGCAGGGATCGTTCGATACTCGAATCGGGCGAAATGGGACGAGGAACGAATGGCGTCACGTTCCGCATCGGTGGCGGCGAGTGCTCTGTGTCGCTGAAGGTGCCAATATTGAATTAAACGGACAAACTGGGAAAGGTGTACGTTTTGCTGGAATCGGACGGTTACTTGACTTCGTTGCGGACTTTTTGGGGTCTCGTAGATATGTGTGGGTAGTTTTGATAAGGAGCACATGTTCAAGTCGGTTTGTTGCGTGATGCGTAAGAATGATGAGGAGAATAACGAATGAAGCTTGAATTTCGGGCTTTTTATTTAAATCAGTTTTGGGATGATGGGTGCGTATGGAGTGGTAGAGAGTGAAGGTAAGTTTTGCCGATGAAGTCGTATTGGTACGTATTTTTGTAACAGATAGATGCATCTATGATGGTATACGAGTAATTAATTTTGCTGGAAGTCTATTTGTACTTCGTTTGCATGTTGTATCCGTTGTCAGGAAATTAGGTGTAACCTACGGTAAACTATATAAAGCATACATTATTTGCAGGTAACGTACCACTTTTGGGGAGATAACTAACTGTGTCGTGAGCTGTGCGCAATTTTCGTGGTAAACGAAATGTATGACATTTCGACTTGCTAACATCCCTGCTGAGAATACTTTGCAGCAATTAAGGGACCGCTGCCCTTTGCAAGCGGTTAATATACTATAGCGCAACATCAATTATAGTCTAAACTGAGATATGTTTCTCAAATGACCTGGTATCTACAGCACAGCGATGTTATGCGGCTACAGAAACCAACCGTACGATAATTCTGATGTTGAATCACTTCTGACTGTCTCCTGTAATGACTTCAATAGCATATCTTCGGTGAAATGGAACAAGAAAAAAACGAGTCGAGTTCTGCATGAATGACATCTTCGTTCGTAACATTAGTCAGTTGTGTCTCGGACAGAACTTTCTTGTTCTATTGCATTTTCTGATTATACGTTGATCTACGCATGATCGGTATCTGAAATACGTAGTGAGGCGCGAGCTAGGTTACTTATAAATTACTATGCATTGTGCCGTTGAATATCGTAATCTCTGCACAATGTTGTCAGTGGGACGATCGGTTTAGTATACAAACCAGTTTCGACATTTCTCATTCGACTTACCGTATAATTATGGTTACGTACGATCATTCGAAGTTGAAATTACGGAACGTAGATGCGATAAGTTATTGGCGAGAAATTGTTGTCACGGATAGTTTTCATTGACATGCAAATCTCTCTTGACTCATACACTCAACTGGGTTTTCGCATAGATATCCTTCTGTACAATTCACTTATTCTTTTCGAAAGCACTCAAGGAGAGGGATTCATTTGTAGTGTAATTTCTCTACAACACATGAATCAACTGTTGTTAGAAAATATGTTATTATTCCTGCATCAGTCACAAATTACGCATTATATTTATTCACTGCCTTCCATTGAGGATTAGAACAATTTAGTCTTTTTTTTAAATAATGAATTACAATAAAGCTCATCGACTAACATTCAAAAACCATTCACCACTCACGACAAAGTTACACAGTCATTAAAGCACGTAGAGCATGCAACATTAAGCCAACCAACATTGATAAAATGGTTGCGAACATGACGATTGCAATAAAAACCTCGATTTGAAATGATAAAATCCGCGTCGCTCCGCACAATTCGGGTTTGCTGACACAAGAGACACGACAAATTACATCTACTCCCATCAACATTGTACCCGGTCTCCTGATTGGACGGCTCGTCCTTAAACGAGGGCCGCATAATTTTTCAATAGCTCCTCGCTGACCCTCGTTCTACAGAGTAGCGAGTCGAAGCTGCGAAGACGGACAAGCTGGGCAAGAAGCGAGCTCGCTCGGCCGATCTTTCTGCTGGCACATCACTCGCTCTTTGTCCCGCCGACTCTTTTTTTCCACACCCCCTTCCCCCACCCGCCCTTCTGCCGTCGCATTGGCGCAAGGTCCTGTCCCGCGTCGGAAGATTTATGCCGCCGACATTGAAACTAAATTACGCCATAAATTAGCCGTAAATTCGTGCTTTCGATGCGCCACGGTGCAGCTTACGGGCCCTGGGAGACTCTCTCGGCATCCGCTTCCGTGGCTTCTTCGCCACCCCCGACAACGTGCCCTTTGTTTCTCCATTCCTTTTGACGCCCTCGACCTCCTTCAGACATCGGACGATCCGCGCTTTGACCAGCTACTCCGACATGAGCATGAAGATCTCTCGCGACGGGTCAGCTGATGTGCTCGCGTCTGATTTATTTATCAGTTATTGTCTAGGGAGGTACGAGTGCTGCGTGGGCTTGAACGGGATACGTGGGTCGAGCAGAAGTTTAGGGAAATATGTGATAATGACCGTTGCGTCGATTTTTGAAGAAAATGTTTGGAAATACTGTTCGTATTTGTATCGTTCATTTTATATTTGTAACTGTATCGTTATTTGCTTGAGATGAAAGTTGAGGCGTAAAGAATTGAGTGTGATGCAGGAATGGAATAAATGTCTTCTTGAGTAAAGTAGTCATACGAAATATCATTAACCTGAAGGTTTTTGCTTGCGTGTTGTCAGTTGTGGAGCCATTTATGTTGTTGAATAAAGCAAAACTTGGATGAAATGTATAGTAATGACAGTTTTAATTTTTTCATTTTATTTTTGTATCTTACCTACCACAAGAGGAAGCTGTGCTGTATACAGTTCCGCATGCGAAAAAACGGAAGAGACAAAGTTTTACTACTAAAACGTGACAATGATTATCTCGTAGAGTAGCAAACAATACATCGTCAAAAAGTATGCAGGTCCTCAGTACCAATATACGTACATAAAGCAATTTTCCGAATCTTCCAGCCATACGCAGTCTAAATAAACTCGCGAATATCCAGTAAAACGATCGCCGAGCTCTTTCCCATCATAAAATTCATGAAGCGAACAAGCAAGCTAAACGCTTGCCCACTCCGATGGCCGAGGTGGAAAATTCGGGTAGACAGTCGGGCCAAATTTTGTACGACCGCACCAAGTCCACTTTGGCCCGTTCGTTTATTAAATTAGCGCGCGTGCGAATTAGATTTGCAAATTTGAGTGGCATGTGAGCGGCCGTGCCAATACGCGGCGCAGTTTAATTAATTTGACGTCGTGTCCCATTTGCATGTAGCATGAAATTGCAGGCCAGCAGCGGCGTCGGGTCCCTAGCACCGTCGAGCCACGGATACCGTCCTTCAGGCGAAGATTCCACATGCCAATCCACTCTCCCGAGCAATTCATGATTCACGATAGCGGCAGTAGGCCGCTTCCTTTCAAAACGGCGGCGGGTCGGTAGTTTCGGGTCGAAAGGTTAAACAGATTGCCGATCGTCTAGCATCGCGCCATTCAATTAAGCGGCCAGGATCAAGTGCCAGGATAAGGGGCGAATTGCGGTTAATCAGGATACGCCGTAGCTGCCGAGCTCGCTTTCTATTTTATCGGAGTGAATTTGCCGGCATTTTTGCCGAAAGTCAGTGTCGCTGTGTGCGTAAGGTTGCTCGGGTGGCTTCTGGTCTGCTGATCTGCAGTGTTACAGCGAAGTTTGGGTTGGTGTGCTGGTTAGTGTAAAGGTTGCAGAGGTTGTAATAGATGGTAGGTGAGCGACACAATTTCTAGAATGAGGACTGATTCATGGGAACTCAATTATGTTATTCTGAATGCGTTTAAAGGATTTTGGTTATATCGAGAGCGGTGAATTGGAGCATGTCGTGAGGTTAAATTTGTTGTATGTGGGAATAGGAGCAGCTTACACTGATATGAAACTTCATTCATTTCTAATCTATATGTGTCGCTCGCATGACTTGGTTTAAATGAATGATAGCAATTTTATTAATTCTGATGTTTGTATTTAAATCTAAAGCTTCTGGATTTGTCATTATTTTACAGAATTTTCTGGAATCGACTCTTTAATAAATAATCTCTCGCAATTCAAGTTTATCAATTTTGAAGTGAACACAATTTTGACCGCTTTCGGAACATAATTCTCTGAAACAAACGTTTTCCGTCCACATATTTCCGCAGTCAAATAGTATTAAGTTGCCAAACGCATCATACTTTCGATAACTTTTCTTCGGAACCTACCAAAAACCGTAACAGTTTAAGAACACAAGCATTGCAGCATTTCTCACAAAACCCACTGAACACCCTCGCTTATCCTCAGATCACATAACACTTTCGTATGCTAAAGCAGAACTCTCTAACGATCCCATTTCATAGAAGCACAAACTTCCTGACACCTTCTGCTTTCGTCAAAAGCCAACACAAACTCGTAAACACTACCCTCCCGACTTTTACCAGGCCAAAAGAATCGGGTTTTGGTTTCGATCTAATCCTCGCAGATTTCAGTCGCATTAGCGGCGCTAAGCACACCTCCGTGCTGCTCCAACCATTTAAACCGGAATTCGGCGTACACAAACCGTACCAGCTGGCCGAATACTAAGCGAGTCTGCCCGGAATCCCGGACAATCCGAACTGTCATTGGGCCAAGTCAGTCTCGAAATTCGCCGACAACAATGACACGGACGATGTCTGGGAGCGTAAGAGCATGCGAGCGGGGTAACGGGGAATAATTAAATGTCGGAGGACAATGGAATACTTGCTCAGCCCCGGATGGCCGGCACGTGTCTAGCAGCGTCGCCGAACTCAAAGGGCCACCAGCTGATTGACATTTTCGGTACGCCAAATCTGATTCGGATACGCACCTGGTCGCGATATCTTTCTCCATCTCTGTGGACGAGTGTGCACGTTGAAAACGCCGGCGAACGATTACGTAAATCAATCGTTCATTTCAGATGTCTTTTTCTCTGGAAAGAGTATTCTGTGTCATTCAGTGAAAGATTTCATCATGATTTCTCGATTTCGGAATGGTTTTCGTAAGGAAAATAGGAATTGATTTTATGCGACGAATTCTGCTCGTGATCGAAATTAAAGAGCCTGATTGACATGTCGGTATGTGAATTCTCGTTTGGATATGTGTTTAGTCGGAACGCTTTTATATTTTTCTGTTCCGTCGTATTTAGTGGTGCTCAAACACGGATTTCGGTTTGACGTTCAGATATAGTTCGATAAAATTTAATAAGTTATGTACGCATACATGATACAAAGTTTTAATTAACACGTTCGCGGACAGTAAAAGTTTCGGCGAGGTACAAAACTTGACAGTCGTTTTACTCTTAAATTGGTTATGATATCCGAAATTTGGTAAAACGAAGTTTATAAGGGCAGTTAGATTATCGTATTTTAATTGTTATATACAATGAATGCTATAGCATATTAACTATAACAAAACTTAAGTTTATATAAAATTAAATTCAAAACAATTCACTTTATTATTTGAATGCTATAACATTCATGTCATTCTGCCTCATCGTGAAAATTAATGCTATAGCATTCACGTCCGCGAACGTGTTAATATTAACAAAACGAGAGTTTTCATTACAATCCCTTCTTAACAACGACGGTCTTTGCGCTTTAGCATACGCTACAGTGAATTCTCATATACACAATTGCACAATTCTCTGAAATAACAAAACAAATATTTCAGCAGACGCCCACTGCGCTTTCATTATCTCTCAGTCGAATGGCAAAAGAGGATGAAAGCACGGAAAATAAAGAAAGCAAACGGCGGCGTTCTATGCAGACCTGTCATGACACCGATGCCCCACGAAACGCACCGTCCTTTCGTTCTTTCGCCATCCTTTGATCATTTCCGCCGTTTCTCAATACTCGTTAAAGTCATCCTTGCACAGCCTCTATCTCCTCCGCGAATCTTTTCGTCCAATCAGGCAGCCAGGTAGGGGCTAAAATCTGTAAGAGACCTATTCCTACCCGTGCCGTTCAAAGGCGCAAACGATGATGGTCGGATAACGAGAACGCATGTTTGCCGTCTATTGACGCGTTTATCGTTTTTTGTATCGTTTGACGCTCGTAACATTACACTTGACTTTTCTCGAATGACGTTGAACAGCCTCTGCGCTAACAGGATGTCAAGCAATAGTTTGATTTACCATCGTAGTTTTGCGCGTGACTCTACAGATGACAGCTGTGTCGGCATCGTTCCAGTGATTTGTAACTCAAACATTTCTTATGGGATGATTTAACCAACGATTTAATTGTGTGTGCTGTCAATAGATGGGTATTAAAGTCGAAAGCTATGTCCGTCATTTGTTTTTAATTTCTGGTCCCCCTTTCGTAAAATTTGTCATCTCTTTTGCGATCGATAAAAGAATATTGTCAATAATATTCATATGAATTTTTCCTCTGTAAGCGAGGAGTATTCATGGACAGCGATGAACAGAAGGAATGTAATTTTTTTCGTAATTATTGTGACTGTATGGTCGTTGAGGAAGATATGTGAAAATGTTCGGATTCGTATTAAATATTGTTTCAGGTCGAGTCATTAGTTACATTATTCGCTCCTTGATAGTCTATAGTCACAAATGGCCGAAATACGGTAATAAGCCGAAACCACGGAGTTCATAAGCGCGGCGATTAAATTCTAGCACATTTGTCTCCGGTTAGATCAAGTATGTAGTTAGCGGCAGGTACTACGTCACCCATGATTAATTTGTATCGACGTTAGCCACAATGTAACGTAACTACACTCGCCATCGGCGATTCCATTCACACAGTTCCCGTGCGAATTCGATTCCGCGTCCAATCGCAAACGTTTCCGCCCCGACAAACTTTAACGACGTTACGTCTCATCGCGGAAATAATTTATTACTGCGGCCTTGTAATTAGTTTTCGTTAACGTTGTAATTATTATCCGTCATCCGTTCGTGTCATTGATCAGGCGCATAAATTGGACCAGTGGAAACATTATTCGCACTCTGCGAATGCAACGTCACATCGGCAGCTTTCGGCGGCAATTTTTTGTTACGCGATGGTCGAATATATCGACACGTCGAGAAACGTTTTATCGGCAATTTTTAATTACAAGAATTCCACTCGTACCCTTTCGTTGCTCAGCTCAAACTTTTTGCGCAGTCGAATTATTGATCGTAAGTTCCTTTGAAATCTTCCACCCACCTCTTTGAATATTACCTCTTTGAATATTATACCAATTCATTAAAATTTCTTATCAAACGTTTTATTATTAACATTATTACATTTTTCTGTCAAAGTATGCGTTATCGGTTCTCCTAAACGTGTAAAACGACATGTGAAAGAACATGGACGGCGTCAGTGTATAATGAGCCAAGTAGAAAATGCAAACACATCGTTGGCAAACGAATGAAAGAGAAGCGGCTTACCTTAGAAAATCCTGGGAACGGTCATAAAGTATAGTTTCAACTTTCGATGCTGTTGGTCGTACGGGGTCAAGTGCCGTGCGATTTCGAAGGCGCGATTTATCACGTTAACCCAGCGACTGTTTGTCGACGTACACTAGCGAAGTAAGCTCTTGGCGAGTTTCAGTGAAATGTTAGTCAAAGGTAGAGTTACATCTCTATTTCTTTTCTCTCCGAAACGATGCACTGCGTTATAGATAAGAATTCTATTGGCCACGTAAAGATAGAAATAGATATGTGCGGATAAAAGAACCTTATTTCGTACGTTGATTCACAGTTCTGATCGTATGCAGGTAAAGTCGTTTAATATGAACAAAGACCATGTAGTATAATCACATTTCTCAAGTATGTAAATGTAACTAACAGAACTCAAACTTGTTTTTTTGTTTCGCATGTTTTTTACACCCAGTTTGAGCAGAAATGTTATTTCTAAAGAAACCCGTTTTTTAAATTTCTGGTCTCTAAATGAAAATACATTACAACAGATGAGTTCTCTCATTTATTAAATACAAAATAAAAATATCTACGTGGCACACAATGTCAAGTCAAATAATTTTTAATACGCTCTGCTGAGAGCAGGAAAAATAATAACCTACACTGCAATTTATTAAACTGTCTCTCATCGTATCAAACCCAGAAAAACATAATTGTTGCCTCGTACAGTCGAGTTTAGTTCAGTTTTCGCATATTTCTAACGATTACAAGCATAAGCCATTTATTAACCCCCAAAACATTTCCAATTCTTCAATATATCCTCAATCTAGGTTAAAAGTCTAAGCTAAGATAGGGTAACATGTATATGTTTGAAATTACTGGAAATCCGTGAGGGAACCAGAGAATAAACAATACAGACATACACGCATACAATACATCCTCAATAATTGCTTCGAAAATGAATGAACCAAAGATCCCAGAAACTCGTGCGCGATCAAAGAATCGAAAATGATCATCTCACCTCTGAGGCACGAAAATCCGGGAGGTGTGCCTTTTTTCGCGCCGGCCGACTGTGAGAGCGAGTGTTTTCACAGGATCGTCGAGCAGGAGCACACTGCCAGGATGAAGCGGCGAGAACAAGAGTCGAGCACTCGACTTCCGCCGGCGACTTCGAGCGCGGCTCTCGTTCGAACGAGAGCGAAAATTAAGAGCCATTAACGGCGATAAATCGAGGCTAACCGCCCTTTTGCCGGCTACCCGTTTTTCGAACGCGATAAATTGCACGATCAGCGTGGCAATCGGCCGTTCGGCGCACGCGATTGGTCAATCGATTCGGCACGATTGCAGACTTTTCCCCGGCAACGCTCGCTTCTCTCTGCTTACCCCTTTTTTTTCCTGACCCAACCCCCCTCCACAACCCCTCCCGTCCGTCGGGAGCATTTATCTCGCGAATAACTGCTCATCTATTTTTCAGTACGAGCGACCGGTGAAGAGTGTGCGTCTCGTTAAAGAAGTTTCGTAGTTGGAAGCTGTTAATTTCGGAGCGGGTAGTTGAAATATGATTTTGGTCCCGGTTCTTAACGGTTAGGTACGCTACTTGATCGTGGGTAGCGCTTAAGGGGGGTGAGTAACGCGGTTTTGACTTGAAAAGTAATTTAAGGTGGTAATTCGATATGCGACCTGTCGCGACGATTAGAAAATGGGAGATACTAGTTCTGAGTACTTACACTTTATCTAAGCAAAGGAATCTTGAATTTAAATGCACGTAAAGAAGACTTTTTTTGGTTCAAATCTTTTTTGATCCTAAGGTGCTGTCTTGTTTCGGATATTCTTTCAATTTATTAAAGTCCATTATGCAGTCAAAGTGGTTTGGGTAAATTCGAAGTGCCGAAAATGATTAACGACGCGCGGAAGCACAGACATTATTTTGATTTTCGATCCTTGATTTATTGAACATACGCTTTGTCAAGAATTCCTTGCCATACATGACAATATGGTGAATGCTAGCACACTTCAGACGAAAGAGTGGTATAACAATAAATAACACATGTACACCTGTCGATAATGCGATGTTTTATTAATAAACAGAAGAGTCAATAGAACATTCTGTGGTCGTGTTCGTGGGTGCGTTGTGTTCATGTGTATGTATACGTTAGGAAAAGAGGGAGATTGATAGACAGAGGATGAAATGGATAGATCAAGAGAAAGAGAAAGAGAGAGAGAGAGAGAGAGAGAGAGAGAGAGACCGTCAGGTACAAATATCATACGTAATTAACTTAAGTACACGCCTAAGGCGCAATATGATCGGTAAAATGCTCGATAACCTTGCTCGCACTCGCTCGCAGGCATAATAATATCCATAATAATAACATTACGCTGACAATAAGGAAGCTACGCACAAGCGACCGGCACGTATGTACGCGCATCTGTACGCCTTAATGCCAAAAATTGTATACATGAATAATTTATATAAATAAGAATTTCTCATACGTATACGTATACTGCATATATGTATAATATATGTATGCACTTTATGTATATATTTATATAAGTTTATGCGTAATAATTTAATAATCGAATAACGAGCTACATTTAATGGATATACGATACAATCTGTGTCTTGCTGCTTCTTGTTAGTACGTACGCGATATGTTTGGTAACTGGTAAATATAAGACTAGTGTTAATATAAGTTCCATCGACGTTTGTCCCTGCGCGCCGAAGGACGAAGAACAGGGTCCCAGGGTCCTCTATGGTACGCTACTTTAAGCCGCGTACTGGACTCTGATACTCTCGCATGCTCCTATTTATTATAATCTCGTTTTTCTTCTTCTATGCAATAAATATGCCACCGTCCGATCTCCCCCTCTCCTCGTGATCGAGCGAATCTTTGTAATTTTTGCTTTTCATCGAAACACCACCCCCCCCCCCCACACCCTCTTTTACTTCTCGCCTTCATCCCTTATCGTTCGCAATGCATTAAAATCCGAGGAATGACGAATCGAATCCTTGCGTCGAACGATCGAATTCGAACAACGAAACGCCATTAATTTCGAGCCCGTTTCCAATTGAACAGTAGTTCGAGTCAGCCGAGTTCTCTTATGGAATCGCATGAACGTATGAATGGATGGAACGTTGATAAATGACCCGGCGACGCATCGTTCTCGTGGCTGGTCGACAGATTCTGTCCGATACTCGACCGCGAACGTCAACGATACGAGATTGCGATCAGCGATCGAGCCGAGTCTCGATCGTCATTAACCTAACTACGTAGACTATCGTAATGATCAACATCCTCCCACGACCGAATGACGAAGTCCGTCAGTGAGCGGCGCACTTTCGCTCGCCTTCGCAGTAACCGTAAACAACAATCTCTCTTCAGGAGGTTCTCAGCGATAACGTGAGCAAATAAAACAAATAAATAAGACGATAACACGAGACGATGAACTGATGCGCCACGAAGGAAGCAGATCTCGCACGGCGTTTTGATTCTGAACGTCCGAAACCCTCCTTGGAGAACACGAGCTGATGATGACCCCGCTTCTCGGATGACCTTCGTCAATCTTATGGCGTCGGAGCACTCGAGTCAACTCGACGGAGGAATTTTCTTGGCTCGTCACGAGGATCGAGGAGGGATCGTCGGCAACGATCGATGACAGTGAGACGGGAACGATACCGAGAATAAATACGTGAGTCGAGCGACACGCGTGTCGTCTAGCGGCGATTAACGCGCGCCGTCGCGCGGAAACTGATCGGCATCGAGCGGATCGACCGAGCTTCTCGTCAAATCATTCCCAGCTGTACAGTCGGCACGATCGTTATCGCCCACTACACGCACGCGATGCCTTATTAGGACTACGTGATACGGCAAATGATTATTCGTTACGTGTGTGTACACGCTCGTGTCCTACGCTTGCGTCCTATGTGCGTGTGTGTTTTCCTGTCTGCGTAACGGGACGGTGATTAGAAAGACGGTCCAGGTCAAAGTGCGAGCAACGGCGAAGTTGGAAATTCGGAAAATTTCAATCGCTCGTCCAATTCGAACTTTGTCGTCCGCTGTAACGGAGCAAAGGATCGAAGAAGTTCGCTTCCACTCGGACCGCTCTTATAATTACCGGCGCGTATGTGTGTAGTCGAGTGTGAGAGAAGTTGGCGGAGGAGAACTGACTTCCGGCGAGGTAGGGGGGGGGGGGGGGAGAAGCAATCGACAGATCGGTTGTTCGACGCGCAACGTTGATTTCGCGCTCACGGCGATGGCACTCGATGCGATAGATAATTTTGGCCTTTTTTTCCCGCTCCAATTATTTGCGACCCTCCGCGTAAATGGCTCGGCAAATTGATAGATGGCGGGAGGTAAATGGAGCGGTAATCGAACGAGGAGCGTAATGGCGATATTTTCAATTAAACCACCAGTGAAAATAGTAAAGTCTATGGCATCTGTCGATTGAGCGAAGTGTAACAAGATTGATGGCACGTTTGTAACGTCTAGCAGGACCGAGCGAAATGCGCAATAAATCGTTAACAGAGATACAAATAAAGCGTTCAGATTCGTGGAAGCAAAATTAAATTACCTACACAACAAACCTCATCGATCATGTCTACCCAATTTACACGAAATGGCACATCTGCGGAATTCAACGTTTCCACCCGAAATATCTTAAATCAATTTGAAAGCTTCTCCTCAAATCCTGCACCAACCAAAAGTAAATTGCATACGCCGTCGTTAACAAACCTCTCTCATTGTTGCCAACGAACAAAAATATCCGTAAAACGACGAAAATAGACAACGTATCAAACGGGTTCGAGTCGCAATCCAATCTTTGCCCACCAGAACGAGACGAAAATTTCGCCCGGCAAAAACCGATCGGCAATATGCAAGTCCTACGAAATCGTTAGAAAAACGTTGGGAAGATTAAGGCGTCGTTCGGCTTGCACCGCCATTAGGCACGCCGTTGTGAACGCGCGGACAGAGCTTTGCGGGAAGAATTATGGTGGTGTGCGATCGGCATTATTCTTGCACGTCATTCTCTCCGGCTCATTCGTCCTTCCCGTTTTGCGCTCGTCACGCGTGAACGAAACCATCGCCGCGCATGTAAATTCTGCCCCCGCGAACGTATAATCCGCAGTGCAATCCGTCGCAAGTTCATTATGGGACGCGTTCATCCGCAACGACGCGTAACGCGTGTGTTATATGTCCCTGCGTGCGCGCCTTTCCGCTATACGGGGTGGCGCGCAATTCGCGACGCGGCCGAGACGCGGAACGAAGCGAGCTGAGAAGCGTATTCCTTCCGGGCGTCGGTTAGGCGTTTCATCGGTTCGCGTCGGGACAGGAAGTGGGAAACATTCGCGTCGGACAAAGCGGTCATTAAGCGAAGGACAATGGATGGCGAGCTTTTCTCGAAGAAACGGTGGACGCCGCGAGAGGATCGGTTAATACCGTTCGTGCGGTGGAAAAATTAATTATAAAATCAATTTTCTTCACGCAGCATTGTCGCGGTCCTCGCGTGGGGGGGTAGGATGTGACGTAACTCTCGGCGCGGACAATAGGGGCTGCTTTCTCGAACAAAGGTAGGAAGTGGACGTTACCGAGGCGTACGCTTTTTCTCACTTCGGTCTTCGCGTCGCGGACAAAGGTGGAGAATTTAAGTTTTCTGGGAAGAAGGGATAGGAATCTTGGTTAACGTCTTCCATGCGTTACAGAGACGAATTACGGGGTAAATTTGTTTCGTGCGACGTTCCGACATCATAAAACTCAAACTTGAAGCGTACACGCACGACTCTTGAGCAAGAAATAACTGTCAAATCAATTTTGAAAGTACGTCCGCGAAAGTGCGGGATATTCGATCAACGTCTACGGTTTCCAAACCGAACCGCCGGAACAAATAAATTCCGCGCAACACTCCGACGAGCTATTTTTCACGCGAAATCGCTCTGTCTCTTGACATTCGCTGATATTCCCAAGAATTTCGCTCTCGGCACGAAATATCCGCGTCTGGTGTTCTTTTCAGCGCCAGAAACCCGTCAAGAAACATATTCCACACTTTACATTCATCCTCGACCCGAGAAGCCATCTCCCCCTCTCCCGCGAAACTCCGCACCCTCCTGTGTACCCGCACGAACGTGTGTATGTATATGTATATGTATACTGGCACATTTGAAATTGGCGCACTCGCATCGTCGATGAACGAGTTTTCAGGGCAGAGTACGTGGTTTCCGCCAGGAAGCGCCACTCGTGGCTTCCGTCCTTCGAAAATTGTGTTCCGAGAATCCCTCCCGCCAATT
This sequence comes from Anoplius nigerrimus, assembly GCA_914767735.1. NCBI lineage: Eukaryota > Metazoa > Arthropoda > Insecta > Hymenoptera > Pompilidae > Anoplius > Anoplius nigerrimus. The sequence goes on along the minus strand of OU612088.1, from coordinate 9,728,779 downwards.
AGCGACTGGCGACCTTCGATCGACGGATGAGACTTTGAGGCCGCCGACGAGCCGGATGTCGAGAGGGCCGACCTTCGTCACGTTCGTCAACGTTCGTCAGCGTCCACACCCCCCCCCCCAGCTACCCCTCTTCCTCCCCCTCAGGATCGATCTCGACGAACGAGGACATTTCCCATTCCCATTATGCAACGTGCTTAACCCGATTCCGACGGACGAAACGCGTCGACGTCTCTCGAGGAGGATTCCATTATTCGAGACTGCGAGTACGTTCGTTGGTCTTCTCGATGTCGGCCGACGATCGAGGAACACTCGACGCTGCACGCTTTGCAGCCCTCGAGTCCGATTCTTCAGGCCGCTTGCCAAGAGCCGCGAGGAGTGCAAAGACAGTGTCCCGCTCGATGTTTACAGCTACCATTCTACTCCGCTTTCTTCCCTCTCGTCTTCCGTCGTCCAAAGAATTCTCTCCTCCTCCCGCGCCAGTTCAATTTTTTTCCTGGACCCCCGCCTTTACCTCGCAGATGTTTGCAGAGACTCTCCCTTACTTCGCCCGAGCTAGTTGCAATTTTTCGGATCCTTTCCCTCGAGCTTCCAAGCAGGTTGCTTTCTTTCCTGTCAATTTACAACGTTCTTCCTTTCCGAGCTTAGTCTATTTGTTCGAAATCCTGATCCTTCTCGTCGGACGTCCTTCGACTTTAATCACGACGACTCTCGTACTCAGGTCCTTTCTTACTCGGCGCGTTCGCATTCCGCTCTGTCGGATTCTTCCTCGTCGCTCCCTAGGTCGTCAGCTTCCGCGATCGGCCGTCCGATATCATCCTGACCCCACGATCGAGAGAGGATCGCAGTTCTCGTTCGCGGAGTCAGCTGCGAACGTCCTCCGGCCTCGCGAAACTTGTTCGCGCGGAAGGAATTGCCATCGACGAAACCCGATTAAACCTCGACGCCGTTACATCTTCGAGACCTCGCCCGGCACGCTGCCCACCCGCTTCTTGGGAGGAATCGTCCGCGATCCTGAGAGCGAACGACGGAAGCGCGATCGAGTGAAAACTTTCGCCGGAAGTCCACCTCGCACGGAACGACGTCGTCATCGAGATTTCAAAAGTCTACTAGAACCTCTATAGCCGGCCGCGAGCCGCGACTGGCGCGTCAATACACGTAATTTATCGACCATCGATTATCGCGGTTGGTCCTCCTCTAGCTACCCGGTCGAGGATCTACGCGAGGGTCTAGTTCCCGTTTATCTCGATGGTGGTCACCGAGTTCGCCTGGCCGTCGTCTTCGGTCACGGACGAGTAGGGTGGGACCGTGAAGCCGCTGAAGCCACTTTCGACGAGGCTCATCAGCGTATCCTGATTCGTCGGACGCTTCTCGCTCTTCGCCCTCTCCTCCTGCTGCTGAAGCTGTTGCTGTTGCTGCTGTTGCTGCTTCTTGCGTTCGCTGCCAGCGCCGCCCTTCGTGTTCTCCCTGATGAGCTGTTCCAGCTTCGAAAGCTGCCTCTCCGTAACCGTTTCCACTATCTCGTTGTTCTCTAGCACGCCGTGCTTCATCACAGTGGGCTTATACGTCTTGACCTTGGAATGACCTTGGATTATGACGTACATGGGTCCGCGGATGGGCTTCGCGGGTTGCTTGTAGTGGGAGAAGATGGGATCGGTGGTCAGGTTAGGGACGGTCGTTGTCCTTGGGGAGATGGTCGTTGTAGGCCTGGAGGTGACGGTGCTCTTCTTGGCGGTCTCTTCGTCTTCGCTCAAGATCTTCTGAAGCGGAGATTGGTCGACCTTCGGGTGGTCCTCAACGCTCGGGCTGGACGATGGGGTCAAGGTCGTCGAAGACGTTACCGGCAGTGAAGTGGGCGACATGGTTGTCAGGATCGTTCGGTCAGGCAGGCGAGACTGATGACGATCCGCGTGCTGATTGTCCACTTGCAGCGGGTCGAGGGTCATGGTGGATGGAGCTGGAGGATTGGTGAACGGCATCTGGAAAGGTAACATCTGCGGTCTCTTGTGCTCGATGCTCACGCCCATGTTCATGCCCAGGCTGGGTCCCATCATCATGTTCTTCATGGGCGGCGCGTGCATGTGAGCCATGGGCGGTGACACGTGCGACATGGTCATGGCGGATGAAGGTCGGAAGCCGATTCCGGGACGCATGCTGCCGATGAACTGCATGGTGCCGTGGTTTGGTCTGGACTGATGGTGCATCATGGGCTGAGGAGCTGGCTGGGGTACGACGAACATGTGCGGAGGAGCGGGTGGATATCGAGAAGGTTGCGGAGGGTGGGGGACTTGATGCTGAGGATTGACCTGTCTGTTGGGGAAGGAAGCTGGGGACATTGGATCTTCGATGAACATGGGCGAGCTGGTCACTGTGTGCTTTGTTGGATGAGATTTCGGTGGCTGTTGAGTAGGGGTTGAGGACGGTTGTTCAGTCGTCGTTGCTGCCTCAGTAACGTTGGCCTGAACGAAGACTGTCGGTTCCTGAGGAACCGTCTGCGGACTCGGCTTCTTGTCGTAGTTGGTTGGCATCACAACTGCGACGGCACCGTTCTTAGACGGATTGGATTGATCAAGGTCCAGATTCGTCGCCGGTGAGTTTGCCACGACGATGTGCATCTTGTGTGCCTCTTCGGGGTCTGTCGCAAGCTTATCGGCGTCCTTGGTCGTCCAGGTGGAAGAAGCTTGCACGATGCTCACAGGAGACGAAGTGGATGGCGCATCGGTCACCAATTCTTTCTGTCCCATCACGACTTCTTCGTTCTCGTTGTTGTCGCCGTCAACGATAATATTCGCGTTCTGTCCAACTACTACCTCGTGGTTAGAAGACGCTGCTGGCACGTGATGATCGATCTCGTACTGATCCCTCGAGTAGTCCGGAGTCTGCCAAGTGACCTGACCCGCGTGAGAAGTCGTCGACGAGGTGGGTCCATTGTTACCCAGCCAGCCACCTGACAAGGTCTGCGTGGACTGATAGATCAAGTTTGACTTCTCGAAGGACACGGACGGAACTGAAGTGGTCGGCTCGAATCTCGTCTTGGTCGGCTGAGGAGCCGGCGGCGTGTAGGCACTCTTGATCGTCTCGATCTGGGAGGCAACAGGAGTCTTCAAGGGCGTCTTCGACGACGAAGCTTGCACTTGAGCTCGCGTGGGTGCCGATGAGGCCGGAACGGAATGATGCTGATAGTTCTTCGGTGGCAGGGCGTAGAACTGGGAGTCTTGAAGAACAGGCCCCTCCTCCGTCTGCGTGCTGTACTGCTGGCCGGATTCGAAGTTGACCTTGTCCTTGGGAATAGCCGTGTTGAACGACGCAGAGGGTTCCTGCTTCTGACCCAGCGGCGGCGGCATCATCATGGTGTAGGGCTTTGTCTTCTGGGCGTAATATGGACTGGGATAGTAACTTGCCGGAATCGACTGGATCCTGTTCTGATTACGATAGTCAACAATGCCATTCCGGAAACTGGTGGTGCGCACCAGCTTGGGAGGCTCTGCTCCGGTGCTGCCGGTGAAGTCGTTCCTGTAGGATGTGTCCTGATTGCTTGTTCGGGTGAACTTTGGCCCATCGACGAACTTGAGGAACTGCTCCGGGATCTTTGGGCTAGTCTTCTTGGCGGTGACGCCCAGGACGAGGATGTCTCGTTTCGCCGAAGGTTCGGTCGTGTGCGAGTCGAGCCAATACTGAACACGGTCGAGAACGGGAGGCACGTAGTCGAAGGTCGGGTTGTTCTTCAGGGGATCGCCACGACCCAGAGGCGTCCACTCATCGTAATCCATCCTTGGGGAGAAGACCCTTGGCCTGCCCTCATTGGAGCCTGGGAACAGAAACGATCGAGGCTCGCTGTTACTTGATACTTTTTTTCGGGGATAGGCGAAGATGTAATCGATGTGCGTTAGCCAAGTGGTTGGCAGCGATACGTGTTCTGGATGAGGAACGGGAAGTCGAAGGGGGTGGAAAAGTTAAAGGGGCTGTCACGTTTAGCGCTGGATTCTCGGCAAAAATAGACAATATAGAATATATCGCACGCAAGTAGTTATATAGCAGTCGACAATATTATTAGAATATTCAGCTAAAAAATAGAATAAAGTTGCCATGCTCTGAATTTAGACGTGACGCTACTTTAATCTTATGTTGACTGTACTCCAGCCAGGACACGAAGTAAATACAGTTTAATCTAGAAATTAAACAAAACCCAACGTATTTTGAATATTTTAAATGTAAACATTGTATTGTGAACGCAAATACTATATAGAACATATTTTTCAATGCTCCAGATTGATCTCAATTCTGACAAAATTTGCTTAGGCACTAGGCAACCTAACATCCAGCAGCAAAATCAGCTAATTTCGCCTGACGATTCTGGGCGCATGCTCTTTTTTCGGCCGCAGATTCCTTTCCTGCGTCCCGTCGCGGAATTCCTCTGGCCCGCAATGGCTGGCATCAATTATTACTATCGGCGCCGATAGGCGACCCATGGATTAATGCAGGCCCGTTGGATACATTGAATAACGAGGCCCCGGCTCTCGAGAGCGATGATTAATCAATTTCCATTTTATCGAGTCTCTTTTCGAGGCGGCGCGCGAAACGGCTGATTGATTTATCATGGCCGCGTTACCGGCGGGATACTAGGCGGGATGAATTTATGGGACGCCTAGGTATGTGTGCGTGTGCTGGGACGATCGCGGGTTCAGCGAGTGGCGACCGTTCGAAATCGATGAACGGGGGACGAGGGCAAAGCGTATCGAGGCATTGCGTAGAAATTTATTCGGCCCTCCGGATACGAGACACATCTCTCTACATCTCTCTACATCTCTCTTCGTCTCTCTCTCTCTCTCTCTCTCTCAATATCTTACACACGCACACCTTTCTCTTTCCACCCTTCTCTCTTTCACTATTCGTGTCTCTCTATCCTCTTACTGCGAACTCTCTCGCGATCTGTTCACTTCTTTCCACGCCTGGCTTGTTTGCCTCTTCGATTACACTATCTTGTTCCACGTCGTTGCGATCGGGTACATGTTTTGTATGCATTTGTAATGCATGTGTACAATGTCTGGGTTTGATGCTGTGATTCGTGTTTCTGAGTGATGCTACTCGTGGCTTGATTAGATACGAGTGGTAGGTAGTGGTACTTGCAACGCAGGAGCTGAAGTGTCGAGTGTATGATAGGATTAGGTGTGATAAAGTGGAATGTGTATGAGATGTATGCAATAGGAATTGGATGTTTAAAGAAAGTAAGACAAATTTCCGATTTTTAATATTTAATGCAAAGTTAGAACAGATTAGGGGAACATGATGGGAGATTGGTTGTATTCAATAGGTAATATGTTTCCAAAGTGTGGATATGGCGTCTTTATGTACGTTTTTATTATTTAGCGTTTAAAATGAAACGTCCGAGAAGAAAGAGTTTAGGATACGACAGAAAATTTTAAGACATACGGCGCAATAGATTTAGCCGGTTCAGTGCTGTATATATGTGCAGTATCTCGCGAAGTTCCAGTTCTCATAAACTTCCCCATTCTTTAGCAGGTATGAAAATTATGGGTTTACTGTACTTTTTCTCCTCTTCCATTCCGTCCGATAAAATGATTTTTATGAAGGTAATTTACATAAAATTCACAACAGATCTTCCACTCTCGTTTCGCATATAAATTATACGTAATTGATCAAACAGTTTCATCTCAAACAGCACATTAAGTATGTCAACATTAAATAACTTTCGGAATGAGATCCGATAAAATCTACATCGGATCCTTATTCCATTACCAACCCCAGCTACTCGATCAAAACCCATATACCGTAGTTACACTATATAATGTGAACGTAAACTGTACTTGACACAGTCAATGCCAGATCTGACCTTGTCAAATAATTCCACCCCAAGTATCAGGCAAGCACACCAATACATCCTGAGACCCAGTTTGCCTGACTCTACTAAATCCCTCCAACTATGAAACATTGATAAACGACTGAATTCGATATTGAACAATTCAATCTCGCCAGCTAGTTCATACAAGAGTACACTAAACATTCGCACATAAACACAAATCAAGCAGAATTGAACAATCCGCAAACATGTAAAATTGATCAGGTCTTGACCGAGTTCACACGTTCTTAGTCCAACCGAACAGCATCGAAGACGGACAGTGTACATTGCCGTATTCTCGAGATCGCGGAAGTCCTCTCGCGATCGAGAGCCGTTCGCGCATGCGCAGACCACCTGACGCGATGCTCGGATGCGCAAAATTGCGCGCGCGTAATCCTGTCACAAAGTTGCAATTCACCGTGAAAGGCGGCGCTCGCTGCTGTATATGGACTCGTTGGACAATTTTCGATGACGCGCCCGAATTTTTAATGCGACCGGCTGCAATTTTTGAGATCGCTGCCTGTCGGCGATATCGGCCGGAATTAATGATGGCCGCCGCCTCCGCGTCCTCGTCGAAGGTGCAAATTTTCGCGAGCCGGAAGACGCGTATTACTGTGCGTGGCCCTGTACCGTAATTTGAGGATCTTTCGGCGTTTTTTTTTCAGACTGCGACCGTAATTTGACGGATCGGGCATCTTGTTACGGTGGTCGAGATGGCAGCGGGAATTACATAATAAATTCGGTAAGGTTAGTAGGTAGTGTCCCGCAGTGGGATTTTCAAAAATGAAGACGGATTTTACTTACGCACTTACTAATTCTTGGTAAACTTGTAGACTTTATGACTGAAGAATTAAATAAAAAAATGTATACCACTATCGTGAATAAATTATGTTTAATTAAGTGTAATCAGGTCGCTTTCAGATTTACAATCGACATTTTTTTAACAAGAATTTAGAATATTTGTGGTCATTCAATACGATTTTTAATAAGCCTATTAAAATAGATTCAATTTCAAACGCATGCCTACTAATGTCCAAAACAATTTGTGAAATATTTCATTCTCGAAGACAACAGGCTTTAAGTAATCCCAAATCTGATAAATGTATTGTACGAAAGAACATAAATTCAGCGCCATTATATCCCTGCCGTTTAAGCGCACACACCATTGAAACTCCATAGGCGTTAACCCGTGATATCTCCCTCATACATCAGAAAATGTAGACACGTGCGCGCATACACACACACGCGCGCGCACACCACATCCATGCGTGAAGGCGCTAAGGTCGCTCAGAAACGGCGTCGCGTGTGTCTAATGACATTTGGTGGCGTATACTTTGCACGTTAGCAAATTTGCTTGAAATAAACCTAATATACAGGCACTGCAGTTAAGTGAACACGCAGTTAATTACTACCACGGTGGCACTACTTATGCGGCTACGCTGAGCGTGACGAACATCTTCATCTGTCGTGAAAGCTTCACGAGTCAGTCGTCACACTTAATCACCACTGTGTTTCCCCTTGAAGCACTACCTCTTCTTTCATCGCCCCATGAGCCTTCCCGACACACATTCGTATTTTATTAGCAACGAGAACGTTCGCATTTGCCACGGATTCCTTCGACAAGTAGTATTTTTTCTTTACATAATAGGTACCGAATAATATCAAATTTGCTTTGACGAAAATCACAGAATATATAACATACCTTTTCGACCAGATTGGTCAATTGAGACTTGAAAAGGGGAAAGTTAAGATAAAAAATTCAAATATTATATCGTTTCGTCCTGGATCCACTGCCAGACTCATGAATAGGGGTATGCCAGCGAATCCTGTTTTGATACTGTAATTTTTTTAATTTTTGATCTTGATTTTCCCCTTTCAAGTCTCAATTGCCAAACTGGCCGAAAATGTATGTTTATACATTAAAACAGTTGACAAGATGAATTTTTAACCCCCCATTATACATAAATTACAGACATATAATTTCGTCAACTTGAGTGCCAAAGTCTGTTGACTTTACTCTCCATGAAGTCACAGCGACAGAGTACGATTGACAATTATCGTCTGCCGCGTGGAACATAATGAGAATTCTTATTCTCGTAGCTCAACCAGTCAGAGCTTGAGCACCGCGAACCATTCAACAATCGACGATTCGAGAACAGAATTGGCCAGCACGCATATTTAATCGCGACGAGGGTCGAATCAGGCACGCGTAATTTGATCAGAATTAGAACCTTATAAATAGCGAGTCCGACCGCGGCGCCGAATCGATTGGCGACATTTCAATTTCAAATTAGCGCGTCGCCAAAAACTCAATTTGCCCCGACCCCCGGTAGATATGCAGATGCGCGTCTTTCATCCTGGAATCCACGGAAATTGGAGCCATCCGCCATTCTCCGTCGCTCATCGTCGGAAAATTATCGCGGCCGACGACCCTCGTCCTCCGACCGTCTGGCAAAAAGCAGGGATAGAGCGGCCCGCGAATCCTGCCGGAGACAATTCCCGTCCACCCTAACGAACGAGTCTACCGAGAATTATGTTTGATCAATTAATTAATCACGACCGACTTCCGATAGTCATTCGCTTAGCGCCGTAGGATACGCGAATTTGGTGGAAAAGTGTGCACTTGCGGTGTAATTTGTCTGCGAAGGAGTTCTATACATGATTTGTGAATTCTTGATTTCTGTACTTTTTCTAACAAAGTAGAATTTCTAGCAGTAGACTTAGAGATTATTAAGCCCTTGAAGTACACATATCTATACACATTGAAATAAAACGAACGAAGCTGAATAAATATCCTAATGGTGTGCTATCATACAATTTTCGTTTATTACAAATTTTAATCGTATCTTCAGTTCTTTACTAGCCGCGTTCAGGTAATTAAGACTGATCATAATCAGTGATGATTACTTCGCAATAACATAGGTAATGACTATAGTTGAATGATGGAGCTCTAGAGACAAACATCAAAAGCCACATATGATACAGTATTGGCGCAGTTTGTGGCGGGTAGACAAGCCAGCTAATCCGATGTCATCGTTGACAGATCCCACTCGTAACAAGGTCCGTCGATGTTTCCCGATCTCGTTTGTAACTCTGAACGCTTGTCGTTATCGTCGTTAGCGCGACTCAAAGGATTTTTTTGGGGGCTCGCATGCTCGCTAACAGATATGCGAACGAAAATGCCTAACGCTTTGCAGCGATTATTGATTGTCTCCTCTGCTTTTTTGACTTTGCGCAACGTGGCCAACGATTTTGCATTCATTTAGCCGAATACTAAGGTCCTCGAACAAACGCGGAACTCATCGTGTTCAGCAAACATTTTGATTGACAGATTTTAAGCGATAATTCTCTGCGTAACGAGTGTCTGTTCGCAATTACTAACGTATTACGAAATTTTTAATAATTTTTCTGCCCTCATCACTGCTCTCCACAAACTGTGAATAAAATTCAACTTACGAGAATACTTTCAGAATTTGTATAGTTTGTAGAACAGGATTCTGTATTAAGACGACGCGCATAGAAGATGCATAATATTGTAGAACGTTTATACAAGAATACGCTTAATTGCCATGGCGGGCTCATAATGGCACGGGGAAAATTATGTTATCGCTTGATTTTGATCGCAGCGTGACTTATCGGCGTGTAACAGAATGCACAAAGCGGACGGCAAACGCTGCAATGCATATTATCGCGTAATATAATTACTGCCAATTTTCGCGTCAATAATTTAGCTCAATCCACAGTGGAATTATCACGGTCCAAATGAGAGACGGTACCGTGTTACGCGGCCGAAGCGCATCGGGTAAACCATATATATCTACCGCCCGTTTCATATAAAGTGAACGAAGTGAATGTCTCGAAATAGGTGGGAACGCTATAAGTGCAAAGTTCGAAGCGAATCCGAGATGGAATCCATTGGGAATATTACGCGGTCGCCCAAGCGTTCTTAATAACAGACGCTGTGATCGCCAAACAGAAATTACGGTTAAGGCAAACAGTTTGAACGTGGTTTCCAAAATATCAAAGTTGACAATCCTGCTATATGTATACCGTCGATATTACGAGGTAGATTAACATTTTCCCCGCACTCAGAGTAAAGTCACCTACGTAAACATACTCTTTAAGCAATTGCAATATGTATGATAGAATAATGACATAAATCAGCTTCTATAACGAGTCCCTTAAGAATATCTACTTACAACTATTGGAAAACCCCAAAAAACTGCTTCGTGTAATTCCATCCATTACACTCCCAAAAATAAAATTTGCCCCTGACAATACGTCTTACGAGCAATTGTCAGCTGTTAAAGATCATTCTACGCGTCAGACCTTCTGCGCCAAAACAAAACAGAGGAACATTGATCCTCTGCCGTCGAAGATGAAGAAGCCTGTAGAAGCGGAAGTTGTCAGCAATTAAAAATCGTTCGACGGGAGCAAATTCTCGAGTAATCCCATCGGGCCCTGGGGTGACCGGAAGGAACTTCCGCTTCCGTGCTCGGGAAATGAGCCGTAACCTGATGTCTCTCCCCTCGTTAAAGGGTGGGAAAAAGGGCAGATCGAATTTGAGCCGACGAAGGAACTCGACTGCTCCGGGCATGGAAATCGGCCTCTAATTGAGACACATCAACGACGTCGTCGCTAATGAACGTTTATATCGCCGGCAATTCCTATTCACCGCTTCTCGCCACTTTCCACCGACATGCGCGCGCCATTTTTTTTCTCCTCGGCATCGATCGACTTCTCATACGCAAACTATCGGACGCACGCAGACGAGTTGCGCGGGATAAATTCAACCTCGAACGAGTGTTTGCATTGTGCTGTAAAAGCATAAAGTACCCTTCGCGAACGGCAAATTAGATGATTTAAGTAGGGTTTTGTTGCGTTGGTTGTAATTTGAATAAAGAAGTATATTGAATTTGAATAAGGGAGAATATTATGCCGTTTTGGTTTGGGGAGGTTCAAGTGAAGAATGAAGTGCAAACAGAGATTGTATTGTATTTTCGAAAATTGCGAAGTAAAATTTAGAAAAGCAAAGTTTCCTCACATATCATTCGCATATTATTGAAGTTGACGAATCCAAGATAACTGATCATTTCACATGACACCGCAGAAATCTAATATAGTATTTAAAAACCTGCGGTCGAATAGGAAGTCGAGTTTTTCCTAACAACACGGATTCCTCACGATTTTTGCCCCAGAATGCGGCAACTGCCATTGTCACGAACGACCATTCGGGAAAATATTTCGATTGAAAGTTTGATACGGTCCACCGCGAGCCTCATGAAAAAACGAACACACATCGACCACTGCATCCAAACAGCGCCTCTATTGACCGAACAAATTTAAATGATTAAATCGATCAAGCCTCTCCAAAAAGAGGCCGATGAAAGGCGCGCATTTGAAATTCCACGGGAGGCAAGAATTTGACGCATCAGCTGCCGAAAACGTAACTCGCTAACGTAATGGGGCGGCAATTTTGTTTTAACGGGCGGCAAACAGAGAGAATCGCACAATTTTCCGCATAACCGTCGCGAACGATCATAGACATCGTCGGCGCCATTATCATCCTCCTGGCCATCGCGATCATCATCATAATCATCATCATCATCATCATCATCATCATTACCGTAATGCACTACCCTGCGTTTGCCGCGCTCATCGCTGATAAAGTGCGCGCTGTTCTTAAACAGTGTAATTTCCTGCACGTAACGCTTGTCCACGGGACAATTTCGCTAAGAGCAATTTGGGCCCTTCGGCAGAACTTGAAGACAGCCGGCGTCGGACAATATTGGGACGCATACGCGTTTAAGGGATAATGATAGCGCGCGCGCGAGCGCGTTTTCTGCTCGAGCGAGTTTCGTGAAAAAAAAAAGGACTCCGTCCGAACGAGTCAGATGCCCGCAATGTCATTATCGACCTCTCGATAATCGGATCGGATTATCGTCGATGCATCGGTGATTACAATTTTTGCCTGCTTCATTTTTGAACGCTAGCGCTTTAGCGACTCCTCGGACTTGATTAAGTATGTGCGATGTACGTGTACGTGTAGTAGCAACATAAATGTATAGTACTTGCTTGGTATATCATTGAAAATTATTGGACATAGACTGATCTTAGGATGACACAAATCTATCGGCGTAGATATGATTAACATTTGTACGGCCTTGCAATGTGGTTCCATACATCAATATTTTTTTAATTTAAAAGTATAATGATGAGTCGTATATGTATTGGTGTATTTCCTTTGAATTACAGGTTATTCCACTGTCCTCGTGTAAAAGTTACGTTACTTCATTGAATTTAAAAGAAATCGTACCTGAAGAAGTTGACGGCGTTTTTTATTTTGAATTACGGGTGCATATACTTTATGACTACACGCTTTTAGCTTCCAAACATATTGAACCGTGGACACTTAACGAAACAGTGCTATCACGAATATTCTCTGCAGGGAAAAGGGAGCTCGATGCGCGGTCGACAATTTTAATCTTCGAATAGGTCGCTCAGTAATTTACGAACGGGTTATTGATTGCTTTCGAATCCTCCTGCTCTATCCGTCTCCCCGGAATTCATTCCGTTAACGCGGACGATAGCATGCGAATTACGCGGTTACATCTTGCCAAGATGTCACGCTTGAGTTACGAGGAAAGCGCAGACGAGTCGAGAGTGCGCTTCGAATTCCAAACGAGCCGTAGGAAGATTGATATTCCGCCGTTTCCCCCGCGAGAATGATCCGGAAATATGTCATGAAGAAATGAGCAATAGTTCGTCAACTGACATTCGCTCATTACTTATTCGATCGCATTCTGATTCCTGAGCGGACGACGTGGACCAAATTATTTGCACTTCGAGAATATTAATTCGATCGGAGTGACGTTAATGTGAGAATTCGCGTGTTTGTATCGCGTTCGTTAAAGCGTGCGCCGTGATTTTACATGATAAATTCGATAACGTAACGTTCGGCGATGGCGGTGATATTTCGCAAAAGTTCGATAGCTGTAATGCGGGACGCACATTAAGGCTTCCCACATTCCCGATGCATGTTATCTGCATCCAGGATGAAACATTCAACTTTCCCCGTGTACGGTAAATACAAGCGAATGTAGCATCCGTGTTTCCCTATTTATGCTGTTTACGCGCAAATGAAACGTCCTACGTTCATCGCACACGCACACGGATGAATAAAACATTCGATTTTCCATGTACATGTACCCTATATGTAAATCAAATATCCGACTTTCCCGCGACGTACGTACTTGGCGGTCGTTATGAAAGTAGTCTGTGACTCATGAGGCCGGAAATACCAAGCTGTACAACTGTATTAAGAGCAGAAAACAATTTAGCTAACGACGCGCGGCATGAAGCGTAACGCAGGGAATTAAATTGCTAATATCGGCATGAAAGAAATATATTCGGGATTTTATCCTTATTATACGCTATCAAATAATGTGACGCAAGTCATTAGACCAATGAGCAGTAAATAAGTAATTCCGTAGCAGTTTAAAGAGATGTCAAAACGTTTTCATAAAGCATTTAAAAAACCATGATAGTCCAAATCTTAGATTGCTACTCCACAGAAAAATATATCACATTATACTGCTCAAAGTATAAAGCCCCCACATCAAAAGCCACGCACTTAACTCTTACCCAACCGCCGATCGTACAAATGCCCCTTCCGTCAAACTTAAAAATGCTCTCCAATTATACGCTCAAAGTACAATCAACCCTTAACCATACCGATTGATCAATTTTCCCTGCTTTTCCTTCCGCAACGTTAATCACTTTGACGCATGAGCGGCTCAATTCAGCGGCGCGATATTCATCACGCGCGCGCGCGCGCGCACTCGCACGTACGCTGCACTCACGCAAAATGCGCCAACCGCACCGCAACCTGAATCAAAGGAGCGAAACGATCGATTTCGATGTCGTTCGACAGTTGACCGTATGGGACGTGAGCGAGCATCGCGCCGTCGCGAGCCATCATTAGCCCGTCTACGTGACCGTGACGCAGGTGCGTGCATAGCAAGTGCACATGCTGCCCCTCCACTCCACCCCTCACCCGCAACCTTCTCATCCCTCACCGTGCCCGAAGCGGCAGTCGGCGCACGTGCGAGCAACACGCGTCCACCGAAACGACTCCTTAACAATGGATACAGCTAGCCGTTCGCAGAGCTGGGGTGGGGGGTGGGAAGTCGAAGATAAATCAGCCCGTGATTAACCCCTCGGGCGACCGCTATGATTGTCTTCCAGATTCCTGCGAGCCGAGGCGCAAGTTATGCTTCCCGAGTTTGCCATTTTTCGGGCGCAAGCGCGAACTTTCGTATGGGCAAGTGCGATGTAACGGTCGATTGTTCGTTTTCTTTCTTCTATTCTCCTCCTCCTCCTCCTCCTCCTCCTCCTCCTTTCCCTCGTTCCTCCTGCACTCTTTCTCCACCTGGACGATGGTCGGACGATAGGGAATATTTGCGACGGGCGCGAGAACATTGTTTACCCTCCAGGCTCCGCCGAAGGACGGAAATTCGCGCTAACGAAGTATTTTCGCTTACCCGGTAGCTAGGTGGGAGGGGTGCGTTTTTAATTAAGGGTCGGGGTCGCGGGAAAGTTTGCGCGTTATTTATTCCGTAGTCGGGGCGTAACGATGTAACTTCGGGAATTATTGCCCGGCGAACGTTCGCCAGCGTATGGATTCGACGACAGGTAATGAGCCGTGGCCGATGAAATTTTCCGCACGGCGCCGTTTAATCATTGGCCCGGAATGAAAGGGTTGGTTAAAGTCGACATTGCTCCGTTCACTTACGGCAAATCGTGTTAGGTTGTTTTGTAACGAGAGCGCGAATTGTTTTGGATTTCGAAACATTTATCGCGTGTTGCTGAACGGCCATGCTTGAATTTGAGTAGAGGAGGGACAGTGGGATTAGGAAATATTTATGAAGGGAATGATGAATAAAAGGTGCTTTTAGTTAAGGTCAGAAGGCTTCATGTTTCGTATATCAGTGCAGGTTCACAAATTGTGAGAAACATTATGTCTGTTAATATCCAACCTCAATTTACCAAGCCCCGTTACGAGTACATTCGTTATCAAAATATTACAGACTTGAGCACATTCAAACGGACCGCACAAAAAAGTCAGTCCTTCTCTTAAAATTCGCAATATTCTCTTACGATTCATTTTCACCGCACGAAACGATTCAAACGTCACATTTACCTTCAAAGTCCTTCTGACAATGTTACATACCGAAACCGCAACGCACAAAGCGCTACATGACATTACATCGTGTACATATAGCCCATATAACGTCCAACGCACGAGAAAGGCATTCCCACCCTTAAGAGGGGTTAGTACGCGCGGAAGATTAAACGCATAACTCAACATTCAGCATTTATCTTCCGGCAGCGTCCTCGCGCGTGCTTTTCAATCGCGGAACAGTGCTGAGCCATTCTCTCAGCGACGATTCGCACAGTCTGCAGTCGAAAGGGTGCAAGAGACGTTCGTTCAATCACGTCTCCTCGCGAAGGGCCTCTCGTGCGTGCCAGGAAGCAAGCGTGTCTGCCACCTCGGCGGATCTTTTTCTCATCAGAATGAACGTTTCATCGGACGTCTGATTACAGTGTCTGTCGCATCCACTTTTCAGTTTGACCATCTTTCGACATTTCGCTCGAATTTTCTTTCCAAAATTTCCTGGATGCTGGACATGATGTATAACTCCACATGTAAAAGTGAAATTTGTTATGGCTACGTATGTTTATTTATATCAGATTTAACTCGATTAATTTTCTTAATGAGCTTTAACACACAATTATAAGAAGACGCCCTTGAGTCGATAGTTCCATGTAGAAAACTTACTATTATAAACTACAAACGTAGTATATTCCCTATTTAATTGTTAGCGATTGACGGTGAAATGAATTTCTGTTACGTGTTCTGATTCATGTACGAAACACGAACGTTTAGTTGTTCGTCCTGTAGTTAAGCGCCAATCTGTGTACACACAGACTGAAACAGAGTTCGACAAGCATCGAATTACCATTCACATTTGCATTGATATAGACACAATTAGAAAGAATATTTGACACTTGATCATAATTGATGTTATTCTGAACAATGAATTTTCACCACGTTTTATGTGTTAACAGTAAGAGAGTAAAGTGTTGGAATAATCGTAACGCATTGTAAATATCTTCAACTGAATCATCGAATATCCTCTTTGAGTACTTCTCTCTTTTTTTTCTGTAATCCATCTTTTCCACGCCATTCTCGATAAACCGATCATACAAATCCTATTATAAGACGATTCTACTGCGCTACTAGCAAATACATTCATATTTCAATAACGTTGGCAAAGTACCTGTATCCAATTTGCTGTCTTCGATAATGCCTAATAATTAAACACTACGAATTGCATATTTGTTCGATCAACCTTGCAGCATTTCATTCGAAGATATAAATTACGAGACATATTATGACGTATACTACTGAACTCGTAAACCCAACGTTAACAACGATGATAAATAGACTACGAAACTACACAATTGTTTCAAAGTACAGGTGTGTGTGTGTGCGAATGTCCGTCAGCGATGCACCCAGTCCCGAACTCGACTCGTGTCAACCAAGTTACTCATCAATTTACATCTCTACACGATTTCTTGCCTTCGATAATGCCTAATAAATAAAGACTACAAATTCCCTGTTTATTCGATCAACCGTGCAGCATTTAATTCAAAGTCATAAATTACGAGCAGTATTATGACGTATACTACTCAATCGGTAATCCAACGTTAACAACGATGGCAAATACTCTCCGAAACTAAACGATTGTTTTAAAGTATACGTGTGTGTATGTATGAATGTCCGTCGGCGATGGGCCCAGACGGCAACGGCGACACTCGATTCATCTTAACTGAGTAACTTATCAATTTACGTCTCTACAAGATTTGCTATCTTTGATAATGCCTAACAAATAAATGCGAATTGGATATTTATGCGATTAACCGTGCACCGTTTAATTTAAAGGCATAAATTACGAAGGGTATTATGACGTATACTACTGAATCTGTAACCTAACGTTAACAACGATGGTAAATAGACTTCGAAACGAAACTATTCTTTCGAAGTACACGTGTGCTTGTGTATGAATGTCCGTTGGCGATGGCCCCAGACGTCAACAGCGGCACTCGATTCATCTCAACCGAGTAACTTATCAATTTTCGTCTATACAAGATTTGCTATCTTTGATAATGTCTAATAAATAAATGCGAATTGGATATTTATGCGATTAACCGTGCACCGTTTAATTTGAAGGCGTAAATTACGAGACGTATTACGGCGTATACTACTGAATCTGTAACCTAATGTTAACAACGATGGTAAATAGACTTCGAAACGGAACGATTGTTTTAAAGTATACGTGAGTGTGTGTGTGTGTGTGTATGAATGTCCGTCGGCGATGGGCCCAGACGCCAGCGGCGGCACTCGACTCATGTCGAGCGAGTACTCTTGTCATCCCACGACGAACGTCGGGCAGGAAAAACAGTGCGCAGTCGCTGACAGGGCTACTCCTCGCTATTTCTGCCTCACTTCCGCGCACTTCCGGCACGAGAGAGCCGCTTTCTTCTGCGCCTTTCTTGCGCGAGCGTGTCGTTCTTTAATGCACGGCCTCGGATTTACGATACTCGACGTGCGGCGGCGAATGTCGAGTTCTGCTTTCGAGTGGAGATTTGTATAGGTTCCGGAGGGTTGGAAAGTTTGTCGTCGGCGGGGAAGCACCCAGGGTAGTTTGCGCAAAGTCGTAAGCGATTCAAACGAATGCTCGTCGTTACGTTCTAAGAGCATTAAGGTAATTTTAGTTAAGGCCGGGGTTGTAGATGTATTTTTAGTGCGAGCTCGAGCTTATTGGAGGGAGCGAAAAGTTACGAGTTGCCTGTGTTACGGCGTTCTTAAATTCGATTTTGAGAATAGAATGGAACGTAACGCGCAAAGTGGGGAATTAAGGTGTCAAAGGAGGGTTTGTTGAAAATTCTTCTGCCGTGCCGTAAGCGGAGAGTGTCAAGTTGCTCTCGAGCAACGTCTGAACTCAGCGCGCCGGGAGCGAATTAAGTCGATTGTAGCTAAAGATGTGTCTGTACGTGTACTTTCAATCTAGAGTTTTCTTTATTCGGTAGACTCAAGAATTACATACAACCTGTATTACGACGATTCCTTTTAGCAATCAAAGTGACTGAGAAGATATGAACGGAAACGCAACCACCAAAGAAACCTACAAAATTAAGTAAGATACAAAGAGAACAGAATAAATAATCAACGAACATCAGCACAAATAAAATAAAATCAATCAACGACCAATCTCATACCGATTCCACATAAAGTCCACATGTAATTCCACCTGATGGGTCGTAACAGCAGAGCATACCCAGAAATTCGTATTAACTTCATCTGCACCATCTAAGCGGAACGTTTAGACGAGCATTTCCGTCAGTCAACATCACTCGCCATTCTATCCTTACACAGAATGCCCGGTTTGAGCAATGCTTGCGCGCGCCCTATCAGAATCGCACACACGTAACGTACGTACGATCAAACGTACACGATTTACCCGACATTAAATTGTACTCCGCGCCGAGTAGCGACAATCTGCGGGCAGCGCGCGGCAAGAGGGGGCGGTGGCGGGAGGGGTGGGGGCGCAATAAATTCAAATCCGCCAACTGAAAACTGCGAGCGCACGAAGTTGCCGAACGGGCGGCAAACATATTGTTAGACGACTGGATTCGCGCGGATTAAAAGCCGAGTCCATAATATCGGAGTCGGGAGCATCGCGGCATCGGACGGCCGAGGCAGCAAGACAAATTCGAAACTGAAAGCCAGACATATGGTGCCCATTGTGCCGCGCAATAACTACAATCGTTCGCAGTGAGGCTTTTATTGTCAAACTTTGACATCTCGCAAGCTACCGAATTTACTGCGCCCCATACATTGCGCGGTAGTGAACAAAAAAAAAAAAAATCCCAACGGCCCTACATACGTCGCGCGGAGAATGCGAGCTGCGTTCCACAGTCCGAGTTACGAGCGAAACTTTTTCACCGCATCGAGTGTGTACGGCGGGTCGGAAAAGTGCTTCGACGCTGAAGATACGGAATTTTCGGCTAATTTCGCGTCTTCGTGCAGGTACGTTTAATGGAATGCGGTTGTTACGGGGCAAATGTGAGTGCCGGGGATGAGGAGGGAAGGTTTGAGACGGATTCGAGTGTATTTGGGGATGTTGGGAATTTGAATTATTGAGCCGAGCATTAAATGCGGAAATTGTGTTGCTCAGTATATGAAATGAATTTATCGGTAATATCTTGCAATTTTTATCGATGGTCAAGTATTTTATTCTGTGTTTAAAGCAAGAAAGAATCACCGGGTCTCGAACAGTTTGTAAGCTCTGAGCTAAATCAGATTTAGTCGAGGCTAAATCCACGTAGATTTAAAAGATTCGTCCGCACTTTGAATTTATCGTTCCCATATTTACGTAATATTATACCTATAAAATTTTCAGTCTGATGCACAAAAGAGTGTAATTACTAAAATTACACTACCAGTTTTAACTGAGACCAAGAAAAGACCTGCTACTACAAACTTGTAAAATTATGAAGAAATGAGAGGAAAGGTGTCTGAATCTGCTTTCATAAGGAATTAAAAGCTACGGCTGATTAAAATAAAACAGAGCGAGAATCAACGGTACGATAAGTCGAAATGCGAGAGAACACAAGAATCCGTACGGCAACATCATCGCCGGACAACTTTCGCGAAGATTAAATTCTAGGAACGCACTCGGCTAAAAGTTAAATTTAAGTAGTAAAGCCAGTATCTCCCACGGATGAACATCGTACGACTCGACTCGCAAAGTCCACCGTAACTTCCACTTTAATTAAACATCCCGCGGAACTCGGGCTCCGCAGAACTGTACCAGTCGACAAAATGGCGTATCAATAACAAAAAGAGAGTGTGCCAACGGGACTCAGGTTAACAAACATCGTCCCGCAGAGCCATTAACTCCGTGCAGAGAAGCGACGAAGGTCAGAGAAGCGGAAGTTTGCGCCGACGGCAAGCGAGAGGGGGCTCGAGAAGTTAAATTCGGGCGGGGAGAAAAAAGGGTGAAGGCTCGCAATAAACGTGCGCAATAAACTGCGCAGTAGCGATCGCGATCATAGTTGCGAAGTTCGCGGCGACTCTTAGCCCTGATTAAACATTCCGCTTAAACAATTCCACGGAAGCAGCTCGATGAAAGCGGACGGCCCGGCAGCTTTACACTCCGAGCGGACGTGAACAATGAACGCAGCCAAGGAGGATGTCCACGGGCGAAAACTCTTCCTCGCCCGTCCGGAGTCGCAAATCCGAACGCACGTACGGCCAGACGCGCACGTACGCGCACCCATACACTGCCAGCGTAGAGAACGCGCGAGCGCCACATTATTTTCAAGGAAACTGCTCCGTTCGTCGACTGCTGTGCAAAGATTCATTAAGGTTAAGAGCACGAAGCTGGTACGTTCGTCGTTGTCGGTGGTAGTCGTGGCGCTGGAAGGGTGGCGAGGGGGGGAGGGGGGGTGAATGTCTTCCCGCGTCCCGGATTTATTGTCAACCCCTGGGAAGCCATTGTCGGAGGCGAGAGGGCGCGCGCATTGATGCGCCATTAATCTCGATAATGAGTGTTCAACGACTGGGACGCCTCGCTGTTTTCTGCGCCGTTTAGGGTCCCAGGCGGACAAGAGTGGCCAATGTTGCCATTTCTAAGCGCCTGTTTGTCTGGGGCGTCTCATTCGGGTGGATTGTACCTTCGATGACGCATCCGTTGGTTGTAAGTATCCGTTTCAAGCAGATTTTCGACGAAAGGTTCTGTGTCTTGGATTGTTAGATGAATATGGATTCTGTCGAAATGTTCTTTCCATGCCGATTTTGTCGAAATATTATTTTCATGCCGATTCTGTTGAAATATTATTCTCATGCCGATTCTGTTGAAATATTATTTCCATGGCGATTCTGTCGAAATAATATTTCTATGCCACGGTGAGTATCATTTTCTACGCAGCCTCGCATGTGCACGGATGATCGTAATTTATGCACGTATCGTCGCATTTAGTACATGAATATTTCGTTACATAACATTGTTCGACAAATTGGTATACTACCTGAAACACGTTCGCGAGTAAATGCTCGGCTATTAACGGTCACTAAACTTTCAACAATGTTGCATCGCTCGAGTCTGCTTCGCTTGAAATCAGACCGTCCTCACGATGAAGCAAGCAGACAAAATGAAGGCAACGGAACAGAACCAAGGCGTGGAATAGGTCGGCAAGAGAAAAGAAATAGGATGCGCAGATAAAGATCGCGTAGAACAGCGGAAAAAGGAGCAGAATTGGGGACGCGCGAAAAAAGGCAGCAAGAACAGAAGGAGACAGGGAAGAGGGTGAAGATGAGGGGGAGGGTTGGAAATAGAGGTCGAAGGAAGTAGGGTGGGTTGGAAAAAAAGAGATGCAGAAAGGGCTGGAAGGGTAGAACGATGAGGGAGACGTGACCTATTGTCGGATCGAAAACGAGCGAGTGCGCAACGTTGATAGGGCCTTATTATACGCGCCATCGCGATAATCTGCTTACCCTTTATCCATTTTTCACGCGTCAACCGGCAGCAAAGATTCCCGGGTCAGAAAGAAGAAGGTAGAAGGGTGGGAAGAAAAAAGGGGCTATCGGAAATTCTTGTCACGGATCAAAGATGCTTTCACTGGAAAGCTGAAGAGAAACGCGGAGGTTGCCGTTTTTGACTATCAAGTTTCGACGCAGTTTCGATGAATAACAAAAAGCAAAATTGATACTTGTGGTTCAGATGAATTTGTTTCAAATTTCCTCTGGAACGGACATTAACCGCCCAATTTGTTTTTAATAACGAAATGCGAGAGAGTTCGAAACAAGCTGATATTATTATCACTATGAGATTTTTAATACTGTATTACATATCATGTAAACTGTAATTACTAGAAGTATCACATAGCTAAAGATACATATTTCTTTCACAAACCTCCACTTTTGCTTTTATATCGACTGATCACTCAACTAGGTGACCCGTCACAATATACACTATCGAAAAATGATATTTTGCGCATATCGATTTCCGAAACCCACAACTTATGTTCACAGGGACGTTGAAAGACGCGGAGGCACATCGATTCGGTTCGCGAGGAATTCTACCTCGACAAACACACGGCGCTGGACTGAATTGAGCGTGTTTGCTCGAATCCAGTCAGTCAATTTCCTTCTCACGCTCCCTTGCCGCATTTTCGGATCTGGCCGGAACGCTTGGCGACATCAGTCGCGCGAATCCTCTCGAAACAGCTGTGTACAGTGCGTCGGCGGGCAGGCAACAGACGACGAGAGGACAAAGCACAAAGGCGTCGGGACAAAAAGACGAAGAAGCACGGATTTGGAGCGTGCTAAAAGCAAAGTTCAGAGATGCGAGTCGCTCGCGTATGCCACCCGCCTGAAAAGAGAGGGTTATTTTCCTCCCCACTTTTGTCGTCGCGCCGCCGCGTTATTCCTCGAAAGTGGTAGTGCGCGACAATGCGCCCGTCCAGATAGTTTCATAACTTTCCCCGCTCGGATACGAGCAATGAAGCCAATGAGTAACGCCCGCGTTCCTGTCAAGAAATGTCTCGCGCCGGTGCAAAACTGACGTTTGACGCGGCCGAGCTTACGCAACGTTTTCCGCTCCGATTAAATACGGCGCGACGTCGCGTAATGCTGCAAGCTCCATTTCTATGCTTGTCAGAGGCGCGCGGATAAATTGCTTCGATAAAAGAAGCAAGCTGGAAGTGAAGAACGCGGTCGTTGAGCTTCGAAGGAAATGATACGATGTAATGTTTTTCGGGGAAATTTTTCTTCCGAGTTGTTCAAGGATTATTTATGACACGTCTGCCATTTATCTTGCAGTAAGAACTCGTTCTTTATTCAGGGTATTCGGTAATTTTCTCGAGTATATGTGATGGATATGTGTGAGCAAATATTTTTTGAACTACCGATCGCTCTGTAGGAAAAATGCACTTTCTACTATCAGTATATTTTCTGAGACGCAATAAATAAATATTTTATACGAATCGTCGAAATCACGTTTGAGTCCCATACTAAATTTGCGTGTGATAAATCATGCTCTTGGAAGACGGAAGAAGATATCCAGCCGTGTATTCCATTACCAACTTTTTCCCGGGACATGACGGATTTACGCGTTTCCGCTTAGCTTCGGCGCCACTGCGCGTCCAACGAATCGGAAACTTTATCATACTTTCTATGCCCTCGTAAACACGATAAGACAGCAAAGACGATCATTTTCGTCTGGTAATAGATCAATCAGTCCAGTCTTGAAAAGTACCTTAGATTGCGTTTAGGAAAAAAACAAAGTTATGGAAGTCGAATAACTTGCCAGATGAATACATACAAGTACTAATAATTGTCTGGATAGTACCGAAACCAAAAAAACTGTCAGTGTGTTTCCCAAAGTGAGATTCATGGTGCGCCCTGCGTTACAAGAATAGAAAAGTGCGGGAAATGTTACGCATTTTCTTCTCGACAGTCAACGTCAATACTAAATAAAGATGTACGACAGTTCGATAAGACGTAAAATGAAACTTTCAACAAAAACTTTCTGTCAGATCAGTGGCATATCTTGAAGCACGGTCTATCCCTACTTGTCGGACAGTTTGAATATTACGACGCGTAATTTACGAAGTTTCTCATTGTCTCGACGCAAAATGTTTCAACGTTAATGACGTAAACTACGCCGAACGCAACGCATCATTAGCAAAATGTTCTCTTTATATCAAACTATTCGCAAGCGTACTACCCACTCCACAAACTATTATACTATATACCTGTCCCAATCTATGACATACGAGTATTTAGAATTATTAAATCAATTCTCCCGAAATAATCCACAAACAAAACGACTTATTAACGAGACTATTCACATTTTCCACTTAATTTTCTGTGCAACTGGCATCATGAGATTCGTTCCGACGATTTTGCATTTTGCGCAGTTTTTAGCCATTTTCATTAACCACCGCTGTTCCGATTAAACAATAGAGTGAACGATCTACTTAAAAATGATAAAGGTCCCCAGCTTGCGCCAAATCAAAATCGCATCCCACCCACCGACGTAATTAGCGCTTGGCTCCCAGCGGCAGAAGAGAAGCGGGGGTGGTCGGAAGGGTGGGTAATTAACGGATATTACGTTGCTGCCATTTTACATTCCAGCCCGTAAACAGTGAGCTCCAAATCGGTTCGAAGCCCCGCGGCCGCGAAGTAAGCAGGATTCGTCGGCAAATTAATTTGGCGCCCCGTCGAGACAATTACTGCGCAGATCGGAATCCTCCATCATAGTAATCACGGAGAGAATTTCAGAACATAGATGGCAAGCATGACGCATTTACGCCGAATTCTCAAATAGTCGCATTCAACTTTTCAAACCCAAGATCCATCTACCCGTACTAACTCCGTAATTAAAACAATATTCATAAGCCTCAAAAAAAATCTGCTGTTCATCGAGTATACGCTCATCAAACGTAATTAATTCCTGAATCTTCGAACAAGCAAGTAAAGAAAAGACCTAAAGACAAGCTTGTTCATGACGGCTGGCCTATCGTTCGAAAGTGGAACAACGTATGTTCGTGCCGACTCGTCGGCGAGGTCGCGTCGAAATTCACTTTTCTCGCAGCGACGCCATTTTGGCTGACCGTTGAGTCGAGCTGCCTCGGCATTGGACCTTTTTTTTCCCTCGGAGAACGCGGAGTTTCGCTCGTCGAGCTGCGGGACCGAATTAATGCGGATCGCGTCCGGAAAATTGAAGTCCGGGCAAACAGCGTCTCCTTCGGGCTTGTTTCGCTTTCGAGAGGCCGGCTTTTCTGCCGTCCGACTCGAGAGCGAGCGCTGTTATGACCCATCCACGCCAGCCAACGTGACGACGGAATGACATTTGAATTATGGACTCGCCATTGCGACTTCGCTCCTTCGTCGCTTCTATTGCCGCGCAGATTAATTAATTGCTCGTAGATTAAGGTAGGTTAGGGTAGGTTAGAGTAGGTTGTTGACCGACGATGGTATGTTTTTCGGACGGAGTAAGTTGACTTCTGCATTTGCGGGACGTCGATGTGCCTGGACAATTTTATGGTGTTCGTTTAATGTGTTCGGTGGGGGTGACTTGAATCTTCAGATAGGTTGTTGTGTGTATATTGCGTGTGTGTATAGAAGGAGTGAGTTATGGATTTTATGCTACATTTGTCCCGGTTTGTGAATTGTGTATCTTCACGCGGGAAGTTGAGCAATTTCTGCATTTAGAAGTAAGGCGCAGTGGGGTAAATCTGTACACGGGGCAAATTCGTACTAGGCCCTTATTTATTCGAATATATGTTGTATTGTACCAACTGTAAGGTAGAAACCTTCCTTTGGTTTGTATTCAATGGTTTGGATAGTATTTAACATAGGTGGCCGCCATGTACTCTGTGATTCCCCGTTTAACTCGTTCGACAAAGTTCGCATTACCGATAAGAAATCCGCTTTTGTCCCATAATATAAGGATATAAGATTCAATCATTTTTAAACAGATTGGGCAGTTTTGCTCCAGTTCCGCGGTAAGTCCGCCCTAGCAGCACTGTTTTTAATTTATTAACAAAATCATAAGTTTCAGAAGATATTTTTAATCCTAATGAATGCAACTTAAAGACTAAACCATACGCTAAATAAAAACACTAAGATTATTAGGTTGTAGTGGAATAGATAGAAAATACATCAGTTTAAAGTAAACTTTACAATTTCTAGGTCGGTTTTACACCACTCCACCTTAGATTATAATCAAATATTGTGAAAAAACGTCATCTCAAGATTGGAAAATTACGTAAAAAATTCGATATTAACACGAGTAAAGAACCATATAATAATAAAGAACAATTAGAAATACGCAACTAACGTTGCTCGTTCGATTCATAAAACTAAGCTCTGAATTCTCGAACGTTATAATTGTCGGATAAGGACTTTTAGAATAAATCGTGAGAGAAATTCTGCGCATAGCCAAACTTCACGTTCGATGCATAGCCAGAGGCAGCAAATTAGGCTCTTCATCAAGCTCCCATTGTCGCTGACGAGCGGGCGCAAATTTGCCAGGCTTCCGTTATCGATTCGGCAAATAAATGCGACGCATCTAGACTCTCGTGCTATATAATGCGCCGTAACGCGTTCGATTTCATAAATATGAAGAAAGGGCACGCGCGTTACAGTCGATCGGAACAACGCTGAAACTCCAACGAGGTTCGTCAGGTTCATTCATCCCGAAAGCCAATTACCGCCGCGAACGTTCACATGCGACGCAAAAAAAAAAGCTCGAGCCGGTACTGACGCCATAATTTCAATTTTCCGATGAGGAGACACAATAATAATAAAGCGGATACGTTGCACGCGCGAAATTGCCATTCGGCGGCGAATGGTACGTCAGTACAAAAGTCAATAACAAAGGTATTTTTCGGCGGCATGGAGAACTATACGCAATCGAGAGTGGGCTTTACGGCGTTGTGCGGCACGAGAATTGATTCGTCGCTGACGCGCGCTTATGAATTTTTCAGATTGAACGTACCGCGGCTTCTGATATGTTATCTTTAATCTTCGTTCCGGCCGCGATCCGATTCCTCAATATGTGAAAGCCGCTTTTCACCGGACGCGATCCTTTGAACTGATGGGACTTTTAATGAAAGTATCCTTTCGAACCTCTGAAAGGGCTGATTTTAATTGAGTTTTTATGAAGTTATCAGGTAACGGTAAAACCGAACATTTGACTCCTACGTTTGAATCGACGAACCCAATGAACGATTTATGTACAGATTTTTCAGCTTTCTTATTTTTTTACCTTTTTTGCGGTTATATTATACTCTTTTAACTTTCTCTTACTTATGGTCAACGTAAATACACATGTAAAATCAAAAAATACTTGGCTCAATACAATTGATATACTAACCCCATAGAACATTCTCTCCAAATTCCAAACCTTCGAATCCATTGAAATTGTGAATAAGTCATTCGAAAGCTTGTAAAAACTGCAGTATTTGTCTGGATTTCATCTTTTGAATCGGAATTAAAGATAAAGTTAAGAGCGATTTTAGCTTCTAGCAAAAGTGATGCTCCTGTAGATTGCCGCAAACTTTTTCTATCGGTTCGAATCCTGTTAGGTGCTTTTTTTGCCATTATTTTTAGCATGTTTTAACTGAATATTTAAGGTAACAAGCATCATACGCTACAGGGTGGTCAAAATATCAATTTTTCACCATTTTTTCACTGTTTTCCCATTTTTTCTTGACGGTACCAAAACCTAAAAAATTACGCATAAACTGCATAATAATGACGTATAATAATGTAAAGTGATGTAAAATAGTGTACTATAAGGCGAAGCAATGTCAAAGTATGCAAAAAGTCTCGTTAGTCCAAGTAAAACAATATAGAAATCAAGAGAAACTATTTTCTGGACATTTCAAAGGTGTATTGTGTCTTAGTAGGGTCAAATTATGTACTCTCCATTGGCCGCCCAATGGCGCATTATACTTTACTGTCAGATACTACATATATCTCTGATATTTACAAATTTTTTGATCCACTAGACTGTAAGAAAATGGTGAAAAGAGTAGACAGTACATTTTACCCTTTTCCCACTCTGCACGATCAAGACACAAATTTGAAAATCTACACAAATGTCTCTTCTTTTACAAGGTATCGAATGGCTCCTTCAGGATTTCAATCGTTTTAGGGCCACTTTTGACCATCTTATTCGACTATGCCATTTCCTCATAATTCTCCTTACCACCCTTAATGACACGCGTTGAATCAACCACGCAACTTCGTCGAATAAACGACGTCAATGCGCGCCCCCCCCCCCCCCCCCTCCGCATTTAGAATCAGTCAATGACCTCTATACACATACCCAGCCAGATCCGCATCAACCGCCTAAGCCGGAAACTGCGTAGAGCTCGCAAGAAGCAAAGCCATTCGCAGTCTAACCCCAATAATCATCCGTCACCCTCCCGGTCGAATCTTTCACTTTCCTCGATCGCCGCAGGCATCATTTTCCGTCCTCGACTCGGTGGTACACTTCGCGGCCGTACTTTTTGTCACGTCCGCGAGCCGTCTGCCGTGCACGTGCGTGCACGCGTGTCCCGTGCCGGCACGCACATCGCTACGGAGTCTGACCCACTGACCTGCCACTGGCAGAACGATGCGCGCGCACGCCGACAGAAGCGTAAAGTGGCAGTCAACGAAACGAGCGACGCCCATAGAGCTGGCGACAAGCCACTCTCGCGCATCGTCGAGAGCAGGATTGCCGAAATTCCTGGCCCGCGGAATAAGGGACCGATATAATCGCCAATTAGTTGCCGACGCAGCCTCGACGCTCGGAATTGCTCGCCTTGCTTGAATCCTCGGAAGCGCGTTAGCGGATTCGTTATTATTTCTGGAAAGTTGACTCCGCAGTATAGTCGACATAGGATCGGGCGACTGGTTTTGGGTGATTGGAAACAATCGCTCGGGTATCGGTTAGCCTGGGATATGATTTCGATATTATTCCTCGAAACTTTACTCCTTTGGATTATAGTCGGCATATAACCGGGCGAATACTTTTCGATAATTAGAAACGATCGATTGATTGTTGATTAACCTGGGATGGGGATTCGATATTATTCCTCAAAATTTCACTTCATCGTATTATAGTCGGTATATGATTGGGTGACTATTTTTCGGTGATTGGAAACAATTGATCGGTTATCGGTTAGCCTCGGATGCGGTTTCCATATTATTCCTCGAAACTTCACTCCTTCGGATTATAGTCGGCATAGGATCGGGCGACTATTTTTCGATGATTGGAAACAATCGCTCGGGTATCGGTTAGCCTGGGATATGATTTCGATATTATTCCTCGAAACTTTACTGCTTTGGATTATAGTCGGCATATAATCGGGCGACTATTTTTCGGTAATTAGAAACGATCGATTGATTGTTGATTAACCTGGGATGGGGATTCGATATTATTCCTCAAAATTTCACTTCATCGTATTATAATCGGTATATGATTGGGTTATGATTTGGACTATTTTTCGGTGATTGGAAACAATTGATCGGTTATCGGTTAGCCTCGGATGCGGTTTCCATATTATTCCTCGAAACTTCACTCCTTCGGATTATAGTCGGCATAGGATCGGGCGACTATTTTTCGATGATTGGAAACAATCGCTCGGTTATCGGTTAGCCTGGGATATGATTTCGATATTATTCCTCGAAACTTTACTTCTTCGGATTATAGTCGACATAGGATCGGGCGACTATTTTTCGGTGATTGGAAACAATTGCTCGGTTATCGGTTAGCCTGGGATGCGGTTTCCATATTATTCCTCGAAACTTCACTCCTTCGGATTAGAGTCAGTGCATGAACGAGCGACTATTTTTCGGTGATCGCAAACGATCGATCGATTATCGATTAGCTTAGGCTGTTAATATGATATTATTCCTCGGAACTTCACTCCTTCGGATGATAATCGGCACATAATCGGGCTTTTTTTTTTGGTGATTGGAAACGATCGATCGATTGTCGATTGGCCTGGGAGGATGGTTGGCAGTCGTAGTTGACTCGACGATTTTTAGCTTCGACTGATGCGTTTCTCTTGTACACGCGAATGATGAGCGATGGGGCGAAATGATGAATTTGGCAGGGACGGATGGATTTGAGTAATTTTTTTTTCGGCAAAGCCCGGAGGTAACTTCGGAATGAGGAAGCGGATGCTGGAATGAAGACCGGTGAGCCTTGCATCGGCGCGACGGCTTTAATTGAGTTTGATCGAAGATGGAAAGTTGTACGAAAGTAAAGAAGCGGATTAAAACTGATGCGAGTTACGCGAATTAGATTGCATGTCTGTAACTTACTTGAAGAGAAAAATTTATGTCAGTGTCCAATTCGCGTACGACTGATACAAGTTCCACGTACCTGAATAAAAAACGATATGGGCTCAATGATTTACAGTTCTTAGCACAGCTTGAGCTAATTTAACTGTCTCATGTACGAACGTCCTACACTGTAATTTCTGATCAGCAACATCGCCGACCAACGATGTACCGCCCATTACATAATATGAAATCAGGCTGTGTCAAACCGCTTCTGAATTATGCAACGCTTGACTAATTTTCACGAGAATGCCAGCGTTAATTCTCACTGCTCCCCTCACGAACGAAAAATAAAACCTAGGTAGCCGAACAGCTTATTCTCAACATTGTTAACCGACTATCAAACAATTTTCAAAAGAAGCGATTGTACTACCCTAATTTGGTTCTTAACAATATTTAGCGTATGCAAATTGGAAAGTTCCATTATTCGCTTCCTGCCCTAATGCTTTCATCAGGCTACAATGAAAATTACACTAGGAAAATAAAGTTGGGCTCCATCCTGACTGTCAATGTAGTAGCAAGCGGAGTAAAATGAAAGCTTGTGGAAGATAATTGATATTCGTCAAACGACTCACGTTCGGCTTGCAAGTATTCGGCCGAATATGATGGCGGGCAACACAGGTAAGAGGATTGAGGAAGCCGCAACGTGGGCGACGGGAAACGTGCAAATTAATTCAGCACGCCGTCGAAAGGCGGAGTGGTGTCATCCATTTGTATCACTTAACACGATAGCGAAGTGTCACCTGACCAAAACGCGTGTTCCGGATCGAGGAATGTAGGCGAACCGCTGGGCGTGTTAACTACGCGATCGAGTCGGGCTGGAAATAAGTATTACTCGTACGTTCCTGTTCGGAATGTCCTACGCGTGTTGTACGGTATCGGAGTAATGATTGTAATATTAAAGAAATGCGAGTGGCGGTGAATAACGAAGCAGTTGCAATTATCCGCCTGCTCACACTTTGTCGGGAGCCGCTTTCAAGCGGATCGTTTTTAATGAGAACTGGATTTCGAAAGAGAAGGATGTGTATAAGTTCGATTATTCAGAATCTGTTGGAACCTAGTATTTTTACGGAGACTAATGTTTAATTGCTTAAATGCTGTTTAATATCTATCTAACACTGACCGAATTCACCAAAAACACAATTATGTACAACTTAAATATCTATGCAATTACAGTACACTGCGTTATTTATTGTAACCGCTTGAAGAAGAATTAATCATTGGAACGGTAAAGATCGCGCCGCAATTAGAACAAGGAGCTTTCATCAAACATAGGAGAAAAATGGATACTTTCCTATTTTGCGTCAGAGTAACGAGTTTGCTATGTTCAACAGTGTCAATACTGGCGCACATGTTTCCGTCCGGATCGATACGATGCTCGACGAGCAGGAAATAAACTCCGGTAAAAACGAAAAAACTGGATCCTTGAGGCAGGGTTTCTTGTTTGAAGCGGTAAGTACCTCTTCGTACAATCCACCTATGTACTAATAGCGAACGCGCTGGCACGCATTTCAGTCTCATTCTGACCCAGTACGAAGCTGGCAGGAACGAGGCCAGCACAAAAGGAACGCGAATGCGAAAAATCCCGGCCTCGAATCGCATCAACCCTTTTTGTCGTATCCTCCTCAAAGGACAATGCGTCATCGTGCGGGCATTCAACGTTTTACAAAGAAAGGAATCGTCATCCGACGCCATCCGACGTCACCCTAAGTCGTCCCGCTCGCGTTTCCGTGCCAAAAGACGAAACGTCGCGACTGCAATCCCACTTAAGTCAAAGGTCCTCTTTTTGCGCTGGAAGGACGAACTTGATCGAAATCTTCCCGACGACGGCGACTAATTCCTTCGGAAGTCCGCATTGAGTCGACGTCAGAAGCGAACGTGCGCGCGCGCGCGCGCGATCCTACAATGTATTCAAAGATAATGAGCTACTGCGTTCGAATTTTGAGTACAGTCGGA
Organism: Anoplius nigerrimus; assembly: GCA_914767735.1. Taxonomy (NCBI): domain Eukaryota; kingdom Metazoa; phylum Arthropoda; class Insecta; order Hymenoptera; family Pompilidae; genus Anoplius; species Anoplius nigerrimus. The sequence goes on along the minus strand of OU612088.1, from coordinate 9,696,992 downwards.
TGAACAGATTAGATTTCGACAATTGGGGTAAAACGGCAACATTTATCATTTTTGATTAATGCATATTGGAAGAATCTTTTTACTTATTCTTTCATAAGGCGGTGATATTACGATGCAATTAATGTTTTCTACTTTTTGCAAGATTAAGCGGATATTAATGACTTCAGAATATATCGAGAATGCTTGCAGATATGGAACTGTTTGTTAGTGACGTTTTTCTTGCTTGTAACTATTTGAACCTGTAATATGTCGGCATTTATTAAAGCGAGTACGGCATGCTAGACTTGGACTTTTGCTGGGATAATTGTGCTTAGGTAGATTTTTTTGGGCTTTTGATGGCAACTCGGTAACCGTGCGCCAAGAAAAGCAGAAAGTCGCTGCGACGAGAGAAGCTGCCAATGCAGCAGCTTTCTTCGCTTCCCGACACTCCTTCGAATTGCGAATTTTGCCCTGGGCAAAGAAAAAGTGTCGAGAGTGTCAGGTTTCGCGCGATCGTCCGGGAATCGAACTTCTTACGACGATTTCCCGAAGTCTAATTTTCTGCTAGAAGATGAGTTCGTCGACAAAGTCTTTCCAACTTTAGATTTTCTAGACCAAAAACGTGTCATCTTTAGAATTTTCCATGTTATTCCTGAAACTCGCGCAAGAAAATCGTACAGAGATCGTCAATATTTTATAAATATATCTATTTTGCAGTACTTTATATATTTCTCTTTGATCTGCTTTCAACGTCGTGCCATCCTATAAGAATTTCGTGAATTATTCGGATGCAAAGATTTCAAAGGGCGATTACAAGAACTCTCTCCAGCAGATTTAACGTTACGCACCACTCTTCCATAGAACATACATTTAATCTTTCTGAAATATCCACCGACAATGCCGTTTGAAGACCCGCCAGAGCTAGCTCAAATTGTACATCCGCCCTCCGCGGAGAAGGTACTACCACGAGAACCTCGAGAACCTTCCATTCAGCCACACGTCCGTCTCAACCGACGACTCGAAGGTACCGAATTTTCCTGGAACGTTCGCCAACAATCAAATTCGAAGACCGCCCACTCGAGTTACACCTTCATCCGCCGACCGGAAGAGAAGAAACTCCGAGCCCTGCCATTCATCGTGCAGTAACAGACTCGACAGGCACTTCGGAGGACGGAAGTTCGAGTTTTTCTCCAATGATTCTTCGATTCCTAATTTCCTGTCCCGCGCAGAGCACTCGAACGCGAAAGAAAAATTCTCTTCCTCCGACTTCCGTCCTCTCTTCCTCCTCGCATTCTCACCCCCTCTTCCCCCTCCCACTTCACCTCCCCTTCGCTCCACATCTTGCCCTGCCCTCCCTTCGCACTTCTAGCGTTACTTTTGCAATTTGAAGCCGAAGCTTGGCGCCAAGTTCGTCGGCCGCCGGGAACGCGGAATATTCAGCGTGCTCGCCCCGAAATTTCGCGGTTTACCTTCAATTTCCATCGGTTTGGTTAGCGTTACGTTTTGCCGCCGGTATGCGAGGAACATGTTAAGTGCTGCCTAGAAAGTTGCCCGCAACTTCCGCCGCAGTCCCGAGGCTTATTTTTTGAGTTATCGATCGCCGAATCGCCCGCGTTCCACACTTCGGCATCGGCGAGCGATCTTTTACTCCCGTTGAATAGGATGGAACTTTTCCGGAGTGGAACCGAGAATATTTAACATTCTTCGACAATAGGTTGCCGGGTTGCCGTCGGTGCTCGCTCGGTTTTATTAAATTAACTACGCGCGGTCTCGCGTACGAACGTTCTGCATCGCAATTTTCTCAATATCAACACTTTTTGCAGAAGTTTGTCTTAAAAGTTTGCCTCGTCGGTGGGATGGGTGTATAACGTCTTGTGTTAGAAGAGCAAATATTATCTACGTTTATCTCACGCTTTAATGTGAAACAATATCGTTATTATGGTGTTACATGCGTCGTTGTATTAATTGCTTTCGTTTTAGACAAGTTATACTTTTCATCGTAAATCAATTGTCTAATCGTTCTGTACATATATTATACAATCGACTGTAAAAGAGCTGCAATCCATAACAAGAGTCCTTATAAAGAATTTAATAATTACTGGAAAAATTGCTTTAACATCTGGACCATGTCGAAAGTGGTTGTAAGTCAATTAAAAAATAAAAACAATCTCATTTCTGACTAATTTAGCATAAACTCTTTATTTAAGTAACATTTAATTTTAAAAAACAATGGATTTATATTACTTTCAAAATAAATGGTCCGTCTAACGAAAATTTGCTGCTAACGTTTAGAAACGCAGATTAGTCAGTACATAATAGGAAAGTACCCGACTAGAAATTCAAGTAGGCATGCCTAAAGACAAATGCGGGCCGAATGTGGAAACGATTAGGCATACCTAAATTGGGCAAGCCTAATCGTTACCGCATTAGGTCCTAATTGGGAAGAACCAATTGACGCCTAACTTAGGCACTCCTAACAATTGCCATATGCGGCCCAAACAAGGGTGGCCGTGTCCACGCCTAACTTAGGCACTCCTAACAATTGCCATATGCGGCCCAAACAAGGGTGGCCGTGTCCACGCCTAATTTAGGCATTCCTAACAATTGCCATACGCGGCCCAAACAAGGGTGGTCGTGTCCACGCCTATGTTAGGCATTCCTAACAATTGCCATACGCGGCCCAAACAAGGGTGGTCACTCGACTAGAAATTCAAGTAGACATGCCCAATGGTGAATGCGGTCCGAACGTGGAAACGATTAGGCATACCTAAATGGGGCAAGCCTAATCGTTACCGCATTAGGCCCTAATTGGGAAGAAACAATTGACGCCTAACTTAGGTACTCCTAACAATTGCCATACGCGGCCCAAACAAGGGTGGTCATGTCCACGCCTATGTTAGGCATTCCTAACAATTGCCATACGCGGCCCAAACAAGGGTGGTCGTGTCCACGCCTATGTTAGGCATTCCTAACAATTGCCATACGCGGCCCAAACAAGGGTGGTCGTGTCCACGCCTATCCTGACTAGAAATTCAAGTAGACATGCCCAAAATTAAATGCGGGCCGAATGTGGAAACGATTAGGCATACCTAAATGGGGCAAGCCTAATCGTTACCGCATTAGGCCCTAATTGGGAAGAAACAATTGACGCCTAACTTAGGCACTCCTAACAATGCCATACGTAGCCTAAATGGTGTGGTCGTGCGTACACCCAAGTTGGGCGAAATTATTATAATTATTATATATATATGCCAAATAACAAATACGTTTAACACCTGAGAGTTTTAATTATATTTTTATAGAATAAATTAAATTATTTTGATTGTGACGGCTAAAGGTCAGCACAATATGCGTACAGCAGTTATACATATATATTACATTATCGCTTTCAATAACATAAAAAATATTCTTCCATCAGATTGCTAATTTAAAACATACAGTATCTAATACATATATTTTCTAATGAAGCGAATAATATTAATATTATATTTTTGAGGTTTTACTGCAACATATTATATACAGAAAAATTTGAATTTTAATTCAATTATAACCTTACTGGCACAAGAGGTATGCATATATATATATTATATGTGGAATGAAGGATTGAATGACTAAGAGCGAGCAAACGCGCGTGTGTGAGTGTGTGTGTGTGTATGGGACAGAGTGTCCAAGGGCCGACCGAACAAAAGAGCGCGACGATCCCGATGCGATAACATTGTACGGTTGCCGAACGCACGTGCAGTCGTTAAGAGCTGCGACAGTCGAAGAAAGTCTACGAAGACGAACGGACACGAAATTACGACCTACGAACACGAACTTTGTATTTTGATTTAATATATAGTTTTTATTAATTATCGGGGATTTCACTAGTATTTGAAGAACTTTATCCTCGACTCGAGTATTTGGTTATCCTCGACGATGTCGGATGATATGCGAGCGCTGAGAACTCGTAAACTCACACGTCTTAGAATCGAACGACTTCGTGAGCGGCGTAAATTATTATCGAGTGATCAACAGTGTGCAGATTTTGTAAATTCCGAAATATCCGTGATGGCAAAAAACATCGACTCGAGGATTTACGAAGAATGTGGAATTGCAATTTCAGAAAATTGTAACTCATCGGGCGTTGGAAAAGTTTCGAAAGACAATGAGAATGTGTTATTAAATTTACAAATAAATAATAATAATGATACTGCTGACGAATCAGCACAGAAAGACGAAAGAAATAAAGAGGATACAGTACGTATCAGAACAGATGAAGAAGACACTCTTGTGCATCATCATCAGATTATTATGAACAATGAGATAAAAAAAGAGCCTGCACAGAATAATTACATCCAAGATATACGGCAATGGGCTTGTTTGACGCGAGAACTTGCGTTAAAGTTCAATCCTGTGAAAGCATCGGAGGGAAAATTATTCATTTTCCGAAATACGAATTTATTTATTATTATCAAAGGTACGTTACCATGTTTATATTTATACGATTTGCGTTAATTAATTAGGATTTATGAAAAAAAACTATTTAAATCAAATAAGATTTCTTCTTCTAGCATCGTTTTCATCAACTTTTTCCGAAAATACCCTGACGGACAACGACGTAATAAAAGTGTACTGCACCTAAAGTACGAAGACGGAGTCAGTTCTGACTCGTCAAACAGACATTCACTAATACATTCTTAAGTCGCTCGAGCTCCTCACCGATATGTGACTCATGAAACGCTTGCTCGAGCCCAAAAGTCTCACGGACACACTACTACTGGGTAATCTACATTGTCGGATAATTCAAAGGAGTTGGAACAGCAGGCTGTCGCGGAGTTTCGGGTTTCTGGCTACATATATACACATTGAGTAATAAGCCGATGTACAAAAAATATAATCTTATTATTTTTGATTTTTTACAATTCATTTTTATCTTCATTCGTCTCGTAGTAAACTTCGCGTTCAACGTTTCAACTTCAAACGTTCACGTAATTGTACAAGTTTGTGCAGAATGGTTACCACACACATGTCTTGTACATTTATGACAGGTGTTGAGTAACGGTTGTTACTCCCAGGACAAAATGAATATCGCGTACGTTGTTTCCTTGTATAGTGGAATTTGTTAGAATTATTCTTCCCGTTGACCCTATAGCCCAAAGGTGCGAACTGTTCAGAGATCTGTGGCGAACTCTTTTCCGTATTACATCGCATGTGATGGGACAACGTTAAGCCGGATGTGTCGCCGCTCGAAAGCGATAACGCACACTCTCACGCCGTTCGGCGGTTGCCACCAACCATGACAGTGTGTGCCTCACTGCTCTCGGATGGCGAGTCAAAAATTACTCCGGCACCGTATTCGGAGGGTTACGCCAGAAGAGTAAAATGCAACCGGATGAAGATGCATCAATCTTACATCAAGATTAATATCGACGATATTTAATAAATTATAATTCTTTGTTTTATTATATCATTCCCTAATTTTTCTTATATACTTTTTCCAATATTCATTAATAAATTAAAAATTGTAACTAAAACAGCTTTATTTCATTCGCTAATAAACCAACCCAATTCTACCAGCAAAGTTCCTATATATATATATGAAAATTATTCATGTCTCCCAATGTCACCCTAATAAGGCTGTTCTAATATGGGCCTAATGGGGTTGACCTCATTGGATAGTCAGTGGCAAAACCTAAGACGGCCCTACTGCGCATTTCCTAAGACGGCCCTACTGCGCATTTCCTAAGACGGCCCTACTGCGCATTTCCTAAGACGGCCCTAATGCGGCTTTCCTAAGACGGCCCTAATGCGCCTTTCCCGGTTAGGAAGGCGCTCGTATTTCGCGTTACACATCCAATGCGGACCTGATGGGGCTGCCCCATTGGGGCCTAACAGAAAATTAGGCTAGCCGCATTAGGACCTAACGTGTGCCCAGTTAGAATTTCTAGTCGGGTAAATGATGACGTTGAAACTCTTAGCCTACTATGCTTTTCACAGGTGGAAGAGACTGTCGGATAGGTTTGACTGTTTCTTAGCCGCGAACAAGCGATTACGAATGAGTTTTCATTCTCCATGCCGAACGGGCAGTCGACAACGACCATCCCAGACAGGCACGCGCCATTGTGGATTCCAGTAATTTCATTGTTCAACGCACATTCCGCGAGCACAAAGGGGAGAAGCCGAAGTCGACTGAAGCGGTTAAAGACTACTCGAAGACTCCCAGTTCGTAATTCTGCCGCATTGTCGGGCGATCGCAATTCAACTCCGCCGACAAATTCATTATATCCACTATTGGAGAATCGAGAAAGCTCTTTGCGGACAGCATCCCGACTGCCTCGAAAATTCCAAAAATTATCCTTAGAATTGGGTTAGAGTATCGGTCCGAAAGTTTTCATCTTCGTCAAATGGAAAAAACTGACCGCTGCGCTCGAGTGAAAAGTATAAAAATGTCCGCTTTTACTTGCGGTAACAATGAGCTTCGTCCATTGTCAAGCGTCTCATTTTTTGCAATTTTGTTTGGCAACCAATGAGGTTAATGAGTCTTCTACTTTGAAAGTGGGTTAAGTCTATTTCAAAAGAAGGTTCGTGCTAATATTTCCGGTGATTATGATTTCTTAATATATTTTTAGACTTGAACAATTTATAGCCGGTATGTTACAGTTCGGTCAGGTTTCATTAACAGAAAATACATAATTAACGGAAAGCTAATAATTCTCATTTTGCTTGCCAATTGCACAAATATACATTTACGACCACAAAATATTAAAAATTACAGCTTTTTCCATACATTGATATATTTAACCATTACAACACCACTATATTTAAACCAACTCAAACGCAGAGCATCTCAAATAAAAAAAGGGTCAATCCAAGCTATTTTCAAAATAAACAGCTCCAACACGAATCCAGCTATTATCCACCCTACCCACACAGTTAAAAAATGCATCGAAATATTTGTCCGCATTATCGATTCCCCGGGCGTAAAAATTGTTCTCGCAGATAAAGTGAGCAAAAGACACAATTCCTGCCCGGTAAACGTCGGCGGCTCATATTTTCGGAACAGAACGTCGGCAATCGATGTTCCGACGACGGCAATGATCTTCGATGGCCATCCTACGTCGGTTCGACCCACTCCTGAGGATTGATCGGACAATTTGAAATACGCCGAGAGTGCGCGCGATTTGTCCGTTCGGCTGGTTTCGTTCGGCAAGCGGAGTGCATCCGGACGTATCGATCCTCGGCCGAAAGTTGCGTCCCGCGAATGAATGCCTGGCACTCATAGCTGACACTCCGCTTGATAAGAGGCAGCCTCGTCGAATTCTGCGCGGATACTTCGATCGCGACGCTGATTGTTCGGCCGCGCGAAATTGGACGGAAGCCCGACGTGACACGCGAAATCTGTTTCTCTTTTTTTCAGATCTTTTTTCTTTCCCGATAGGTCTACTGCGGTCCGAAATTGAATTTGTTTGGATTGTGACAGGGTTGCAGATTATTCGACTTCGGATTGCTGCGGGGAATACAAATGGTCAATGTTGTTGTTCAATGGCTCGGAGTCAGGTAAGAATGGATTTTTACGGAATCGAAGTTCACACGTTCAGATGCAAAAAAAGGGAACGAAGTTACGAGTGAGTACTATTGGTAAAAAGATATCGATAAGTTTGGCAATGTGAAGCAAGTACTCCGTACTTCGTTATGGTGGATTGTAGATTTTTTCAGTGGACAGTTTTACTTAATCATTAGCTTGTACCTGCTCAATCATAATCAGAATGTTCGTAACAAGAAAACACAGTCAAATCGCACTTTTGCATACTTATATCGAAACTCCAATCGTAAAGCAGGCAACGTGCGCCAATCACGTATCGAATTAACTCGAAATCAGCCTCGACGCTGCGCATCAAGCCAAGCTACGGCCATCGCAACTTTTCGAGAGGAAATTTGGCCGTGTACTCGTAAAACTGGATAGGTCCACAGATTCACCCTCGATTCGTCGAGTCGCACTTGCCGCGGCTGTAAAAACGTGCGCACTTTTGTCCAGAACGTTTTTGTAGAAGAACGGTACCCTTGAATGCAGCAAATGGAAAAATGGATAAAATGGCTTTTCACGTGACGGTAAAAATAGATTTGTGTTTGAAACGGTTCCGCAGTGGGCTTCTAGGAAAGAGTGCAGGCTCTGTAGCAATAATTGAAAGGCCGTTGATCTTAATTTGCGGTCCGTTTTCCTAGTGTTACTCGAATATTCTATAGAATAAAGAATGAGTTATTTTCGGTTATAATATCTTCTAAGTTTCTAAAACAGATCCGCTAATATCCTATAGTATAATTTTGAATACCCCGTGGAAGAACAAAAGGATTCTTTAACGTGAAAATATTATATTACACATGCATCTACCGTGTCAAATTTCACTTCAAGCGAGTATCTTAAATGAGTATTCCAGCACCTGGGCAAGCAATAAAAAGATGTCAATGGTATCTTCACAGCCTCACAGTATCTTCATAAAGAAGACTGATCTTTTGAAAACCAAAGAACCAAACTCTTTTCATAGAAATTACGGCCAGTCCCTGTCATTTTAGTTCCGTCCCGAACTTTCTTGAGCGAATCATATATTTCCTCGATGTCGCATTCAACTCACGCTATCACAACAGAGCTTTCCAGTTGGGCCGAAGCTGGGACGCGAGAGAATTCGCGGAGACGAGCATGAAGCGAAAGGTAGGACATGGTGTGCCAACAGGGACGCGATATTCACTGACGCGTGCAATTTTTCGCTCTTGTCGAGACGCGGCCGATCGAGAGGATACAAACGAGACGGTCGATTGCCGATTCGACTCTTTGTCACGGAGGGTATCTGTTATGTCGGCTGGAATGACGTCGCGGCGGAGGTTAGCACTCGAATAAGCAGAACAAACGGATGTTCGATGGCGCAGGGTGTGCGATCCTAATTTATTGAAGGTGAGACCCGATTCTAGCCGACTATTCCTTTTGAGCCAAGTTGCAGTGTAAGTTGCGTCATACTCAGTGCGTATATTGAAAATTGTCTGTTTCGATTGTGCTCTGAAAGTAAAATACTCGCAATGGAAGTAATTATTCCTGAATTTCTTTAAATTGTTATTTCATTTAGTACATTTTTTAATTTTTTGATCAGATAATTTTTAATACATTTATTTGACACTCTGGTTGACGTGTCACGAGAGGAAAAATTAATGTGATAAAATTGACGTGTTTTTTTTTAAGTGTAAACTACTATTAGTAGTAAGTGACACAAAGTGATCTCGATTTACATCACGACCAAGATAATGGTATGTCAATGGCATTAAATATGCATGATCAACGATCAATCCGAGTAAACTGTCCTTCGCATTTCTACCCTTTTGACTGCAGCTTCAGGCTGAACGACAATCGAAGCCCTTCCACATCACGCACTCGTCCCACACGTGCATCCACTCAATCCCACTCACGCCCAACAATCTCGCATCTTCCAGGAAAAAGAACTCACCCAACGCATCGATCGATCTTCAACATCTCGCGAGTGCCTGACCTACCATACACTGTGTCTGGTTTGGAGTGTATCCAATTAAATATCTAGGATAAATGAAAGTCGCCGCGTATCGTACATTTATTTGACCTTGAAAATATTCTGATAATCACGCCCAAATTACTTATTATTTCTAATGAATTCTAAGGTTCGATATCAAAACATGTTCAAAAGCGTACATCCATATGATGCATAATACAATTTTCAGATACGAAAAGTTAAATTATCATGCGGGATTCATGACGAATTTTTGTCGAAATGTTCAACGATCAGAAACATTTTTAGGTCCTACGTGTACGAAAGTTTGCATCGAGCTACTTTTCCTGTCACTTTAACCGCATAAGGCCAAGCAGCGAAAGATAGTTCGCATCTCAATTGGCGAGGTTAAAATCGGACACACTGTACATTTTTACCGCAGCTTCCTGTCCGCAGTACGGCGATCGAAGGAAGAACATCCGCAAAGCGAAGGCGCGAGTGCCTGATCTCTTGCCAAGCGAGAGTCGACTAGCAAGATGGGCACTCCAGGCCAGCACAGAAGTCTTACACTCAAACTCAGCAATAAAATCCCACGCAATCCAAGGATTATTACTTACATTCGTAATCATCATTCGAAAACTTCTAGACCTTAACAATCGAACCATTTATTTCGTAAGTGATGTAAGACCATATTTAAAAAAAAATGAGATATATAATTTATGATTATTGTGGCGTAAACGATTTATTTACGTGTTATTTAATTTTTTTTAAATGGACTTATACACTTTCAGGATAAATGGTCCAATCCAACCCTTCCCTTTTTCAATTAATCGGTCCTCACCGTTACGTATCGTCGTATCCCACTTTCTCCTCTCTTCTGATCATTCTTACTCCTCCCTTACGTGTCTATCCATGCCCGACTCTCTTACTCTCAGCCACCCCTATCCCAACGGAGGCAGGCGGACGAGCAAACAGAGAGGCGGCCGCCCGTAAGCGAATTGAGATGCGACAGTATAGATAAGAGCCTGACAAATCCTGCCGCCTTGCCACTCTTTGCCACCGAGGCTGTCCGCTGATAAATGGCCGGTACCCGCGCGGCGGCCAGCCGTAAATAAATCTCACTGGGTAGAAACGCGCGCCGAGGACCGAGTTCGGATTAGCGACTTCGCCAGCGATAACCCGCGTTCCATTTACCGCAACGTTAATTGCCGCGGCCTTTCGGAATTGGCAGGCAAGGTGCGCGCGCATCCTGTTCGAGCGTAGAGGATCACGCGCTCGTCCTTCGTGGTCCTTACCGCGTCGAAGAAGCGAACGACGGACGATAACGGACGAGTTAGGGTAAAGGTGTAGGAGGGAATAAGTGGAGGGGGGAAGATGGCTGTGTGAGTGTTTTTTATCGTGATTGGAACGTTGGGAGTGATGCGGAAAGAAGTTGGTCAATTGCTGAGTTGAGGGTTAGGCTTGGAAGTCGCCTTTTTTATTTCGAAAACTACTGAAATTGTTAGGTAAAATGAAATACGTACGTTTAATATAAATAGCCTAATTATCTTTACCCGTTACAGTTAATTAAAACATTTGAAAACTGACGGCTTTGCTGGGGTTTAATGAGATCCGTAGATCAACATTACGTCAGCTATAGTTAACACTGTTGCGTAACAAAGTCTTCCCCATTAATTCTTGCAGGTCCATCGATTCCTTACAAGTCACCACAAGATTCGAAAGTAATTCCGTAATAAAGCTCAGCCGAACTGGCAGCCCAGGTTCTCCGTCAAGTTTGCACATTTTCGCTCATGTTTGCGTCGCACAGTCGGAGAAGAGCGGCAACTTTCAAGTTGGCATTACGGTGACAAATGACGTCCCGTTGATTTCGCCGGAGATTTATAGCTGATGAAAATTCACTTACCGGTTTTATTCTCGAAGGACGAGGGAGCGATCTGACAAGAGGAGAAGCAGACGAGTCCCGCCAGCAGCAGGAGCCACCTAGATAGATCCATCGATCCCCTCAGCATCGTCTGCAACAGCGAAAAGTGAATTGAATTTGTCGGCAACTCGATAACTCGTCTAGCTGACCGATTCGGGCTATAGCTAATCCCTTGCCGAGGCTCTAAGAGCACCGCCATTCTTATGGAGCCGTTCGGCGACTCTTGCCCTGATAGGGACTCGACCAGAATATTGCTTCTATCGACTATTGGTAGCATGGCGGATGCATGTACGTTCAAATCCATTATCAGCACGACGCAGGCTGAAGTTGAGATCGGTGTACTTTTGGTACTTATGCATTGGACATATATTTATACGAGCAGTTTCGTGTTATTTTATTTTTAAAATATGTACGGTTCAAGCAGAATATTGATCGTATCGGATTTAATTAGAATGGTAGATGTATGTATGTTCAAACCCATTGTCAATACGGACGCAGACTGAAGTTGGGATCGCTGTACATCGGGTACTCATATATTGGGCATTTATTTATGTGAGTATTTTCTTTTCGTTTCATTCCATGAATATCTGGACTTAAGCGTAATAAATATTAAATGTGATTTATTTATTTGATGTTTGCGATAGTAATTGGTTTAATTCGCTTCTAACAACAGTAACGAGTGCAGATGCGAAGCTGGACGCAAATTGCGATAAGGACTGGCATAAGGCACCGGTTTCGAAATTTCTAGTCCCATCCGTTTGATTACAGACCTAGTAGAGTTACAATAACGGACGGGAAAAGTTCGCTGTAAAGCAACGGCAGAACTCCGTAAGCACGTAAACTTCCGGGAATGTAAACTACGATGCAACCGGAACGTTTGCATAACGAAAGGTAAAAAGATTCTTCGGCAAGTTGGTCCCTGCAGTTGCAGTGCTTCAAGTTTAGTTAACCGGAAAGTAAAATTTGCCGACAGAACGAGGAGGCCGCGATTCGGATTGACGGATATTTTGCTCGGTTAGAGTTTTCGAAAATGGCTGCTGATGCCAAATCTCGACTACAGCCTGCCAGCTCAAAGCAGCTTTTTACGAGCGACAGCAAAATTAGACCCATGCCCTTTGAATGTCATACTTTAACCTTTCGAACGCGACCTGCATTCGACGGATTCTCGTTAATTTCACAAAGAACCGTCAAAACACATCGCTTCCGACTAATTGTTCCGTCAGCCCAGGTAAATCGGAATAACTCGAACTCGCAAAGAGCAAAACGGCAAAAAACCGCACACAATCGCGTATCCCCGTTCGGGAGCAAAGCGGAAGGCCGCGCATTTTCGGGCATAAAAGCCGGAAATTCGGCGTATCTCCGTTCGATACTCCCAATGAATTCCCGATCGTTCGAACGATCGGGCGAGAAACAAAAATTCGTTAACGGCGCATAGTTTCGCGCACCCTCGTCCCCCATTGCTTCGCGATCATTTCATGAGGCCACCTAGCAATTGAATATCGGCCGCTCGTCGAATATTAAAGCGACTCGACGATCAGTTCGCAATACCAGTAACACGATTAATTCCTCGAAATTGTCAGTTCGTTTAATTTGACGGACTTCTCGGAATTCTCTGCATATTTTTGCCTCCCTTCTCTCTCTCTCTCACTCTGACGAGCCTCAATGTGCGATAAGGGAAGAATGTGGCCGATATCGACTTTGTTGAGGACACTCGATCGACACGACATACGGATCCGCGTAAAATCCTGGACAAGGTCCGAATTTCGAGGACCTTCCATAACGCTCGCTCCTTCTCGAACTCAGCGATGGCCGGGCAACGTTTCCAATATTCGATATTGACCCTCTTCGCTGGCCGACTCTGAATGCCGGATATCGTGTTCGGAGGACTGGGAAGGGGGGGGAGGAAGGGGTAGGGTGAAGAGGGAGAAAAGCGCGGAACGCGCCGATATGATTACCTATAAAGGCCGAGCTCGAATATTGTGCCGGGGCCTTAATAAGGTCAGTTCGCAATTACGATTATCTGGGAAATGAGTTGGCGGAAGGAGTGACTGTTCGCGAGCTACGGCATGAGAGATCGGGGATGAGGCGTCGTTAAATTCATTCCGGAGGGCGGTCGGCGTTAATTGCTCGGGAGGATACGATTATTAGACGTTTGACGGAGTTACTTTGTTACAGGCTGATTTCCCGAGGTTGTCGGAAGTTTACCTTACTCGCGAGACGAGCCTCGGGATGAAAAACGTAAGTTCGGACAGGTGGCTTACGATAATGGCAAATTGCTTTAACGCAGAATGGATATTGGCACGTCCGCCTGATTCGTTATATTTCGTTACAGACGTCCGGAGATCAGACGGTATTAAAGTTGTAAATGTCTCACTATGGTCCTGAAACTTTGACGCTGGTTGGCCGTTCGACTACTTAGGAAACGAGCTAAGTTCATAAAAGATTTTTTCTTCTCGACGACCTTCCGAAGAGATTGTCAAAGTTTTTTACGGTCACCGCGAAATAACGTACGCGTGAAAAGTTGTAACGATGAGCGTAAGTAAAACGATAAGCGGCCAGATTACTGTTCTATCGTTACTTAAACAAGCAATTACGCGTTACACTTCGCACTCATTCAATTACCAGCGCTTCCTCACCTCGCCATCTATATAAATGCAACAATCACACTAAATCCCCAGTCGATAATCCGTGGGAAAGACATCGTGAACAAAATCAGTGCTCAAAGAAATCCACAATCAATTACATCGCTCCGAAAAAAGCAAGCGCCCATCCCTGATTCTCTTTTTCCGAAAAGCAAATAATTCCATCATTCCGCCCCTTTGCACTTAACCCCGCCCACCATCGAAAAACTCCAATTAACTACCCACAACAGAGACATTGCCTGTAAACGAAGTAAAACACATCCGCAACCAATTACATCATTCACTGCGCAAGCATCCAGCGCGACAATCCACTCTTTCCATAAAACAAGCCCTCGGTCCGGCTCATCTACAAACAAACCCATCCCCCACCGAGCATCCCTCTATCTCTCCGCCCTTTAAATCCCACCCCCCCTCCTCCCTCCCCTCTTTCCCATTGACATATCCCCTGCCGCATGCCAGCCGACGGCTACATCCTCCGCAGACAAATTTAACACGTTCGACGTCGCAGTAAATTCTCACGTAATCAACTGGAATTTGTCCGAGGGACGCGAATCCGCCGCCCCTTCCGCTTCCCGTCTCTCTCACCCCACGCTGCCGACAGGAGTCGAGAGCAGGCCGACATCCGCCATATTCGCAGGGACTCGCGGCGAGCGCGATAAGGCATGCGCGACTGGGAGGCAGACATTCGACGTCGAGCCGCTCGTGAAAGGCTCGTAATAACGCAACGCGGCTACATTTTCCAGTAAACCGTGCCCGAACTTCATCCGGGCCGGGCTTCCCGCAATATAATCTAATATACGAGCCAGGCGCCCGCTTTACGAGCGGCCACCTCCGCCCAACCTCCGCCCAACCTCCGTCCACCTACATCCACCTTCGACCACCTTCCGCTTCCTTCGCTCGTCCCGCGGCAGCTCTCTTTCGGCCGGCACGATGTCTTGTAAAGTGAGTCGTAAAGAGCCGATGTTAACCGACCTCCCCGAGGGCTCCCGTATCCTTCGTCCCTCGACTCGTCACAGGGATAATTCACTCGGCGAGGTCGCGACCTAGCCCAAGCGACCTGTGGAGCAGCCTAATTGCCTTCCCACGATCGCCGAACGAGTTCGGGACGCGCGATTCGGCCGTTCAGTCAACGGGCGACCTTCGATTCCGAGGTGGATGAGGATGACGATTGCTCGCTTCTTCGGAGGGGCATCGGCACGACGAAAGTATGGAAAGTTTGATTGGGAGTTCTCGGTCGGGAAGGCGGAGTTTGATTATTAGTTCGGTAGACAGGGACTCGGGGTAGTTTGAGGTTAATTTCACTGCGGATTGTCTTTGGCTTTCGAAACTTGGGTGATATTGCTTGACGCGGATGTAAATGTATCTGTTACAGGAAGGTAGGCTTGAGATGTATGTGGCATGTAAAGGGTAGGGTTGATTGTACGCGAAGAGGTGAGTCAAAGATATAGAATTACATTTGTGCGTTTAGGACTTTGCTTCGCAGAAAATTTTCGATGCGACGCGGACATAATTGAGTAACTTTCAAGATATCTGATTTTGCTATAATTTACCATTTCTTTCGCACTTCAAAACATTGTGACACTATTTCTGTGACTGTTTCTATCATACATTTACATTTGCCGAAGTGCTTATTGTCCGTCACACAATATCTTCATGATTAATCGAGACACCGAAATTCAAGTCACCTGCAACTGTATACCGCCATCAGAAACGTTTGATTACACGAATGACAGTCACCGTGAAAAGCAAAAGCAGTTTACAGTGAAGCCCGATAACTCAATTCCTGTTTCAATGCATGTATGTATGTCGACCGGATGTTCAAGTTCCATTTTCGCGACAACGAAGTCTTAGACGAAAAATTTTACTCTGCGTTTTTGACGTATCTTTTCATCTAGAATCATCCCCCGCCCGATTGTAGCCCAGTTACATGACACCCAGTAGGTGTCGGGTGTCGAAGAGAACAGGTCGCTTTGAGCGTACGAAGCGGGAGTTCGTAATGGACCGGTTGAGTGCGGGAGCTTGTACAAAGGAAGGGGATTAGAAAAAGAATAAATGCAATAGTGCTGGTCGGCGACGAGAGGGAGAGACAGGTGAGACGAGAAGTAGCTGAAAATACTGGCTGTGAGCGTTGCGGGTGAAGGGAAAATGAAGGGAGGATGGTGTACTATCTCGTGTGGCGAGAGTTTCCTGAAAGTGCAGGAAAGAATGGAAGGGAGAGTTGCTCGAAGGATCGATCGCATAAAATATTTTGTACTTAAGATACTACTGAGTTTGCATATAAATGATAATGGAAGATCACGGTACCGTTACGTAGCTTTTAGAACAGGCAAACAAAGGAAAAACTGGTATTAAGCAAGCATACAGTTGCAGGCGCTTAATTTGTTCGGAAAATGTATAGTTTAAAAGGAATATCTTGAACGAATATTAAGTACGTCTGCGGCAGAATTAAAGAACAAAAGCAACAATTTGGCATATTCTTGTAGATAATAAAACAATGCGGAAAATAGAGTAAGTGAGTTTCAGGTATATTTTTGTCCAGAATCAAAATAGCTTTCAGTATCCTTCGCATTAGATTAATAATCGAACTAAACCGACCATAATCACTATTTTCCCACACAATTTCTGTTACTACCTCCTCACTTTAGCATCGTTGCTAACCATCTTACATCCCACCACAACCCTCCTTCTTCCGGTCATGAATTGAAAACAAAATAACTCTGCAATCTCATTCTCCAATCTCAAGATACACAGTTACGTGAAACCCTACTATGGAAGTCAAATCCACGACCTTTGAATCCTCAGCCCCGAATACAATGCACTCGGCCACGCCTTTTGTCTTTACAAGTTTCTACCGTCGATTCAGAACTCCGTTTCTGCCCTTACGCACGCTCAGCCTCGCCCAGGTTCTTACAGCAGCCGGAAGCGGGACTAAACGCAATCTCTTCCAGCGAGCGACGGAGGAAAAATAATTTCCAAGCACCGATTTCATCCCAGCCACTCGATCCGGCAACTTCCCCCCCGCGCCTCCGGACGCAAACTTCGGACGCAGCGGCACAATATCGTCGCGCCAGCATTGAAACGTCACCAACGCTCGGTTACGTAACGGCAGTGGAAATCAGCGGGAGCCTCAGAGATATTCAATTTCCGCGCGCATAAATGAAAATCAGAGCGGGCCGCACGAGACGCGCGACATTAACCGAGTTAAGCGCGACACATTCACGGATCCCGGAATTCAAAGGACGGCTCTAGGGTCGACTCGAGGGACGAGCCGGCGTTCTCAAGCAGTTGGCAGCGGGCAAAGTTCGTCGCGGGCGCGAAAGAAGGTAGGCAAGACGGCGCATGGACGGAGCGGGCCAATATGGCCGTTTATGACTCTCAATAACTTCGTTCGCTGATCGGGTTTACGACCGAGTTTCATTTCGGACGACGATCGAACTCCGAGTATTATTCGGTTATTGCGATTGTTACTCGTAGAGGGTGGAGGGGGGTGAGGTATCGACGCTGCTGACGGTAATGGAATGTTCGATTTTTGGGAAGGTAGTGCCAGGGGTCATCTTTGACGGTAATAACCTCGGGGGATTCTCGTTTCACTTTTTGCGTTGAAGCGAGAATGGAAGCAAGAAAGGGTATTTATGGCATTTGAACAGTTGTTGAAGCAGTTGGTGCTTTGACTATTGTAAGGTGTTTCTTGTACTTGAGGCTTTGAAGGGTTTCCATAAATGTGTCGTGTACTCTGTCTTCTATTCTTGCTATTTGTATTTAGACGTGGGAGTACCATGTAAGAATATGTAACTTGTCGATTAACTCGAAATGTAGAAACGCTTTAGGTAAAACGCTCTATTTATCATTTTAGTACGTTGCTAACGTTACTTCAATTTTACTTCGGTGACAGCATGTAATTAATTTTACTGACTGCGCGATTATTGTTCGCGAATATTCCTACCATCAGTGTGTTCCGTACCTACTGCCAGCTATTGTCTGCAATGTTGCAAATGGAAATGCTGTGACAATAAGCTTACGGAGTAGCAGAAATTTATTTTGGTATTAATATTCTGAAATGACGACCCTCTGCAAGCGCATGCCGGTAATCAATACTTCGTACATACCGGGCAGCCAGAAGTTACAATGAGCATGCCGTAACGCAACATTATTATCGATCCCAATTTCATAAAATTCCATTGTCGAACGAAAAACCGCGGATGTATCAAAGTAAATCCGCCAACTACGTTTTCGGAATTATCCTGAATCGCGCACAAGAAATTCCGTACATTTCCTCGCTTTCCAACTTTGCCACTCATCCTTACGCTTCCCATTATACTATTCAGAGACTGCGTAAAGGTATACAACAGGCAACCGGTAATCGCTGAACAAAGAATTCATCCTCCGCTGCCAATTTCGTGCATCTACCAACACTAACAGATTGAAAGCAACGCAATCTCATCGTTCATACAAAATCAACACGTACCACCGACGTTACTGTCTACTCGAAAGTCTTTTGCCGCTTTCAGCGAGATTCGTCCGTCTTCGACGACTTTTTTCTCAAGTCTCGTCGGATCCTTTTTCTAATCAACGCTTGCTGCCGACGTAAAGCAGGGCCAGGTCGACATCGGAGAGGTGATATTTCGCGTTGGAGTGCGTTCGGTTAATACCGAAGCCGGCTCCTGACTCTTCACGGAAGGCACTTTGCGAGGAGACGTCTCGGCATTCGCCTTCCTCCGTCCCCATTATCCGTTAAAAGCCCTCTGGCTCTTGTTAATTGCCGGCATCACGTGGTGCGACATTGAGCCCGGACCTCGCCGGGACAAGCTCTGTTTCGGGGAGAAAGAATGATCGCACCGGCGGCAGTCTCCGCTCGTAATTAATAGGAAAGAGCTGATCTTCGACGATGAAATGTGATTGTACACTGCTTTCTACTTAAATCTTTCTCGGCTTGGTCAATTCGAGGAAATGCGCGGCATGTGAGGTAGTAGGTTTCACAGAATTTTTCATAATGAAAATTCTAGGTAACGTTGACATTGGTGGTGAGGAATGAGAGTGATTGTATTGCTTTATTGAAGTGGGTATTAAGGAATTATTGGTACAGTGAAAGGAAAAAATGTTGAACTTGCAGTCTGATGTAATTGTTTAAGATTTTATGGTACAAGAGGATGAGTCTTTTTCTATGGGAAATGTTGGAAGTTAGGAGAAATTATAGAATCCGGAAGGTTAAAACTAAGTGGATTGTATCATTTAATTGGACTATTAATGAACTTTGATCGTATTATCTTAATTCACTCAGAATTCAGCAAAGAACTTTCCGGGAAATGGAATAATTTTACATCTGCTTCGCAATGTACGAAAGAATTTCATGGAAGCCATTACGTAACAGTTCCTTTGACAGATGCATACAAGCGACGCATTTCCACCCAGATAACACATTCATTCTTCATTTCCTGTTTGACACAATTATTTCTCCGAGTAATTGACATTTTTGAGTCGCATATTACTTGTTACGTTGTTAACAACGGACTCATCGTTAATCGTCGATTTTAGAAAAATAACACTGATTGTAATGCAACAAAGGTCCTCTCAAATTGGACTGAAGAAAAGTACGTGTTTCCGACTAACTGCAAACGTAGAAAATTGATCGTAATCTCTGTGTTTAATGAAAGCTAAGTATTGACACAGTTATTACGATTTCGTACCTTGATAAATACCGTAACGTGACAATAACGAATACGATCTCTCGTACAGGATAAAATTGAAATATGAAAATATTGAGAGAAGCGTACAAGCAAATGCGATGGGAATAAATAACCGAGAGGAACTGAATAAAATAATTTTCGAACGATATTATTTAATATATTATTGCGTTCTCAATCTTTTGAACTTTTTCGCAGAATTTATCAAAGCGGATTGACGATATGAAAAATATGAACATTTTTGCGATAAAGGTAAATTCACTGATCAACATTAAATTGTCGATTTCTGTGGCGCACTTTTTAAAACAAATTTATCGCTGTTGGAGTTTCGACGTCACACCTCGTCCCTGTAAAACATCGATGTACAATGTTTGCAAATTAATATTCAGTGGAATACGAAGAGTTAGCTCGTGATTTGCGAAACGACGTTATTGCCATTAAGTGATTCGCCGAGCAGAAAATTGCAGGTAAGAGGGTCCGAAACGGTTAAGAATCTCAGTCATGCAAATTTAATCTGTAAACTCGGCAGTCGAAGTCAGCGAACCGCGGCGATACTTTCACCTCGTGCAAATGATTCTACCTATTTACGGGGGTCATCGCACAAATCCTCTTCCTCGACTTACGAATTCTCCGCCATACTTTTCACGTCGTCGACACATTTCTCCCTTCAATTTTTCTTTCCAATTATCCGCCCCATCATTTCAACTCCCGACGTCTTCCTCAGCTTGACTTTACAAACTAAGCTTTAATTGACACATCTCGCCCGACTGAACAGCAGTAATTTACATAATTTAGATTTTTATAAATATTCCGATCATCAAAACTTCATCTCTCAATTTCAACAGGCACATCTCTCATCGTATTCCATAATTCTTACATTTCTCTCAACTAATATCCCATTCCCGCTTATGAGCCCCGAGTTCAAAATTAATTTCTGTCTAACTTCCGTAATATATCAACTTTTTCCGTGACGTACTTTATCGCCGGAATGTGTCGGTATTCTTTTCCAACCTCGCCGAGTCCGCTAATGCTATATGCAATAAATTTAATGCGATACGTCAACATTTTACGGGAACGCCGAGTATGATAATGTCGTCCCATTTTCAAGAATCTCGAAACATCTTCCCGCTCCCAAGAAATCCGACGCTCCGGGTAACACGATGATATTTCGGCAAAGTTCCTCGCAAAAAACTTTGTTGCCACCCAGGGCGAATAGTTTGCGCGGCCGAAGAATGCAGTTCGCCGAAACATTTACGCACTGCATCCGACAAGTCTCGCGTAGGCGATATTAAAATTAAGTTGAAGTACGATCAAAAGCCGAAAGTTTCATCCCGGTAATCGGTGTGCACCACTACAAAGCCGCGGCTGCAAACGTCGAGCATGGACATAGTCGAAACGAAATTCTCGATGAATAGAATTTCAATCGGAAATGCACCGCTGGCCGTTAGTTTGCTCTCGCCGATTTTAACTCTTGACTGCCTACTGCCCAGCCTTTTATGTGCGTAGCTCACCTTTTATTTCCTGCGTTCAACGTTTAAATTTGTGGTCGTTTGTTGTTATTCTCTAAGTAAACTCGTTTTTTCACGCCGTTTACGCGGCCCTCTAATGTTTGTCCACGTGCATTCGTCGCTTAAATCTTCAGTGGACGTTTTCACGTTGGCGCGACCTAATATTTGACATTTTTTTTTGGCGCGTAACATTCTTTTTCGTTATAATTTACCTGGCGCGATCGATATGTTGCGCGGGCAGCGCGAATTACTTGTAGCACACGGCCAATTAGCCAGCTAATTAGACACGCTTTGTTGGAAAAATTTAACTGTTCACAGACTATATACTGTAACCATGAACCACTACAAGTATAAACGTGATCATGTACAAATACACCAAAAACATTGTTACATCGTTGAGAAGTTGCAATTTTGACGTCCACCATTTAACTAATAATAGCCTACTTGTTCTGACCCAGAACAACTTTCATTAGAAATCGGTCAAAAATATCAGATTTCCTTAAGCAAACACCACTTTCTACAGTTCAAAAACCGTCAATAACTCATCGTTAATGAACTCACTCTGCTTAGCAAATTCTACTGTCACGCACGAATCTATCCACGGGTACACTTTTCCAATTCAACAACTCCGTCGCCGACCACCACCTTAAGATTCTAAGGATCGCAGGCTGAAACCGATCTTCTACCTTGTCGACGACGGCGCGTAGTAGAATGCCTCGAAAATTCGTCTGGCCGCCATTTCCGTCGTATTTGCCCGCGGCAGAGGCCAGTTACGACACGAGCATTAACGGGCAAACGAATCTACGGGTCGTGTCCGATGAGGATCGCTCGCCGGAACAGGATTCGTCGTCGAGAGAAGATCGGCGAGGAGGGCAGGGCGACCCGGGAGATCAGCGGGTCGGCCTTGAAAATCGAATCAGGGACGGTGATCCGGAAATTTCACCCGGTTACTGGCCGATAGGAGCCCGTTCGCTGCCGGATTGCATCCGAATCGATCACGCCTCGGGATCTTCTCTTGTCTGCTTTCAGGGTACATGTTTTCCGTGCACGCCTATGTCTGCGTATGGCTATGGCAGTGTACGTGTATTGCAGCGTACGTGCATTACCGTGTACCTTGGCCAGTTGCAAGACTCGATTTGCTCGGGTTGGACTGTTTTCGATAGTTGTTGTGTTACCGATCCATCTGCTAAACCTGCCATTTGAGATCATAGTTTATTGTTCATTCTTAGTCTTCGGAATATATAGTGTGGTTGATCTGATAACTGTAGGTATGTATCTGATACTGAAACTGAACGCGACAGAATTGCGGGGTCGGTTATTGGTATTAATAATTTTTAAATGTTTCTTATGGTAGGATTTGTTTGGAGATTGAATGAGATATGTAAATAATTAAGTATTTATCGTTTCATACGTTTTCGAATACGCATTTCTATATACGTGATTCCGGGGCGAAAAGCGTTTTGGTCGAACTGGACTGGTTTTGGTATTTGTTGTTGTACCGATCATTCTGCTTCATCAGTTGCTTAAGCTTCAAATCAATTATTGCAGTTTCTGAGATGAAGATGTAGTTTGTAATGATCTGATAGCTTAAAGAATCTAGTATGCTTTGTATGTAGAGATGCTGAGATAGTGGCTCCTACTTTGTGCATAATTATTGCTTCATTTAAGTTTTACGACTCACTAGCGTTCTCTAATTAAGACTTGAGCTGTTTATTTTAAATTTGTGGTAATTGTCCTATTCCGTGCAACTCTTTGCTTTATTACGCATATTATTTTAGTAGGCACAGAATTTTACGAGCAAAGCATGAGAATAGCGTTCGCTTCGCTAACGATTATTGTTGAGAATCACATTGCTGTCTTATTGCAGCGTTATCTTAATTTCTTGCAGTTTCATATCTCTAGTCATCTGCGAACCGTCGTAACCCGAAAGAGCAAACATTTCCATGGCTCTATCGAAACATTAACGTGGGAAGAATCGGTTTACTAAGGACGTACGCGATACTAAAAGTGTCCCGATAATCTCTCCTTTTGCAGGTTTAACGATCATCTTAATTGCCGCCATTCACTTACGGCTAGAAAACATCGTGAAAGTTTAACGTCGAAACCTTACAACTTCGGTTGAACATCAAGATTCTGTCAATTTTCCTCGAATGAACTAGATAATTCTAATCCCGGAACTGTTCCTTCTACGATTGTTCTTAGAATTTTCAATGTATATTCTTTCACATTACGTAAATGCAAAGAGTGAGAAAATGTAGGGAATCCATCGCGTGATAATAATACATACCGCTAATCATTTATGTGAGACGTTATATAGAATTATGTTTCAATTTTGTATCGATATCGTGAGACATCTTTATTTAGACTATTTCCAGACAAGGAAATAACAGGTGACGTAATATAGTTTCTAAATTATACATATTTATGCACGATTTTATTATATATGAATGAATATATTAATATTCGAGATAATTTGAGAAGGTTTACTTAAAGCGATTCTTTATAAATTCAATGTCATTGTTATCAACCGTTAAGACTATTTAAATGCCAGCAAATCGATAAGCATATTAATAGGCTGCGCCCTTTCCACGTTCCTGTTCACAGGCAGCTTTGAACGATAAATAATTACCATGCACGTATTATCGGATTTCCTGTCAATAATGAAAAGCTATTCATATCAGGAGATAGCTAACGTATGCAATAATGAAGGACATGACTCGTTAAGATATAAAACCCAATTTTCACACTCACTTCAAAGTAAATCATAAATGCGTACGCAATCGAAACAATTATTTCTCTATTGACAAGCAAGGGAAAACTGTACTGTAACCAAGTTAAATGTAAATTTCATTATCTATCCTATGGTGTAGAGCGAATGATAGTCGCAGTTACTTTGAAAATTAAATGATGCCCAGCAGTACAAGGTCATTTCACATGTTTATTGCGTACATATGTGTGTATTTGAAGCAGTTGAGTAGAGTAGTCATTGAACGATAGAGTAGATGATATAAAATAATGTTCGGTGAATGTTTCATTGATAATCCCTCTCTTCCACACACGGCGGAAACACGTTCGACTTTGCAAGCCGAACGAGGCAAGCAATTCGACCCCAATTCCCATCGGAGCACGGGCCATCTCCGACCCGTCGGGTTTCCGGAAAAATTCCCATCGCACTCGGAACGACGCGACCTTCGCTTAACGAATAATTCACGATCGCCGCTACACGATAATCCCAGGGGCAAGCTTCGGTTAAATATCCCTCTCAGGCAGTAAACATCGCACGCGCCTTCTTCCGGATCCGATCCATTAGGACGGGAATGAAAAACGTCTAATACATTTTCCTGAAACGGGAATCGAATTTGACGGTAATGTGAAATTAACGTGTTCCTTCAACAGCGATAAACATAGATGTTTAGCAGAATGTGTCGTGTTGAGTTCTGTACAATTACTGAAACGCGATGTATGTCCGTACGGACGGACGTATATTTACGTTGATCATTCCTATATGCGCGGCTTTATGCTTATGAATTTACAGATGTATGCGTTAGGCTTATGAATTTACAGATG
This sequence comes from Anoplius nigerrimus, assembly GCA_914767735.1. Taxonomy (NCBI): domain Eukaryota; kingdom Metazoa; phylum Arthropoda; class Insecta; order Hymenoptera; family Pompilidae; genus Anoplius; species Anoplius nigerrimus. The sequence continues at coordinate 9,672,206 of OU612088.1, read as the reverse complement.
TATGCGTTAAGCTTATGAATTTACAGACATATGCGTTAGGTTTATGAATTTGCACACATATGCATTAGGTTTATGAATTTTATTTCGATAGGTTTCAATTTGTTTGACGTCGAAAACGACAAATATTTCGACTGTTTTACGATCAGTGGAACAATAATTCACTTACTGCCCTTTCAGAGATTAGAAAAACAATATAATAAAATGTGTATTTCATAAACTACTCATACTTAACATCTACAGTAGGCAGTAAATTAAAACTTCAATAATGACGCAAACGATACAAAACGCAGAACTTCCACTCACTCGCTGTTGAGATACGATACTTACACATTGTCGAAACAATCATCTCCATATCGTACCGTTACAACCACACTCCATCGATCTTGCTAAGTGACATCCCATGCGTCATTCTTTCAATCAACGTCGAAAGTGTCCCAAAGCACAAAAAAGTCAGATTCCTCCGCGCATCCATCGATAGAAAACTCGAGCGGAGAAAGTACGTATACACTCACGACTTATACATAGACAAGATGCGGGTATAGCTCTCGCGGCAGCCGGTTCAATTAAACGAGAATGCTTCCGTGCAATTAATACCGCCGTTCGCGGGTCACGGGAGCGTTCCGTTATGCAAATGATGATCCTGCCGCAGAAACCGGCGGCCATGATTTTCCGCGCACTTTCTCCGACCAATTACGATTGAGACCGGGACCTCCGGCAGGCTCAGGTGGGTTAGGGGGAGGGGAGGGGAGGGAAGATGTGCGTTCGATGTAAACCGCGGAAACCGCTGACGGGCGTCGTTTGAAGGTCTCGCGAGGCCTCGCGTTGAGGTTCGCGGGGAAAAAGTGCATTCCCAAGCGGCGGCGGAGGCCTTCATGCGAAGATCGCGGAGCGTGATAGAGTCATTAGCGGAACGTGGGTGTGAGATGGGCTGATATCGGTGCGAACGGTCCTTTGAGCCTCGACGGGAGAAAGGATCATGTCTCAGGATGTTTTACTTGATGTTTATAATGATCCCGGTGTCGCGAGATGTATTTGCGCTGATACTGTTTCGAGTGATGCTTTAAGCTTGAGTGGAAAAGGAATGGTCTAGTTTGAGGAACATGTAAGGTTTTAGTTATTGCTGCGTCACTTTCGATAAGGATTTGCAGTGATACTCATGCGAAATGTCCTTGAAGCCTCGATGGAAACGGGGATCAGGTCCCAGGATGCCGTGACCAGAATTTTTACTGATGTTGTGAGCGGTGCTTTAAGTTTGGAGGAGTGCTTTAAGATTTTTTGCGAAATAAACAATAAATGTTATAAGAATGTAGGCTTGCATAGTCATAATAGCTGCGATATGAAGTGAGATTTCATCTAACTTATTTTGGTAAGAAAATAGATATTTTAAAGGTGGCATTCAGTGAGATGAATATTGTGATTATTTTTGTACAAGCATGCATTGACAGGATTTATTAAATGAAACCCTGAAAGTTTTGAAATAGTCATATTAGTAAGCGGACTATGTTTACTCTTCAAATAAATCTGCGAATAAAGATAGATTCTGAAAGTCGCAATCAAAAATTCTACGAGAGAAGGATTCAAAAAACCTTTATGTTAAGCACTGTATATATTATGATCCAAATTAAATTAATCTAATCCCAACTCAGCAAAACAGTCAGAATTACATTGCCAATGAAGTAAGAATAAAAAATTCAGCATTACGTGACATGTTTGTAAGAGTTCCAAGTCGGCATGGTTTTGAGGACATTAAAAATAATTGCAAAAAGAAATGCTACCCCTTTCATTTTACCTTATTAAAAAATGAACTCAGGCGCTCACGTTTACAAAGGAGACTGCAGAGTAAGAGAAAGAGAGAATGAGAATAAGAGAGTGAAACGTTGTTCATTAACGAGAAGGAAGCTAAGTGTATTCCACAAAATGTCGCCCGGAAAATTTTGTTAACGACTACTAAATCGCGTGGCTCGATGTGCATTAAAACGGAATTGTCATTAGCGCGGTAGTTAGTATTAAAATTAAATTAGCATGGCGGGTGTCTGCATGCGAGAGAGCCAGGGGGAAGAAACGTAAAAGATTTACTGGAACCCCGGTCATTAAAGGGGGCTCACACACATTCAACACCCTAAGCTCACGGTTGCTTCCGAAGAAAACACATTTCGAAAGAAAATACAAATATCAGGAGAATCGATTTTATTTGCTAGCTTTTAATACAAACTCACAGTTAAATCACAGTTATTCATCGGTGCATTATTACTTTAATGTTGTTATTATTATGACCGAATGATATAACCTATATTGTTTTGTAGTCATATTAAGTTGATATATACTATTAAATCGTATTAGAATCAGTGATCCAAAAAAAAATGTTTAAAAACGTAAAGCTTCGATCCTCTTTAATTCTTTCTTAATGCAGGATGCATCTTCTTATGTTTCCTATTTTGATCTCTATGAGGTATTACCCAATGAAATTTACAACAAACCAAAAATAAGATTTCATATTTTAATTTGTTACCAGCCCCTATTTTATTATCAAACGTCAAACATGACGTCCAGGAACTACTGAAGCACAGGAAATAGGAAAAATATGAAATTTTTGCGTGCTTCTTCCGTCATCGCAAGTACGTATTATTGACCTGAATCTTTGACAGTGTACCTACTATACTTTCATTTCTGTACGGCCGTGTATCTACCGTTGAAACCATCGTTACCATTCTTCCCGCGTCCGATTAAAATATACGGAGGCTTCCGCCGTTAAAGAAAAGAGACGGCCGCCGCCTAATGAATATCAAACGTAACGACTGCGTTACGGCATTATCCGCTAATGCGGATTCATTCTTCGACGCCTTCCGGAAAACGAGAGGATGAGCCTCTTTTACAGCCGCTGCCATAACCCGTGAATACGCGAAGACGCGAAAATGTTCCAAGAATATCGTACTCCTCATTATCCTCCCTCGTCCTACAACCTTCTGAAGAGCAAAAACTGAAGGCCTGAATTTCGCCAGGGTTCGTTACTGAATAGAAAAAGGAACCTGATTTCGATACCACTTTCACGAACCATGAATTTCTAATTCGCTTTTGCTGGGACTTCATTAATTCGAAAGGTTATGCGAGGCGCCTAGAATTCCGACATTCGGTTCACGTTGACCTTCGAGAAAGACCTCAAAATTTGATTTCGGACGGATGCCAGTATTTTGTGCAAAGACAGGAACTTTATTTTTCGCGTTTTACGTGCGTGTGAAAAAATACACATATATATAGGTAAGAAATAACAGTGATAATGTAGTTTTATAACATTGGTACATTTTAACAATAACAAATGTATAAATTATTAATTTTTCGTATCCCGAGCTTAATTGGAAAATAACTCGAACATTTCCTTTATACCTTATTAAATCTACGAAAGCCAACCAAAGAGATCTTTGACGAACAAATTTAATTCCGTGCTCTCCGCTTATTAAATTCAACACAATTACATACTCCGTTGGCGAATTAATTCAGAAAGCTTTGCAACGAAATTTTTCGTTGATCTTTGCTTTTAAATTCCATGCCTGTAGCCCAATCGAAACAATGAAATAATGGTCAGTCCTGTATCGTGCGGAAGAAGTAAAGTATGGGTACAGGTACATTGCTTAAACAGCATAATTTCGTTGATACAATTGATTGAAAGTAACCTATGGTTCAACGATAATATTACAATACGTATTCAAAGACAATACGTTTTTCATTCCATTAATTCAATACACATGATTGTGACCAACGGTGAAAGCAATATTTCAGTATACTTATATTGTGTCTCTGTTGTCCCATACAACCGTGCTTACAACGGTCACTGATAAATACAATGTGAACACAGTCGGAGTTCCCAATATTTGCGGAGCACAACTCGATCGAGCGAAACGAGCATATATGCACCTTCTTTCCTCTCGATGACTAACAAAGCGCACACATGTGCTAGAAATTGCATCGATTCTGCTGAGTTGTACATGTGCCCAGATGCGAGTGCATAATTTTGCTCAGCACTCTGCCACGCAGTAGTTCATGTCTGAAGCCATCTCGAAACTGGATTCAGTCAACCGTTGGTGGGTTAAAAGTTTTAACGGGAACGAACGCTACATACAATTTATTTTTATTCCGCTTTTAGTTGAATTTTTCGCTGAGTACAAGCAAAGACTGGATGAAGCGATAAGCTGGCCATGGACGTAATTCATGGCAGTAACGTCTGTGAAGAATTACAGAATATTTAACAAAAATATAGAATAAATGTTTCGTGTTTTCTGGAAATTGTATTTTAACTCTCGGAAGTTCGACCGCTTGGCACTCACGCGTGGAGCCATCGCCGGGTCTTTTACGACCCATACGGCCATAGCCTCAAGGAAAATTGTTCGAAGGTCCTAATTCTACCGTATCTATCTGTAGGAAACTGCCACATATCCAAATATGATCACTTTTCGACAAAATGTTTACTGTTACGTATTTACGTAAAGCTGGTCCATTCGATTACGTACGGAATACTTTTATCTTTGACCAAGAAAGCGACAATCGCCAAGAGTCCGCCCTTTGTGCATTCTGCATTGCAACGAGTGAAGTGATAAGACACAAAGCAAGAAACAGTGTAACACAAGGTAACTTTCTGACGCGACGTCGGCCGTCCGAGGATTGATACTCAAAACTGCGAGTCGAAAGAACAAGTTAACAAAGAACAACCTCTTTCTCTCAGTCATAATGTCAACGGTTATGCAACAATGACAAGGCTAAATGTATTATTTCTCTTTTCAAATAATTACTTTCTACACTGTCACGATTCCCATCCTTAAACGCAGTAAACGATCACTAAATCGCATTGTTAATTAAGCGACCTGTATGCAGTATTATCCTACATACCGAAACGCGCGTCAATGACGTGAGCAAAACCTCTACTGCCGCTGGCCACAGAGTTACTGCAGTTTTTGTCCAACCTACCATCTGGTAATCTGACCCCGTCATCAGTAGTGGCATAGACTGAAAACTGGCCAGGCATGTGTTAACGTAAACAGGACATTATTGCCGAAACTGCTCGGGCAGGCAGGTCGGTCCAGGATAATAACGAAAGCCGAGACTTGCATTTCCGAACGGACGGGGGCACATACAATGGATAATTATCGTTTACACGGTTAGAGACGTATTCGCCGTGCAAACAGTCGATCACTGCCGATCGGCTGACTTCAATTCCGAGACCGCCGGTAATGATCGATTCATCCTGGTAGCGAACGACCGCGATGGAAGCCGAGGCAAACATCCGCGGGACAAAAATAATGGGACTCGAGTCGTTCGGCTTCCGAGCGTTCCGGTTTCAGGACAAAAAATGAACCCGGACAGATAATCGACCTGTCAGCGAGACCCGAACTGACAATTGCACGGTTAGATCAATGTTGATTAGCGATACTTCGACGAGCGGCTGACGCGAATGTTAGTTAAGCGAGCGGGACGTTTGAACTACCTGTTTGGAAAAAACTCGAGTTCCGGAAAGCATCAGCGTGAATTCGATGTGAATTCAGCGTTGTTTGCATATTGAGTTTATGTAACTGGGGGATGTGAAAACAGCTGGCGAGCGTGGTACATGATAAACGCCACGTAGATCAGTTTTAAAAAAGCGGTATTGAATTTAAAGTGTAGTACGTGGCAGCAATGAATATTGGAGAAAGCTTCGACGTGTGTCTTCTCTCTCGAAATGAATTCGAATTCGTTCATTTGCGGCTTTAAGCGCCCTTCCCAGCTCCACCTGAGCCGACAACTGAAAATCTGTCTGGCCAATCGTGGAAGAGTGTTTCTATATATTTACGGTCCGGACGCTTATGCCGTCCAAAAAAAGTGTGTGAAAATCCGCTCATCCGCCGAGTCTGTTTCGCGCTGCCGTGAATTTCGAGTGAATCGAATGTGCGAAAACAGAATTTCGGCACGCACCGTGAAGCACAGGAAAATAACCGAGCACGTTGCCATGGAGAACTGCCGTGGCTCGTTATTGGATGCGATCGACTGGCCAGAGAGTATATTCTTGCGAAATTACACAGTCTCGAATGCTCGAATTCGGAATATAATTCGCGCCCCTACCTCTGCCGACCGCGACTTCTTCTTTCGATAGACTCAGACTTCCGACCGCTTCCCCAAAAAAGTATTTACACACACAGTACACTCTGTGTCGTTTGTCGAGAACCGAAAGTGGCATTAACGTTCCGGACATCGATTCGCAAACGATCGCTTCACCCTCTGCCGATCCACGAAAGTATTACGCACGGAACTGACATCGGTAAGAAAAAAACCGTTAAACAGAAAGCCGGATCCTCCTCGGCGACGCGTATCGTAAACTAATCGTAAAGCACTGCGGCGGCCGGGCAAAAACAAACGAGCGGCGAGAGGACGCGAAGATTCGAAAATCGAAGCCAGCTTCGAAGACCAGTTATTGCACAACGAAACCAGTCGCGAAGTTCTAATAGACGCGAGATTAAAGAGTTTCGGGTCAGATGTGTCATTCACGACATCATAATCGGGACGGGAGGCTGGCGGAGGGGGAAAGGGGCGTACATTAGGCACGTGTATAATTGTTGTAACAGAACTGGCCGTTTCAACAAGCCACTAATTTTGGACGCGGGCAAGCAATTATCGGTGGGCCTTTCTTCTTTCGATCGACGCTGCTGTGACGACTGTTGTCGAGAAATTATCCGAAGGAAGGCCCTTCCTCTCTCACGGGCCAAAAACGGAGTCCAAGATTTTCGACAGTCTCGCTAATGGTCACGTGTACGGGGTCAGGGAGAGAAAAAAAGCAGGGTTCAATTACAGTTCGAAAGTTTGGATTAATCGTCATGATACAATGAAACGAAATGTATGACTATGCCAAAACAGCACGAGGAATTTAAATATCATCGTATTAACATGATCAATTAATTTGCATGTTTACATTGATAATAAACGAGTATGCTAAGAGAGTAACGTCAATCGATTTTCATGTTACAGTTTAATTTTATGGTAATTCTTGTGACATAAATGGATCGGTACATTTTAGGTTTGGCGTGAGTCCGAAATGGAAGTTGTTCGAATATCTTTGATGAATTTTGCTGGAACAAAGTGATGCGATAATAATGTGCGCATGTGATGCATAAGCAATCGTGTGCGTGCGAAGGAAAAATATAGGAAGTCGTAACGAGACTCGAACGTGTACACTTTTCAGTTTCCGCGGGAAGACAACGGGCAACGGCAAAGAATTGAGCGGAACGTGAAGCTTAACGAACGCGATGGGAGAACTACACTTTTTTCGTATTCTCAAAAAGAATATCGCGAAGTGCTTCTGCTGCCGCGGCAGCGAGATAATTTTTAAAAGCCGCTTCACGTATCCTATTGTGACGGCGCCGAAGAAAAGAAAGAATAGCACAATGCGTTTTCCTACGCTGATTCGTTGTACTTGGGAACTAGAAGTACGATTCTTCCGCGGAATTATTCAAAACGCGTCCGTCACGGCAGGTTGGAGGCAACATGCTGATGTTGTTCCAGGGAAAATACGGAAAATACGGAAAAAGAGCGCGAGAAGCGACATGTTGTTATATTCGGTCTATTATTGCGTCAAGGTAGTAGGTTTGTTATCGTGCTCGTAACTGATTTGCAACAATGTTCTGCGAAGAATGTTACAATTCAGTAGTTTTATAAGTTGGTCTGACCCTTATTCTTCGCAATTGACAGTAGCGTCTGAAATATTTTTGGACGTAGCAATAGATATGCTCATTGGGTTGGAAAATGTTTGCATTGTTAATGATCAGCTTAACACAGCAAAAACTGTTAAAGATAAAGGAAGAATAGAGTTAACGCTAAGTTATTTGTTTAAAACGCCTATCGTTAGCTGCCGAATTTCTCACCTACGACATAAATATTTTCTTCAATTGTGCAAAAGTATTTGGAAACAAGAATGCGACAGAACCATAAATATTCTGCTCACTACGAATAATTATATTTCATTCAGCTGAATACCGATAAAAAATATACGGATTAAAACCCGTACATCACCTTCAACAAAACTTTATCAAAACCGTTACAACGACCTACGAAGGATCGTAAACGAAAATCCCCTTATTAACGTCAGTATCAGGAAGAACTATTCGAAACGAACCCACCATAAAAAACAAAAATCTCCGAAAACGTATATCATCACGAAGTCAAGCGCCGTATTAAACCCGACATTAACCTTCTTCGCCGCGCACGAACACTACCTTCCAACTTCGTACCTGAACTTCGAAAATCTTCAAAAACTTCCCGAATCCTGAACGCCTATCGCCAACTGCTCGCTCGCAGGTGAAAAGTGATTAATGATCGGCCGCTGGAGAGGGTAAGCGGATGATGAGGGGAGGGGGGGATAGGTCGAAATAGGTGGAAGAGGGGAGCGGGGGGAGGCAGAGGGGAACGAAAACGGTGCCCGCGGCTTAATAATGCACTCTGGGAAACCGTCGCAAGGGGTGGGCCTTTAATTATGCACGACGTTCCTGAATTAAGGCCACTCGGCTTTACGGTCCCGTGTACGCGAAACATTTTACATGATAGCCCTCCCGCGGGGAGTGCGCAGGAAGGGAGAGGGGCGGTAAGGTAGGGGAGAGGAGGTGGAAAATAATGTGCCAGCCAAGACGCCGGAGATGCTGGAGGCGAGCAGGAAAGGAAGAGGTAGCCTCCTGCCAAGAGAATTCGCACGGCCAAAGGAACTATACCTCTGTACTTCTCGCGCAATTTAATATCCATTCCGGGGGTATCGCTCGCAGTCGCTGATGATGTATTATGCGGGGAGGGAGCTGATATACGCTGCTCTCTGAGCCGGCGAGACTCGAAGGGAGATTGTTACGTTAGGGATGGGAGAGGATGAGAGAAGGGGGGGGGGGGGGGGGGAAGTTATTGGACTTAAGTGAGAGTCGTCCTTTTTTTAAGAGGAGTGCGTGGCGCACGTTAAGACTTTGGCTTTTATCTGAAGTGGAGAGTGGAGGAGAGGAAGGGGTTGTAGAGGAAGGTTGCGCAGTTTTATATTTTTGGATTATTATATGCGGAGGACGTGATCCTTTACGGTTATATTAGCGTGGATGGATGAGGTCTCGTACGATTAGATAGGAGCTTGTTAGGCTCTTAAGCTTCACGCCGCGGCTTGGCCACTTCATGGCGCGCTAACAAGGTACACAGCTTTTGAACTACTGTGAAAGCGCATTAGTGTCGGATTATCGCGCAGCTAATATCCGCGCATCATGAGCTGTCGAACTATGGGGAATATAACGTCCGCGCTATGATCGCTGAACATTTGATCATCGTTTACCGATCGACACCGAGTCGGCCGATAAAATAATTGCCCCGTGGGCAGGGAATGTCAGTCGACGAGAACTAGCGTGATGCGGTGAAAATCGAACAGGACCTCGCGAGATGTCGACCCGAACGAATCTGCTGTCAGTGACGCAATCGCGAGAAGTGTCGAGCACGTCGACGGTGCGAAATTGATTTCCGGCAAATCGTGTCTGGAGGCTTTTACGAGCCTCGCCCGAAATTATCGGCCGGAAGTGCGATCCCTTGCCGTCGACCACTTCCGACCGTGATGAAAGTATCGTTCGCGCCGTGTGCGGGTGGCGCAAACGTCGTCGCCTGAGAGCCCGCAGCGAAATTGACATTTTACCCGGGCATATTCGTCCTGCCGATAACTCGTCGATTCCCAAAACGATATCCGAGCCTCCTTCGAGCCAGACATTTCTGTGCGCTCGCTGGGACGGCATTTAAGGCTGCTGTCTCGTGATCGGCGATACGATCGTAAATGGGATGAACAGATTGAGACTTGACGCCTTTTCAAACTTCGTCCTTGACAGAGACGTTTGAAGATGGTACGCTCGACGTCGAGGCTAAATTTTCGATATATGGATATACAATGCTGAGAGTCTATGTCAATAACGCAATTATTTTTATATCCGAACAAGGCATTGCATAAAATAGGTCGTGGATAATTGATGCAAAATGTTAACATTTTCTTTGCAATCGGCGTAGTTATAAGGCAATTATTTTCGTATTCAAATAAAACATTACATACAATATCGACCGTTAAACTTTTCAAGAATGTCAAATAGTCAGATAATGTAAAATATGTAAATGTTCCTTATTCCCAAACAAAATCAAGCAATAATTCTTCATAATTAGCGACTGTAAAACATCCTTCGGCTCGCGAATAATGTACCGCGCAAGACGCACACATCCCAAACGATCTTCCTCATGGGAACGATCGAAGCGGCATCAAGCCCATTCGATAGTTCCCAAATGATTAATTTATCCCAGCGCCCACTTTCACCGAATCGCTCATCGCTTCTAGCCCTCATTCGCTTAGGCGGTGTCCGCATAACGAAAACTCGGCCATCGAAAAAATGCACGAAAAACCTTCTGCCGTCCAGCGAGCGACAGCGATAAGGCAGAAGTTATTTCCACTGGACGCGTACGCGTTTCTTTTTTTTTTTCTCCCCAACCACGGTCGAGCACCGTACCTCCCCTGTCGAAAGTGTGCCTGTAACAGCGCGTGTAGATAAACGCGACTGGCTGACACGCGAGATACGATAGTGCAGGAATTATTGCCATCGGCGGAATACCGCTCCTCCCGAAAGTGATTCGCTGACGAAAACGGCCGCGATCCGCGAAAGCTGCGGAAGCTGTTACTTTCGGCGATAGTGGCGTTGAAGCCGATTGGCGGTCAGTTTCTCGCCTCTGCGAGCTCGAAAGAGTCGACAGTGACCGGAGACAGCAGTCCGGGAAATATCGGAATTGGATAAGCTTCATAAAGGTGCCGCTTTAAAGATACGCTACTAAAATCACTATTAAATAGACGGTTTTAATTGAGAATATTTAACTTAATTTAATGAATTGTTCCTTATGAGGGTTGTAACGGAGGTCGAATGAATGCTAATATTTGGAGGTGTAAAGGCGAAGTTATACTCGTCGAGATAAGGGTCTGTAAATATTGAAGACGTAAAAAATTGGATCGTGGTTCTAGATTTATATTCATCAGAACGGCAGATAATTCGCGAGGAAACCGCCAATCTGCCGAAGATCGTCATCAATCGCAATTTTCAACTGCTGATTGTGCAACCATCAACGTTCAAATATGTCCAGAATTGTTCAAATCCCACAAATCGAACTCCTCATCCTACCAACGACCCTGACCAACCACAATTATTCAAACAAAACTCTACGCGTAGAACATTGTCATACATCCTAATGAACCTCACAAAAAAATAATTGCATACAAAACATCATCTCAACACTCGACAAACCGCTTCGCTTTTGTAAGCCCGTAAGCAAAATGTTATCTACTCTCACTATCCCTCCCATCCTCAATAACGCGAGACTACGGATTTTGACGCTTCCCGTCTTCCTCCTACTTTCGGGGGCAAATACCTGACCGTTTGCGCGGAGGGAAACGAAATCTAGAACATGGTAGATGCTCCCGCGTAAACGGCCCTGACGATCGAGGCTGGCCCGTGCGAGACAGCGTGGCCCCACGGTTTCACTTTATACTCTCTACCTTCCCCCCTCTCTCTCTCTCTCCCGCCCCTCATCCGTCTCCTCCTCATCGACATTCTCGTTCTCATCCCCCTCCTTCTCATCCTCCTCTCCGTCGGCCGACTCGGACCACACATGGACCCGCTTCTCTCGCGCATGCTCGGGCGAGAACGTACAATCTTCGCTTTGAATGGTGTCAGCCCTGCCGGAGGACGCTGTTACCGACGCGCGACCAATTACCTGATTCTCCTCGCGTGTCACGGTTCCTCATTTCGTACCATCGCTGCCCGACGCACTCGTGACGAATGGGGCAGAGCGATCTTTCACAGGCTGCTTCAGGGTGACGGGTGTGGACTGTTTTAAGAGGGACGATCGTTGAGTGACGGGAGGAAAACAGTGGTGGTAATTGGGGAGTGGATTTTTCTTAGATCGATTTAGGGTGACGGGTATGATGGCTTGGGTTTAGGTGGAAGGGGTTGGGGTTGGGATTATTGTGATTAATCGATGTTTTTGGATTAGTGGATCCCATTCTTGCTTTTTGAGTTCAGGGCGATGTGATCGTGGAGTAAAGTGTTTTGTTTTTTGATTGACCCAGCTGATGTTCCAATAACGAATGTAAAAGCATTTTCCGTGATCGATTTAAAAATCAGATATTTAAAAAGGACATAAGAGATAAATTTGTTTAATTACATTCCATCGTTCGAAAAGCGTGACAACCGCTAAAAATAAATATGGAACCTCCCTCAAAATCAACGTACCGACGATCCTCCCCCACACGGAATCTCACCGCAGACAAACTTTACTCCCGCATTCCGTAAATTCCAGGCTCTACACATTCAGTACGTTCCCAACACAATTTCCTAAGTGCACATCCTGAAAGAAGGGCGCAGCGATAAATTCGGCTCGATATCAAAATCGACAGCTCGCAGCTCCGGATACGTCCATCGATAAGATCTAGGCCGGATATTGTACCTGATCGTACCTTGGAGGCCGTATATTCGCCGGTGCAAGCCACAGTATGTACGTGTGCGTGTGCGTGTGAGCTTGATTCGAAATGAACGTGGCGAGAACGTACAGCTTGAGGTTTCGTCGAACGTAGTCACCGATCGGCATCGAAAGTGATCTTCCGGCTATTATGCCGAGTGACGTTCGTCCTAATTAGCCCCCTCGTCAACGGAAGCGATTCGGCGAATCTTACGAGCCGAGGATGCTGCTCATTAAAATAATCTCGCTTGCAGTTCGGTACTAACTCCGACGCCCGGAGTTTCCGCGTTTCATCCGACAACGAATGGCTTCGAGGCCGAGGCCCAGTATGCATTACGCGTTTCGCCGGGCTGGGATAATAAAGTGACGCAATACGTTTACGACTTCGGCTCCCGGGAGACTGTAATTAACGCAAGCACTGCCGACGATTTCCGCGCGTACTCTTCTCTATATCGTCGCGGTGACATAAATTGAAACTCGTTCGGGTTACTCTATTCCGATGAGTGCTCGATTTCGAAGATGATATATAGGGCAAGCGGAAAGTTGTTAGTAAGACATGCCATTTTGTCTATATCGTCGCGCTGACAGAAATTGCAATTCGTTTGGGCTACTCTATTCCGATGGATAATCGATTTTGAGAATGATATATAGGGCAAGCGGAAAATTGTTATTAAGACATGCCGAAAAGATCAAACCTGTACAATATGCTTTTTGCGCGGTCTGGACCGGTGAAATGGAGTGGTCTATGTTTAGGATAAGAAGATATGTTATACATGATGAGAATTGACAAAGTGGTCAATGCCTGTAACACTACCAATTTGATTTCTACGCCAATTGCTTTATGATCAGCGCTCCAAGGAAATTGACTCGTACACGAGGTGGTATGCATTGTGATAAAGGTACTTCTACTACAACGGAAGTAATGTATTCATCTCTTTAATAGCATATTTGAATTCAAATAAGATTACCACGCTTGCACTGTTCCTTTGAAAAAGCACCACGTGCATGTAACAAGAATTCGTTCAGCGTATGTTTTGTTACGAGAATACTATCGCTTTTACGGAACTGCGGAACGTAGTAGACAGAAAATCCCACCATTAAATTACAGTGACTGATAGTGAGAGTGGTTATACATATAATGTTCATCGAGTGAAATGGCTAGCTCGCGGCAGGACGTAACAGGATTTTCTTTAATCCGGCGCTTTGAATTCCGGTTGCGCGTCGGTGAAAATGTTCGGACTTTGCTTCGGGATGCGGGAATTTGTGGACGCTAAGCAGAATTCGAACATTAATTACAGCTGCCTAATTGATAATCGGACGCGCCAGCGGTCGAAGTGTACGTTCGCCATTTCGGCGGTACTAATGGCTTCCAAACGTACCAAACTCGAACTTTGATTGAGATTCGAACATTTCTTTCTACTTACTTGCTACCATTTCCGCTATTTCTCTTACGATCTCACACAAAATTCTACATCTTATCACACCACACCTATTAAACTGAACTGTCTGTGTTGTCAGAAAAGTTGAAGTGGCATTCAATTTTAAAAGACTCATCCCGTTCTAAGAGTGGCCAAACATTTTCCGGAGACATCGTACGTACGATACTGAAGAGATCAGTTCAACGTCTCTTCCGCTGCGAGTCTATTTTACAAAAATAATGGGATTTCGGTATTCCCCCAGCAAGTCGACCGCTTACGGAGTTTACTCGGCTCCGATGGCGCAGCGATCAAAGCCCACTTCCGGCTCGACGTCGAGAAGATTGAAATCTCATTTGTCTTCCGTTCGCTGATACGCATTTAATACAAAGGGTAATCACATTCGACTTCATCCCGAGCCAGACGGATTTTGCCGGTCTAACTCCGCTGACCTACCTTCCGAGTCTTTCGCAGGCAGGATCGACTGGCGAGCGACTTATCGATCGGAGCTTGGCTCTGAATCGATCCTCAGATTCGAGCTTGCCAATAGCGGAGAGTGGTCGGCTCGGCCGTAAAGCGATTAAGACGTAAAAACGACCCTAGCGGCTTAGGTGCGGTAATTAAACGAGCCGAACGGCCGACTAAGTTGGGAATGAAATTTTGCGAGTGCAAAATCCTGTCCGTTTCAAACGGCCTATATCGGAATCCGAAGGATCCGGTTTGGTAGTCACTGCGATTCGACGTAGATCGCGGCACAGTAGTTTTGCGTTCATTCGAACGGGGAGAACAAGTTTAATGGGAAGAATGTAATGCGTATCGGAGTTTATGGCGAATCCTCTTCCTCCAAGTATTACTTTCTAGCCGTGCTTTACGACTGGCCAATGGCGGGGGGAGGGGTTCCCAAGTGAATTTGTCGGATTTTTCCTGTTGAGCGAGTTTGTTATTGGACGATTGGAAGAAAGTAGTTTGCGGACGCCTGAAGTACGATTGATTTAATGGAAGACCGTTGTATCGTACTTAAGTGTTGATTATATGAAATAGGAGAGGATGATATTTTTTTTAAATCTGAGCTTAGTGCCGCGTCAATTGCTACATGCTTAATACTTACGACATTGAATACATTGAAATTAATATATATGCAATAGCGTACAATTATTTAGTCTTAAGTGTTTAAGTTGGATGCTGCGAATCGGTAGAAAGTTGACGTGAAAAAAGGTGAATTTTAAATAAGAAGTACATGCAACATTGAAAAGAATTCGGTAGAGAGATGTAACTTTTTTATACAAAGCTACGTAAATGTTACAGGCCAATTCAACGTATTTTTCGACGCAGGTTATACAATACTATCAGGTTTCGAGCAATGGAAGCATACTGCGGAACGAACTGTGAATTTGATCACAATGAAAGAGCAAATTAAATTACCATAGAATTTGACAGATAAATACTGCCTGAAATAACCGTGAATATTCTGATTTCCTTTATCTCATTACACAAAGCCATTGTTTAGGTAAAATATTTGTTTGCAGATTCAAATCCAGTATAAATTTCCACCAAAAAATCTGCTCCGCCCAAAGTAATTGAAACAATATGAACACTCCGAAATATTGAAATTTACCAGGTCCCAACTCCCAGATTACCTCCGACATCTCTATTACAGTACCGCAAACGCAGGTGCAAGGTAAATCCTCCAAATTCCACAAAAGAAACAGTACTTACTCCCAAAAATCAGTCAACATAATACATTTTAATTAAGATTTTACTAAAGTAATTTTTTCATTGTAAATAATAATACTTCCAACACATTTACTACAAGAGAGTCTTAAAAATTCTACCAAACAATCGTCGTTCAATTCATCAATTTCATCAGATTTATCTCATCCCAATGTCGCATACTTCTAAGAATTCCCCAAAGAAATTCGGCGAAAATCGAGATTTGTTTGCTGATCATGGTACGGCCTTCTCGACTTTTCTCGGCCCTCCAGCAGGGCCCCGTGCATTACGTATGCAGGCCGGGAGGGCCTCATGCCCATGTGTCGGGTCCCAGGCCGTTCTCGCGTGAGTCGAAATTTTCATCGCCGCGAGTGGAGCCGTTCGTTCGGCCTGCACCGGTATCCGAGCCGAACTCCTTGCCGAACACATTGCCGAACACATTGCCGAACACTTTGCCGAACACTTTGCCGAACTCCGTTTGCCGAACTCGGCTGCCGCCATGCGAAGCATTGCCGATACACGGTCCCACGAATGTTGCGCGTCCGAGGCATGTGGGTAAACGAGCGGAGCCGACAGGAGTTCGACGCTGCCGAGAGAAAAAGTTGCCCGTCCGCCGCCGCGATCGTCTCGATCAAACTCGAGGCATAGGGCCATCGAGTCGGGCGAGTTCGCCGAGTTCGAAGGACTTCGATTATGAGATTCGGACCAGGTCCGGTGACGGCGAGCGTAAGAAAGCTTGACGACTCGCATTCTGCCCGAACGGACGCTGACTTTGGAACGCTGAGTTCGGAACGCTAGGTCGGAGCTACCGACCTTTTTTCGAGAGACTTTAGCACCGACTATCGACAATTATTACTCACGTTCTCTTTTGACTTCCCAGAATATAAAACAATGTGCTTGTACTTTCTTCAGTGTTAAAGAATAACTCTGATATAAGTATAAATAAATGTTGTATGAGAAGAAAGTCATTATTAACCCATTACTAACCGAAATTCAAAAATACCAAAAAAAGGTAAAATGAACTTTACACTTGAAAGCTACTGCTATTAAAAGAAAACAATTTGAAAATGTATCTTACGGATGGGGCATTGGCGGATAATGGGTTAAGATAGTTAGACCAGTCGTTTTGAGTGTTATGTCTGAGAGTTCTAGTTCTAATGGGCGTTCCCAGCTGGGTCGGAGTGGAAAATCGTTTTAAGCGTGAACGTATCACAGAGTGCTATCACGTTGTAACTAGTCCTAATGGGATGGTTTGTTAATCAAATCAGCGTTCGCTTCAACGGCATTGATATCTTGGAGCTCGAAGTCAATGGATGCATTCGCAGTCGCTGTAAGGCTGCTTCAGATTGCGCGGGAATCGGTTTCAAATTGTGCGAGTCAATTTTCATGGCCTTTGCATGGAATATAGTGGGAAGTCCGTGTGCACATGTTTCCCTGATCGAGCGAGTGATATCCTGTTACAACTTCGATGAAAGCATCAGGGTTCTCGTAGGCTTCATGTAGTCTCGTGTTATTGACGGAACCGCGCGTAGCGATCGTTTTCGCGGCTTTCTTGCCCGTTTTGGATCCAGACTCGTGCCGTATTACACCGAAATACGCAAATCTCACCCCAGAGAGCCTGCACAAATTTTTCCAGGCCCTCGTACCTGAGGTCTTGAGATGTCGAGAAAGATGAAACAGAATTTTTTTGGGTCTGCATGTATATTTCGATGAGCAAAGAATATTACCGACGTGAAATTTTTAGATTATGATACATTCAAACCTGCCAGTCAATATGCATACATGTTAGTGTAAAATATATTTTAATAAATGTGAAGAAAATTAAGTTACATCTTTTTTCGACCTGATTTCGCTTCGTCTAAGGAAATTTTGCTCGCTCAATAATATTGTATATTTTGATAGAAAAATGAATAGGACGGTAAATGTTTTAATAATTGTTGTGAGACTGTATTGTCGTTACATTTTTGCTGAATTGGAAAGAAAGATACATCGGTTGTTTAAGACGATTATATTTCGAAATGACAGAATTGAGATTTTTAACCTGGGCGAACAATGTGGGATAAACGTTGATATCTTTGGAACGCAATCATGTACAGCACGTAAAAGCGATTAACTTTTAATTGCATTTTCGCCGGGAATAAAATTCTACATTAATAAAGAAATTGCATTTTACTCCTGCCGATGGAATTTTGAACCGACAATAAAAAAAATGTTCCGCATTGAGCCAGATTTTGCATATGATGAAATTGCGCGACGTATCGCAGGGCGTACGTTCGGTACAATTTGATATAAACCTCATTTCCGCAGAAGGACCGTGCATAGAAGTATCTGCGACATCGAACTGCACGAAATATCCGTCCGCGAAGCAAACTCGTTTCGAATCACGCTCTCCTACGGGCAAACGATTATTATTGCCAGTAACTCAGTTTCCAGGCGAACGCTTTTCGATTCGCTCGCATGTTTCGGTTAAATCGTCCGCGCACGTCGAAAGGAGCAGACACAGTAATGTCTTGGCCGGGACAACATGAAATATCCATCTATGAAATGCGCCGCCTTCGAACGTATTTCCGAATCGACCGGAAATGCATTCAATTTTCTACCTGATGCCTCCCGGCGCAGGGAAACTTATATGTGCGCTTTAATGCGAACGGTTCTATGTTAGATTAATACGAACAATTCGACCCAGAAACTTGATTGTCAAGCAAACTTTTTTCAATTTGCCTATAGTTTGTACGTTTCATGTGGGCGGAAAGCATTGATAAGGGTACAAAAGAAACTATC
This sequence comes from Anoplius nigerrimus, assembly GCA_914767735.1. Lineage (NCBI taxonomy): Eukaryota > Metazoa > Arthropoda > Insecta > Hymenoptera > Pompilidae > Anoplius > Anoplius nigerrimus. The sequence goes on along the minus strand of OU612088.1, from coordinate 9,653,796 downwards.
GGCATTCTTTGACCGTTGACATTATTCACAAATTCTGACCTGTCAAAGTCCAGATCGACATTATCGGGAACAGATTCATTTCTGCAAAATTGAACAAAACGGAAAGATCGGGTCAGTAGACACTGCATAAAAGAATCGCTATAAAACACAACTTAACACATTCCTATAAACTAATAATTTGACTAACTTGAATTACTTCTTCATTTCGTCTGCGTTGTAGAATGGCAGAGCAAAAAATGATAACGAAAATCATCTCATTGACTAGAAATATGGGACAAGAATCGTGACACTAGCAACGACCGAGCGAATTTAGTTCGAACGAAGTCAACGATTGACATTGTCAATCCGTTCGAAGTTTTGCGCGGATCACCGCCATTTTCTGCGTCTTCTGTCGGAATCGTGCCCCGAATAAGGGTCACGATTTACATGCGTCCTCGGTCCCGCCATCGTGCAGGATTTCTCCGCTTCTCTTTCCTAGGTGGTCCCAGCCTGATTGGAGAAATGACGAAAGTTACGGGGCCCCACCGTGAGCGGCATCGATCTCCCCAAAATAAATTGCTTCGTGCCTGACGATCGTTGGACAAAAATCGGGCGAGTTCATTGGTCCTTCGTTTGATCGACAGTGCATCGATACACGTACAAAAATAACAAAATAAAAAATTTTGCGCGGCTTCTTTTCACGTTTGACCTGACTCGTTTTTGTCAGAAAATTGTTGCTGATCACATGTTACTTGAACCTGGAATATGTCTTTACGTGTTTCCTAACAAATGTTAAAGAAAACTCTTCCGATAGAATCCCAATTTTATTGTATTTGGCGCACAGAATTAAAATAGTTAACAAATTGTAGTATGTACAGAGAAGGAAAGTAGATATTAGATTGACCCACATTAGCGTATTGTTTGAAGCAGTGTGGGGCAGGACAAAGTTTTTCATTGCTTCGATGTACCAATGTTACGAAGCCGATCAACCTGGCTGGCTCTTTGAGCTCGAATAAAAGGCAACCGTTCTTATTTCGCGACAGTTAGCTCTGACTCGTACGTGTGACGAGTTTCGATCGACGTAGTCGATCGAATATCGATGTCAGCTCGTGTACAACCACTACGTACGCGTAAGGTCGGAAAGTTTCTTCATCAAAACACTTGTCAGACACAAGGATAAAGTAACGGAAAAGCAACATTTAACAAGTGCTAACAAACAGACAAACAAAGTCGTGCTGTCTATATATTATTTGAAAATAAATTACCAAAATGATCACGTAGAACGAATCGTGGTTATTTAAGCTCAACCATCTCGATAGCCATTAAAACATTTGGACAATATTCAAATTTGGGTACTGAACGCGTGTTCCGCAAACGTATTCCCCTCCCAACTTGTTTACAAGCGCGGAAGCGTATGTTTCGAGCTTCATCATCTCACGATTTTCTCTCTCGACCCACCCCCACCCCCCGCCTTTCCAGCAGTCGATTCTGTACGTCTCCCCGCTCATCGATTTACATAGAAATTCTATCAGCGAAATTTCATCAGTCGTGCTACGGCAAGAACTAATTTGCCCGGAAGTCCCGTGTTAATTAAATGACGTTTATCCTCGCGTTTAATTGCGATTTAATCGGATTTTACGAAGTCCCGGCGATAATTAGTTTACACGCGCGTGTCCGACGCCTCGTTGTGCCACTGTGGGAGTTCACGGACGAAACGGCCGATTCTGTTTCATTCGCGGAACACGCGTACAATGTCCGCATACAAAGCGCAGCTTAGGCAGTGTCACGGATTATGCGCGACAGTCTCATTCTTCATACAGCTTCGTACACCCAGCAGCTTTCATGCATCTTCATCCGCGCACCTTCGTCGACCTTCGCATACTTTCATATGCCTTCACGTACCTTTATACACCTTCGTGTACCTTTTTGCGCCTTCGTGCACCTTCATACACCTTGATGCACCTTCACACGCACAACTCCGAGGAAATCTCTTTTTAACCTCGCGCGCATCCGCTGAATGCGTAATCCGGAAATGCGCTTTCAACCTGCGCGTCGTAGCTTCAATCTTAATTACGCTCTTCTTAACTTAATTGAACAGCTTATTTCAGTACGTGGACGCTTTAATGTAGAACGAATGAGGCGCTGGTTCATGTTTTACATTTTGCGATTTGTCATGTTTAGGTCTGAATGGCTCCTCCGGGAGGTGGAAATGTTTTTAATGAGGTAGTTAGAAAGGTTGGGTGCGATTTGTATCAGGGGAATGTGATGGATGAGATTAATTTGTCGAATACTTCCTTACTTTGTCGCTTATCCGCGAGGTTTGATCAGGGGACGGATAAGGATAGTTGAAAGATAGGATACGTCGGAGGTAGGTAAAAGTAATTTTCTGGGGCTTATCTGCTCGACGGTAAGTTCACGGACGTACTGAGAAATAAGTGTCGAGTATAACCTAAGAACGCGCATCGTGGGAAAGGAACGTATTCTTCATCTCATTCAGTCGACACGTCAAAAGGAGGTTAAATTCAAAACACTTTTCCCGAAACCAAACAACCTTCTCCTAACGCTGACTATGTCGCGACTTTTCGAATGCTGGAAATGATGAATAAGCAGTCAGACTATGGTCAACACAGCCATACTTAAACTTATACATCCAAATAATTTTAGAATAGCCTCCATAACACATGTAATCTCTACTCAGATTAAAATATTTTATTAACTTATTTTCATACCCAAGTAGAATTCTTCCAATGCAGCAGTCAGAATACACGTCTCTCCAATTATGAAATTAAGTCGATATTAGCAGGCAGACTACGATTAACGCAACCATATTTAAACTTACAACATCCAAATAATTCTGCAATAGCCTTCTCAACACATGTCATTTCTACCCAGATTAAAATATTCTATTAATTTTTTTTTCATACCCACATACAACTCTACCAATTCAGCAATCAAAATACACGTCCCTCCAATTACGAAATGTAGTCAATGATTAGTTCCAAGACGAGTAACAGGATTTGATCAACTCTCCCTAAGAATAAGATATGACAATGCACCATGGTGCATTTTGGGCGGTTAAACCTACTGAGACGTTAAGTTTAAGAGCGGGCCGATCGTCCTTATTGGCAGCAGGACCGGCAATGCCGTTCGGACATTGTATATACGTGCGAGTCGAGCGAAACAGTTCCAACAACGACGACGACGACGACGAAACTACGGTATCCCTACTTCGATTCGCGCGTGACTGGGGTCCCAACTGACTCCCGTCCTACAAAATTCACGCTGTCTCCCGGCGATGCGAGCCGGGCCTCGACTCCTTCAACTTATCCGACGTCGCTCGCTTTGCTCGCCAAAAAGCATGCCGTCTACTCTCCTCTCTCTCTCTCTCTCTCTCTCTCTCTCTCTCACTTCAACTCTCATACTTTACTCCTCATCTCTGGCCCGGCCGCCATTTTTCCACTCGCTTTTCACTGTCTCCTTACCCCGCCGTACCGCTCCTTACCTCTCTTTACTTCAGTTTACCTCTCCTTACCGAGCGACATTCCGTTTTTTCCCCCATCTCAGCCCAGGCCGTTTCGAAAATTCTTCTTCCGTCTGCAAACGGTAATTTTCCGACCCCGGCGCGCTGTACTTTATTCCATCGGGCTGAAATTGAAACACGCGGTACCGCGCCGGGTTTTGGTCCATCTTCACTTTAATGAGATCTGTTTCTTGGTTATTTTTTGAACGTCCGCCTGTATCTTTCGCGCGGCGCACGTCCTCTGAACGCATGACACTGGTCTTGATTTGAAAATTCGTGTCCTTCTCTGCGGTCCGTCTCTCCGCGCGGTCTCCGTCTCTCGCTGGAACATTTTTCATCTGACGACGTTATTCACGGATTCCGGCTCCGTGTCTCCATTTCCAGGCTTTCTTGACAATTCTCTTATTGCGCTCTTCCCCGTATCTTTCCACCGCACGTTTCCCTTTCGACTCCCTTTGTTTCTACCTCCTTCACTTCCGCTTGTTCTCAATCTGTTTTCCTTTTACCTCATGCTGAACGCGATCTCCTTTATTCGGACCTTACAACATTTTCGCAGCGTATCTTTCACCGTGCAGATCGCATTGTCTGTTATAAAGATCCGTTAATTTCATTCTACTCCCATTCGGATTGTACTCTAATGAGTAAATTACGGCGTGAAATTTGCAGGTGTCAAAGCCCGGGCAAAATTCGTTCGGCGCCATTCGGTAATGCACACCCATTCGGACCGGAAATTCGCTAATTCACATTGCCGTGGGCGATAGCCAGGAACGGTGAATACAATAAGTGCCGAACAATGCCGATGCATATGGCCAATGTAATTACATTCACGCAAACACTTGGAAACTTAGCGCATCAACATTATTCTGACTACCGTCCGATTAATAACGCTGTCCACCTAACCTACAGCTTACCAAACGTTCAACACCTCTATCTCTAAAGCATACAAAAGACACGCAATCAATTCTGTACACAGCTGGACAAACAGAGTTCCCCAACTAATTCAATCCCTTTTAATTGCACGAAAACAATGCGCTACCGCCTCTTAAATCCTTCGCTTACCTCCGGCTATGAAAAATGCATGAATAATCCCTAACATCTCGGAAGGAGGGCGCACCGAAGTGAAATGGCGGCCAGTTATTAAAAGGCATTGTACCGAGCCCGGCATTAACTCCGGCAAACGCGGCGTCGCTGTTAGCTCGGCTCGGCCGTGTATTCGAACGGGGCCGGGAAGGAAAATGGCCCGTTTCGCGGAATCGATCTCGTCGAACGAGGGTGGCGAATTGTGATCCCGGCGATCGACTCGCGTTATTACGCTCGACGGATTATTACGCTCCGTCCACCTTCCGCGGTACTCTCGTGCTACGTACGGACACACATTCGGCCATCTCCCCGACCCTTCTACGTCGCTCGAGCCCGATAATTTCGCGATATAAGCGAGCGGCATAAACGGCGAGCTGGCATTGTCGCCCTGTTTCATCCTCGAGATTCTGCGGGCTGATTCTCGCAACTGTTCTGCCGGGATGCGCGGATCGTGAACTGGCAGACATGCAGGCGCATGTCTGATGCGACTCGCTCAATGGAACCATGAATTTAACTGCCGTCAAACAACCGGCCCGAAATGTTACCTTCGTTAAGGTGGCTTTCCGTTTTATCGCCTGGGGGAGAGTATGGGAGTTCGGTATCGATTGTTTTATTTGATAGAAATTGACGATTTTTTATATTCCTTCTTGACGGTTTTGATAGGAAAAAGTTAAGAATTATCTGGGAATGTGCGTATGGTTGCGTAAGATTGTAAGTTTGAATGCTTATGGGCGGATAACTGTGGAAGTTGCTAATAGTAAGTTAGAAACTTTGAGTCCGGATTGTACGTAATTTTTTACTGCTTCTAATTAAACTGCCTTTGTAACGTGGAAAAGGAAAATTTTAATTATCTAATTATGTTTCAACAATTTATATCATTAATTTAAACTGTTATTTCAAACCGTGCTCTGCAGAAATTGTCTTTCATACCATTTAGGTATATACAGCAAATTCAGTTTCGTTGAACACACATTCTAATCGAGTCGCACATTTCCATACAAAAGTGACCGAAGAAAAGATCCGCCAAGAAGACGAAATATCGAACTGGCAGTTGACTCATTGCCAACTGTTATCTAAAAGGGTAAAATAGGAAAATAAGATAAAACGGTACCTATATTAAAAACTGAAATATTTAACAAGCAATTTGCGAGCGTTTTGAAGTTTTCACCAAAATTAGCATTCCACGTGGGCAACCTCTGGAGTGCATCGACCTTTGCTCATCTATTAATCAGACCTTCTTTTTTCCTTTCTGTCTCACCGAAGGGCGAGCGATCCAGATCGATGGACGCCTGGTGAGGATCGCGTCGACAGAATTTTTCTCGCTCGCGGCAAGGATTTTCCTGTCAAACCCGCTTTCACGGAGTGAAACGACGTTTTCCGGCGCCATGTGGCCATGATAATATATTAGCTACTTTGTTATTTTTCGCGACGTCGCTCCTCGCATGACACCTCGGCCCTATGACACGGTCCGAGATTAGAAACTGTCCCTCGAACGATTTTCTATCCGCGGCAAAAGCTTCGCCAGCCGAATATTGACTTCCGAACTTTCCTGTGTCAAGATTACACGTGTGCAATGAAATTTTGCTTGCAGCACCGTTGCTTTACACGGATCGATTACTATAAAAGTGGTCTAAATCGAAAAATTTGAAAAATGATGCTATACGATAAGGATTGTACCTCAACAGTAATAACTGAATTAATTTCTTAAATTTGTCAGTTTTTAGTGACGTCATACTTTTGTTCATCTTTATTCGCGGACTCCTTTCTATATTGTCAGGTTGAATATATATTACCTAGTTACATACAACTGAAATCTCGATATATTTCTTCTAACGCGTCAAAAGACTTAACAATCCGATATTAAAAACGATCCCTCCCGCGATTTTTTCCAGCGAAAAGTTTCATCGCTGATATAATAACTTCGCAAATCCAGTTTGTCAAGCTCTACCGTGCGCATCGTTGAAGTAGGTACATAGTTCTTCTTTTTTGTCACGCCACTCTTCTCGAAATCCTTGCATGACGCCCGGCGAATTTTCCATTACGTTATTTGTACCCCGACTTTTTATTAAATACATCAGAATTTTTTTATCACGTTCGCTACGACACGTCGCTCGTCGACACACTTTACAACTAGAAGCTGTCATGCGAGCTTACTTTATGGAAAATTTAATCTGATCTGTAATAGCTTCATAATTTCACGCGTACATGTGTAAGCTTAGTTCGATTTAAATTTAGTTATTCGCGGAAAGATGTAAATATGTACGGTACATTCGTACTGCTAATTATGAAATTGATTCAAATTGAAATATTTAATAAAAAAAAAAACTGTATCAATTACGTGCTTCAATATAATAAATGGCATACCCTGAAATTTGCGATTGATTTGAGTATATTGGAGATTGTATGCAAATAGATTAAATGTTTAATCAACGACGCACATATTGTTAATTTCCCAATATTCTCCCCATCTCCACTCTGCTCCAAAGAAATAAAGCATTACAACGTACAAAAATCAAAACCTTCCACACAATACAAGCCATACCTGACGAGATTAAATTTCCTCGCTGCTCTTAAACTCTCCCGCGATTCATCCCTTAACACGCAACGCAACGAACCTCGCCTTACATTCCGCAGCAGCATCCTAGTTAATCAGGCTCTCCTCTATCACATTCCCCAGAAAACTACAGCGTTAATCTCCGCATCGGTCTTAACCGACCCGGCATCGTCCAGCGCATTCCGTTATTCGATTTCTCTTCGCAACGGAGCGCACTTCGTTACCGACGTCATTTATTTACGACCCCTCTTCCCCTCCCCCCACTCACCGTCGAACGATGACGATGGATTCGCACGAAAAATCGTCCCGATATCATTTCTGATAACGTTTCGCCCGATTAAAATGCGCCCGCACCTGGCCCCCCAGTTTTTCCCATCGCGAACAGGAAATTAAATGTTGCCACTGCGGACGAATAGAAATCAATATTAGCCGCTGCGGAGTTATAGAGTCAGCCAAGAGGGTTGAAAGGGGGTTGAGAGGGGGGGATGTCGAAGGGGGGAATTGTCGAACTTTCAAGGCGACAACGCGATATTGCAATGCCAGCAGCAGAATTGATACACTCCGGCGTGCGAATTTATTTCCCATCGGTTCCAAATGAAGCGGGACGCCGAAATCGTTCGCTCGGTAATTAACAGTTTAACAAGCGGCGCGACGCGACAATCATGCCGGAATATCCCGAATTTACTTGGGGAGCTAGGAGGGGGGCGAGGTGGCAGGGCTGAAATCGGAGGGTGAAATCCGCGCAAGTCATTTGCGCCAGGATGCGTTCCCGGCAATTGCCAGCGGCCGTTTAATTCGCGTTAAATAAGCGCAGTGCGCGTGTTTATTCTAAAACTCTCATGCACTTGCACTTCCTTTTTTACTGTACAAAAGTCTAGCAGTGCTCACCGGGTGAAACGTTTAATGTTTCTGCGTCAGACATCGCTTTTGACTCCTCGAGCAGCGATATTTAGCGTGCAATTCTCTGATTAAACGGAAAGATTGGTTCCTACCATTTTCTCTTATTTTGTATGTATTCTAGATAATTACAGCTTCTTACACCAATTATTTTATATTTATGCGTTTGCTATTAACAGGAAATGTTCAGTAAATTTTTCTTCTGTTACACTAAAATGTCAGTATGGTTACGTATTCTTCTCCTGTTAGAGTCCAGCATCATTTGGCAAACGGATCATACTTTTGTATCGGACAATATTTTACACCCGTCGGGCAATAGGATCGGAAATCGTTAAAAATAACGCGAGCAGCTCGAGGCGCCGGTTTTACGACAGGCCAATAGATCGAACAACGTATCTGCTTAACATAAATCGCGCACTCATCCCGAGCACGATAAAGAATGAATGATTTACACTGGCCCGAGGGGGAGAATTACGCGGCAATGGGGAGAGATAAAGAAAACAATAAATTGCGCCGTATAAGATCCGAGGGAATTCATTTGAGCCACCGAGAAAGAAAATCATCTCCCCGGAAGAAAAACCTAAATTCTTGCGCGAAGTATATCGTTCAAAATCATTCACCTCATGATCCTGCCATGATACAGTCCCGTATTCATGAGACAATTTGAGAAACGAATTTTTAGCAGGTAATATTTCACGGGTCTTAATTTAACTTCTGGAATATCTTTGTACGTTGACAAGTTGAAAGGGTTTTTTATAAGAAATAAGATTTTACGGGATTGTGATATGTTGTAGAAAATTGTACGCCTATCGGGACTGGGATCCAATTATGTAATTAATTGGCTTGCTACGTTAATTGTCATAGGTTACGGTATACTCGAAACCCACTGCCTAGCTACACAATACTGTTTTACCGTAACTACGCTAATAAATTAATTCGACCAACGATCGGAAACCATCTACATAATTACAGGTTGTTAAATCGTACGAAAATCATACGTTATCAATTACCTCAAACCACATTAAATATCCAACCACCGATCTGTATCAATTGTAGACCGCAAACCTACAAATGTATGTATAATTACAAAAATTGTCCAAGTCAAAGTTCAATCACATATTACTATACAGTCTTGCTTCCTCTTTCTTTACTGACACAATTTTAGTATCATCAAAAGTCAAATGATATATTTTAACACATTAAATATTGTTACTATTCAATATTCTTCGCTGTAAACCACCATTGCAATAAGTAACCTGGTAAATACGATCCATAATTGGACTGTTTATTTCGATAGTGGTGTAAGTCCATATTTAAGAGAAAATGGGATATCTTTTTTATTATAATTTATAATTAACGTGGTGTAAACGGTTTATTTATCTGATATTTTTTTTTTAAAGGGATTTACATCACTTTCAAAATAAAAGGTCCAATTGACGATTATGCGTACGTCGGCTGGTCATCGGCGAAAAATGGAAGACCGACGGAAGGAGAAAATTGAAGGAATGGCGCGCTTCTCGCGCATTTCCTTTCGCCGTGACATTTCTCCGGAGCGGACTCTCTCATTCATCGGGCCGACGAGGTTTATGTACTTTTGCCGAGCTCCCCGGCACGACATTCAGACCGTTAGAATCTATTACCTACTTACGGCTCCGCGAACGGTCTCACCTCGGGCCGAAAAGTCGACCGAATGGATTGCGAGACGTTGTTTTCCCCTTGCCTACCATTAATTGCCTGTCCTGCTGAATCGCAAGTACCCGACGCTCGTCACGTGAAAGTCCATTTGCAACTGCGACACGGCATTTGCATTCGGCGGCGTACGCTAGAAATTTCTGCTCGGACTATCCGAAAATGCTGCCGGCAAAGTGTGTCGCCCGACAGGATTATACGTGTCCTGGGAGGATGAAACACACACTCGTGGCTTGTGATCATCGATTGTCCTTTAACCTCTTTGGGGACGATCTCTTTTACGGGAATACGTCTATTTAACTGGTCGGGCATTTTTGTTTGTTATTCACTCGGAATTAATTGGAACTTTTAATCAATATTTATACGTGACGGTGAAAGCGATTGAAAGGTTTATAATTTATTAAATTCCTATATAATCGATGTTCAGATATTGAAAATGATTTAATGATCGGCACAGGATCAGTGTGTATCAATGTAGAGCTGATAATCGGCACAGAGTCCCATTTAATTACCGAAACCGGTAATATATAGAGACACATGTGTCAATCTATGAGTAAAAACTGAACCGACAGAAAGGACTTACATAAGAATCTAACTCCAGAGTCAGATAAGCCAACGGTATTACATAAATACCGAGGAACTGGCAATAATTGCAGTGCAGAAGTGCGAGGTAGCAGCTTCTCCCGATAAAGCGAAATAATTGGAAGGATGAAAGTTGCCAGGAACGTTAACAGTTAACGTGAAGGAAGCCTCCTCCTACCGTCCTGGGGTTAAAAGTGGAACGAATTTTCAATCTACGTGAAACGCGTCGAAGATCCCGACGCCTTTCCCTGTCGGACAGGAAATTCGCTTACTTTCGTCGGCGAAAATATTCAGGCGGCGGAACCGGAGGCGATCGCGAGATAATCGCTGGATCGACCGATCGATCGATCGATCGCCGGACGGCCGTTAAGCCGTCATTAGATTACCGCTAACTATCGCGGCACTTAATTATCCGTCTGGGACACGATCGAATTACGGTACGCCACGTAACTTTCTCAATATTTGCACGCTATTAGCTCTCGATCGGCCGGGCCATCTCGATTAGACGTCGATATCGACAGCTCGAGCCTGTCAAGAGAGTTCATCGAACCTCGTCTGGGATGGACGGGCGACAGCGGGCTGGCAGATTTTGGAGCACCGACTTTAACCCCTTACCCGACGATTCTATTTGTCAGCGCAGAAACGATAAAGTCGCAGTCCCGATGGCGTGAAAATTTTCCAATGTAGTAGCACCTTCGACCTTCGCTCGTCAACTGACTCTGACCGACGCACAAGAGGTCTTCGTAAAACAAATAATGTCATTTTCGACGCATTAGAAGGTGTCTATGAAATCATTTATGATCGAACATGTATAAGTGAAGAACTCGAGGTTAGAAGGAGGTAAGTAATTACATTTAACTTGATATGCGCATCTAAGGTATATAGAGTCTCTGACGTAAAATGTATTACATTACTGAATCTATTATCGGCACGTACCTGGACGAAGTACCATGTAACGAAAATTGAATAGATGAAAAGCTAACTCAACTGCTAACTCGATTCTCGCACATACACCCTAACACGAAGCATTCCTTTCAGAAGTCAAATCGTAAGCCACTGACTAATCTCCACATTCTAGTCCACGTTTTAGATCCCGCGTACTTATCCCGCTACGTAGCGAAGATGAAAGAAATCCAGAAAAAAGCAACTTGAACCTGGAAAGGACGGCAAAGGACAATCCTCTTAATAATCCGCCCCCCTCCCGCATCTGGCCGCGTCGGGCCGCCGTTGACGTCGTCAGAAGTTGGCGACGGGCACTCGACAGAAGCTGCCAGCCAATTAAGCAACCTGCCGCCAACCGCCGCCCCTCTCGTCTCGTCGGTCTCATTACGATTAGTCGGAACGAGTGACGCGATTAAAACGCAACCGTAGCCGCCGTAACGCCGGGAACGAGAGCCGCCCGACTCGCCATCTTATTGTCTCCACGGCCCATCTCGGGCGTGCGCCTCTTCAGCGTCGGCGGCCTCACTCGGTTCGCCGGCGGGAACGTCGTTTTCGCAAACGAGGCCGCTGAAGGGGTCGCCGGAAGGACGTGGACAGCGGCGCAAAGGAGAAAGCGCGCAAAGACAGAGGGCAACGCGGAAAGAAGCGGATGGAAGCCGAAGGAAGCACTCGAGGAGCGGAAGAGAGAAGACGACACTAACCCGGAGGCGCCTCGAGACTTTAATTACAGACGGGAGAGGCTCGTTTCCAGGGGTAGAAGTTACACGTCGATTCTCGCGGAAGGATTGCCGAGTGATAATGGCCGAGCTGTATCGGCGGGATAGCTCGTAGGAACGCGGCTGAAGGACCGTGATGCTCGTCGTTCGTCAGACAACTCTCGGGCCGAGCTTTCGTTGACTTCTCCCTGGAGTCCTGGGAGGATCGTAAATCATGCAAGGAGACTCGGTCTTCTCAGCTCCAGCCGCATCAAATTGCTCCGCCGGTCTCTTCGCTCGCTCGGCCATTCCTGTTCCGGAGTCCGCTGCCTCGAAATCTGTCAGACTGTCCGGGTCAGTGTATTACTGTCCGTCAGGTTTATTGCGCTGTCCGCCTGCTTCTCGATCCCTCCGTCGCCCCCTTTGATTTTCCCGTCTTCCAGGCCTCTTTCCGGCTGTCAGCCTGCTCATCTTTCTCAGCCAGCGGCAGTCCGGTCAGTTTGCCTGCTTCTGCTCTCTCTTCGTCAGCGACTGATCCGTTGGCTCCGCTTCTGGACTCTCAGTGTCCAATCGTTTCCCTTTAGCCCGACTGCTTGCCACCCTGACAACCTTCTCGCACATCCAGATTTGGCCAGCCTCCTATTCGACCTATCTCCCCATCTGTCCCTTTGTCTCCTTTCCCGCCGACGATCTTTTCATTCTTATCCGCCATCTGAACCTTTACTCGCGTTTCATCCAGCTTCCCGTCTCCAGGCCGAGTCTAACTCCATTCTCGTTCGCGTTTCACTTGCTCACTCGTCGATTCGTGGGAAAACCAACACTTTCGACCTTCTCGCGGCGAGGACGTGAAAATCGATCGTCGGCCAATGGCCACTTGACCCAATGTGCCGATTCTTCGAAAGAATGCGTCGCTGGGACGAGTTCGGAATTATTCGTACCCCGGCGATGTTCGCTGCTTAGTTAACAACCACTCTCTCTCTTCAGCTTTCGCCTTTCCCGTTCCAGCTCGCTTCCTTTCCGCCCACCTTATCCTGCTAATTGCTTTGTCAAAGAGTGAAAAACAGCCGGCGCGAGTATTTCGCGACGAGTCGAGGGTGAGGGAAGGAAATGGGGTGAGAGGTGGAAGAAGACAGATAGGGAGAGGGGGAGGGGGGGGGATGTTGGAAAGGAGAGAAGTGCAGTGGGAAAGAGTAGACAGCGGTGTGCGCCGACTAAGCTCGAGAGTTCATTAAGCCTTTACAGAGGAGGCGCCATTTTACGGCAGCGGCACGGAAGCCTCTTAAACGGAAAAACGATGGGTCTGTATCTTTAAATTACCGCGCGACGGGGCCGACGTTATGCTGCGCGCGCACTGCGACGGGGGTTGGTCGGAATTTCAAACCTTCGGACGTCGTAAAAGGAATTTCGACCTTTCCGACGATTCGCGACGAACCTTTTCGTTCGGAGTGCAGACGATAGTTGCCGGTTCGATCGCGAATCTTGAACGAGCTGGATAGTTTACAGTCGAGCCAGCGAGGAGGGAGGGAGTGAATTTTTAATGCGCCAAAGGCGAGACGACTTTAGGTTACTCGGGACGGCAAAATGAAATTCGTGCTGCACGACATTGCGTCGGGTCAAAGGTAAAGAATAAGACTGGAGAGTAGAGTAAGAAAGGTGGCTAGATATGACACGTAATTCTGAGTAAACAGAATAAATTGGAATTACAAACCTGTTGACAATTTGGGTCACATGAATCATGCGCAAGACGAGAATAGAGATTCGCAAATGTAAGAAATAGATTGCACATTGGATTAGGGAAGGGCAGCTTTAACGAATCGGTACGTTCAAAATAGAACAAAGTTCACAATGAAATTGGTGCAAATCGCCCATGTAATTGGAAAAATTGTAGAATCCATAATACAAACATACGACACCCGACCTTTCCCCTGAAAAAGGCGACTTTACAGGCGCTAAACTGGTTTCATTCATTCATGAAGCATCGCCGTCTCAATTATACGGCGAACACGAAATTACTGCCCGTTCAAGCGCTCTCCGTATTACCGGCGCACTTATCACTTCCAAGTATTTCGCGGATAAACGATGACCCGGGCACCGTTCGGCTAAAAAAAGAAAGCCGCACAAAAGAGCAGGAAAAAAAAAAGGTACGAGGAGACTCAAGGACCGCCCCTTTCTCGCCGCTTATTTCCGGCTCGTCGCCGAGCGGGCAGAATTTAATTTCCGAACGAACTCCGGCGGGCCGGGTAATAAAGATTTTCGCGGCAAATTTTTCTGTCTCGCGCGAAACTCGCGATTCGGCCCGTCCTTTGTTCGCGCGGCATGCAATTTGTTTTAATTCCCACGGCGAGCCGAGCGGCCCGCTACCCCATAATCACCGGCCTCGTTGACAATGAGAGGAAAAAAAGCAAAGAGAGAGGAGAGAGAGGGAGAGAGAGAGAGAGAGGACGCGGGGGGTTATCCGGCCAATTGGATGGCGAAAAAGCGAGAGTACCGGGGCGAAAAGCAGCCGACCGCGAATTCGGGAGTGTCGGAGGGGATGGAGGAGGGTTGTGGTGGCTGGGGGGTGAAGCGTGGAACGACGGGTGGAGAGAAAGAGAAGGAAATGGTAGGGGGAAGGACGTTAAAACCGTTCGCGAATGTGAATGCTCTCGCGAAATTGCACCTAAGCGAGCTCGCGCGCGCGCGCGCGCGCGCGCTCGTTCATGTTTTCGCGGGTTGTTAGGCTCCGACGCAATCCTGCATTGCGGGAGGACGGAAGGGGGGAATGGGAGGAAGTGGTGAGAGGACAGAAAAATATACGCCAGCTAAATGAAAAATAAAGCTCTTTGTCTTTCTCCCTCTTACTTGCTTTCTCTTTCTCTCTCTCTCTCTCTCGCTCCCTCATTCTTGTTCTTCCTCTCTTTTCTTCTCCCCTTCTCACCCTCAGTGCACCCACCCTCACTCAGTCGTACTATCCGCAAAATCTCGAGTGCCACCCGCCACTTGAGTAGTTTAGCCAAGGATCTTATCCCGGAAAATGCGCTAAACCGGCGGAAGTCCGGATTTCGTCGCGCCTCTCCGCTCAGCGGCGCATAGCGTCGCGAACGAACGTACCCCAAAAGGTAACCTAAACGCAGGGTGGATAGCAATCTCGACGCTAACCCTCGTTCTGCGCATCAAACGTCCGGAAACGTTGCCGACGAACGTATACGGAACTTTTCTCTTCGGCTTCTCCTTTCTTTCCGCGGTTGGGAAACGTACAGCAGCCATGAAGGAGGAGTCGAAATTGCGGTCGACGCTTTCTGATCCTTCGACGTTCGCCGTCGTGCAGCAGAAACAGAAAGCACTGCAAGGCAGTCGGCCGAGCAACGAAAGAGGAAGGCAGCCGAAAGAGAAACAAAGAGGCGCTCGGCGAACGTCTGCCGTATCTCTCTTTCGACAAGAATCTTAACCCGCAAAAACCGCAGAGCTCCTCGCCCGGACTAATCCCGAGCCCTCCCTCGTCCCTTCCCTTCGCGCCACCCCTTCGTTCCATCCCTTCGTCCTCTCCAGCCGCAGCTGTCGAATATTCCTCTTCGCGGTAATAAATAACGGCGGCCGAACGTTGGATGAGTCGGATTCGGAACAGAATATTTCATTTACACTTTGGCAGTATCGGGTCTGGTTGTTTCGGTGCTTTTTTGGCTCTGAATTGCGCGTGAGGCTAAATGGAATAATGCTGGTTCAATTAGCGAATGAAGCTGACGCGGTTGAATTGGCTGATGCAAGTGCAAGCTGTGGCAAGGATGACGTAGTGGTGTGTAAAAAAACTGGTTTAGATTGCACGACGGTTCAGTCCATAAATCAGACAAAATTACAGTAAATTATTGTCAATGTTCATATATTTGAAAATTGTCATCTATCGTAAGTAGAGACATATAAATGCGTGTTGAAATTTAAAAGTCCAACTGACAGAGACTGGATATATTATCCTCAGTGTGTCAGAACGTGGAGTATACCCAGCGAATTTTAAATAATATATTTCCGAATCTATTTCACTCAAAATAGATTACATTTTATATATAATAGTTAGTTATTGGCGAATTCAGTCAGTTTAATACTATATCAAGTTATTAATAAAAGATCTTTTATTTTGAGAAAGCGCTTGTTCACAACCCGATTACAGATTAAATTCTATAGTCAGTCAAGAGCATCGACTTGTTTGTTGCAGGAGCGTGGATTGCATTATTCTGCCGAATAAAATTTGCGAAATTCGCAACGGCCGCTTTGCAATTCCGAGATCTTCGGAAACTTCTGACTGTGTACCAACCAGTCCCGTGAATTTCAATTATGTCGGTGCGCGCCTAACGACGCATTGATTAAAAGATAACTCGCCGTCTTAATTGTACCTCGCTTCGGTGCCCAAACGGGAGCAGAAAGGAAGGAAAAAGATCGGTGCGAACCTTCTGAACTTTGTCGAGAACGAAAAATTCCCGGCAACTGTTTCGTCGCCAAGCAAATCAGATTTCTCGAAACTACCCGGCGTTGGAAAAGTTGCGCTCGCTTTGTCGAGCGTCGGCTGGCAAAAAAAAAGGTGTCTTATTTACAGGGGGTGAGTCAAAAATAATTCGCGCCGTGCTTGGAGAATTTAGTTGAGTAAACTTCGCGAGAATGCAAACACGGCGAACTTCCGTAGAACTTGGACTCCTTCCATTCGAATTCCTATAATGCTCGGAAGATATTACAACTAATGACTTCATATCAGGCGGAAATTTATATTCTAGTGTCTCTGTTCTCTTGATAAAAGAGATATTACAGTCATTTTATATTATTATTATATTTCAGTTTAAATCATGTTGCTACTAAACTCACAATTACTTATTCTCTCTTGTTAAAACCATTCTGAGCATAACCAATGCGTCGATCAATATTGCACCAATATCCCTCACGTTCTCATTAAACAAACACAAATACGTAATGAACACAAATTAAATCGCTTACTGAATCTATCTAAAATCCGTTACCATTAATGCATATGTGATAAAAACATATTCATGCAGCTGCCTGACAACTCTCAAAGCATTAACTATACCCATACATTCTAGACGCATAATGCGGAAGAAAAGGAACGTCACTCCGAAAACAGACGTTTTATCGCAATGGAAGTAGGGATCGTGTTTGACTCACTCCGGCGGAAAGGAGCGTGGGTGAAAAATATTAGAGGCACGGAACAAACGGGGTGCCCTCCTCGAGTAAAAAAGAGGATGAACCAACGCCGGCTATCCACTTGAACCGTGCTATATAGAGGCTCGCCAGTGGTAGAGAATACCGCACGGCTCCGGGAAACGCTCTTAAAATTCTATTGCCCCATATCCGTTGGGCCCTGAATGTATGACAGTGCCGGAGAAGCAGGCGTTCGGTGGCCTCGGCGCGAATACGTTGCCGAAGCTGAGAGCGACATTTCTAACGAAATGAGCTGCTAGCCGCTCGGCCCGACGCGAGTTACGCCGATTCTACGGCAAACAACCGTTTTCGCCCGCGCCGTCTCTCATTCCTCCCATTTCGCCAAATATCCGTAACGCGGACGCGTAACCTGCGTTAAATATATACCGTAAATCATGCCCGCTCTCGGCAACGATGAAATGTACGCGCTTTTAACTTCATAAATTTTGCGATACGCCGAATCTGCATGTCGGATACGTTCCTTATTTGCGCGCGTTACCGTTTCATTTATTGTTCGCGTACGGCTTGGATTCGGAACTCGGCGGAAAGGAGAGTACGTGGAAATGGTGTAATTTATGGACGGGTACGATATTGTTTGAGCGGAAGCTGCGCGCTGACGTTACTTTAACGGTGGATTCTTATGATAATGTTCTGCGGGCGCGATCATCGTACGACGCACGGAACGAAGCATTCTGTAATCTCAGCCTTAATATGATATAAGCCAATCGGAGAGGAGCAATTTACAAACAGCCTTATCGGAAACGAATTACGCGAGAGGCTCTCCGAAGTGCACCTTAAAATCAAGCCATTTCGAACGTAACCTCCTCCGGCCGACCTAACGAGCCATCCAAGCCACAAATTCCATCCAATCCAATCCTACGTCGAATTGGCCTATCTCGCGCGAGCGCGCGCGATTAACGCGGAACGCTGTACTCCGGCTACATTTGCAACTCGAACCTGTCATTACACTATCGAGCCCACCAGCGAGACTCGAAACGTGCCGATGTCTGACAATAATAAAAGCAGTTATCCGAATGATCATTGCTGTCGCAGATGCGAAGAATTCTTGACGTTGTATGATTGACTAACTTTTTTCAGATGACATTCGTATTTGTGGACTTATTTTACAATAAAGCAGGCTGGAAAATATGTCCAAAAAAACGAATCTCATCTAGCGAACACCCCTATGCGACTTTATCCAGTCGAACCTGAACTCCCTGTAATCAACTTCAACTTTTCCGACTTTCCGCTTGTCTATTCAAAAAACAGACTCGAGTGTCCAGACTCGCACGAGCTGTCAAGATTAACGCAGGACACTATCCTGCTTCCATTTGCGAGATGATCGTCGCGTCAACCTACGAATTCGAGCCGAAACTGTGCCGACCTGAATGCCTTCAGTTCGATTCCGAAGGAAACGAAAGAGCGAGCCTCCTTCGGCCGACGTCAACTTCCCCGCCGACTTCCCACCCATCACCCAATACTCTGCGATTTATGAATGCCGCTCGGCGTAAAGGGACCGTGCCCGCTTCCTGGTTGTAAAGGGAGATATATGAACCTTATGGGACACCGTACATTAAACCGAGAACGGCCTCCCGGCGTACGCAGGTACGTATATAGGTGCACAGTATGCGAACAGGTATTATGCGAGGGGCGTCGGGGAGAACGTGTGCGCCATTTTGCGAGTACGTGCGAGGAAGCGTTTTCGTCGGTGCCCGACTCGTTACCGAAGAGGGCAGGGAAAAATTGCTGAATTCCAGCACGTGGCGCTGCCCGTCGAGTCGAGCTCGAGTTTTGAGATATTTTTTATTAACGCGAGCGGCGCGGCTCGCTGTTTGAATGACACCTACGCTTCCCGTGGGATCGAGCTGCCACGAGCTTTTTTTTTCTGAAAGGTGCTGTAGGTGCTGCAAAGGTTAAGGCTCGGAAGCGATTATCGCTCCGGTGCACATCATTATAACGGCAGGCACTCGATCGATTTCCACTCGTCACCTGCATGACGCTGCGGGCGTGTCGTGTGAAGAACGAAGTATTACTGTGAACCGCTTCTGAGAAAGTAATACGAGTGCGGTGTACTTTTACAATATGGAGAAAGATGATTTTGAGATTCGACAATGTGAAGTTTAGCTTTCGAACAGAGGGAAGTCTTTAATGCAAATCAGTATGAATATTTGATAAAGCAGAAGAGTTTTAGTGTGTTTGGATTATATTTAATGTATGTTTGATTGTAATGTTCACTGAAATGAACATGAAAATTGTAATAAAGAGCGGCGTCAGCCGCCGATAATACCGGACACATTAAACGTGAGAAAACAAATGAAAATTTAATCCATTCGTTATATTAAGGCAAATCAACGTACTACCCATAACATAATCGAGCAGCGAGTTTCTACTTACAGCCAACAGAACTGTTCAGCTCACCCTCCCGATGAAATACTCTCCATTCAAAAATACTGACCAACCGTTACAATGATATCGTATTACAAAATCCGGACAGTTTCCACTCGACCTGCGTAAATCGTAATAAATTGTCCGACATAATTCAACTGAAATCAGCGTCGCGTTAACGGAATTCGGACGAAAATATCTGCGTAATTGTTTTTCCAAAACGACGAGATCCGCTTCTGTGACGGAAGAGGAACGACGACGAAACGAAGAAGGGAGCAGCCAGGATTTCATTGAACAGTTTCTGACTGGGAGTAGCGTCTGATGCTGCCGGTTGAAACGTTGAAATCCGATGCTTATCGGATCGCGGCTTCTTGTAACGGAAGATCGACGATGTACGATAAGGCGCGTGTCTAATTTTTATACACCCGGTGATGCGTATCTGGCGAGAGGAGGCCGGAGGAAGTCGACTGGCTGAAATATGGGTCCCGAATTCGCTCTACGCGCGGAGCGGACCACTCTTCATGCAATTCAAATTTTTTCTCGCGCGGCGCGAATCGGCAGAGGTGGGGGTCGGCTTAATGTGTTTCGCAAAGAGGGCCTGACTCGTTTTTAATTTCGATGAAAATGCGCGCGCAACGATTTATGGAGCTCGTGGAAGCACCGTAGATTAAACGGCGAACAACTGCGATGCGCACGTGCGGTATCGCCAATATGAATGCGATACGGGCTTGATGTTGTGTGCGTTAGGTGTGTGGATACAGGCGTGTTCGCAGCACGCTTATATACGGGGTGTCCAAGGATCGATTGAATCTTCGAAGCGAGAGGATACGACAATTAAAGGTGCGGAGGATACGGTAGGTTGAATTTATTTGCTAGAAAAAGATTTATTGATCCGTTAGTTCAGCGAGAGAATAATTGGGATGTACGGAGTTTAGAGTTTGGTTGGGTGGGATAAGGTGCGCAGCCTTGGGAAATGGAAATTTAGAAGTTTGGCGGGAGTGTATTGTTCCTTAATCGCTCGCGCGGACAGAGAATTATGTGCGCTACTGCTTGTTACGTAAAGCGAAGAATTAAAATCACTTTATGCAAATGTTGCAATCGTACGGTCATCGGTAGGATCGAATTAATACACGACATAGCTCTGAAGTTTACACCGTAAGTCGGTGGGAGCGGCGCAAATGATACTGTGTCATACGAGAACTGATTTGCATAATCGCAGGATTATTGGCCGATCTATTTTAATCGCCCGAAGTCCAACGAATCTCATCAAGTCGAATTTTTATCGTTCTGTGTGTCTCAGTAACGTAAGGAAAGCGAACAAACTGTACCCTCAACCTTGTGAGAAAAAGGCATAGTTTACATCTTCCCTGTCATGTAAGTAACGAATTTCGTGCTAAACAAGCATGGTCCAGAATTTTCCCATACCTAACCCTGTACGTTGTCGAAGTTGGGTAATAAAGTGGCACCCCTTGTACACGCGAGTCCGTCGATTCGCTACGGCACACGTCGACATACCCTGTACCGTGGCTGAACATTGTGCTGTCCTTGCCGGCACTTTCGCAGGTACATCGGTACGTATACCTGCAATGCCTGGCAAATATTTTGACACAACTCACGCGGCGAACGTAGTTACGGAGGGTTGCGGAGGCATTTCTCTGCTTTCCTCCTCTCTTGCCGGCTTTCCGCGCTTCTCCTTCTCTTTTTCCGTCTCGCGTTTCATGTTCCTCCGATTCTCCTCCTCTCGTGCCGTCCTCTCTCCAACCCAACCGACCGCCTCACCCTCCGCCTCTCTGCGGCCGTATCGTTTAGCCGCTCGAATAGGCACGCGCACCTTTGTGAATTTAGATGAGCACCGCGTTATATGCCGCGAAAAAGGACGAAGCCGCGTTTGCGTAAAAGCTCGACAGAGATGATGCCGATCCTCGACAGCGTCGTTTTGCGGAGAGCAAAGAGAGAGACAGAGAGAGAGAGAGAGAGAGAGAGAGAGAGAGAGAGAGAGAGAGAGAGAGAATAGATAGAAGGATGAAACGGACTGGGGGTAGTAAGTGAATTTTTCTCCACCCGCTTACGTCAATTGCGTCACGAGATACGTAAGGCTTTTCACTGTTGCCGCTGATTCTTCCGCAGCTCGTGTGGACTGAAGGGCGAAAGTCGTTTATGCGCGGAATAGATACCGACGATGGGATGATATTGAATGTTAAGATTGGATATTGCGTTTTATTAGACTTTAAAATCACAGTTCAAATTTATGTTTATATTTTACTGAATATTTAAGGTAGGGCCGACGGAATGTAGGTTTTTCACCATTTTCTGGCTATTTTCTCAATTTTTTTGACCGTTCAAAGTTTTTTGACTGCACTATGATATTATAGTGGAATAATTGTGACAAAAGCTTTCATATGGCGAAGAGTCGACGAAATGTCCATTTTTTATCATCTTTTTGCACATTTTTGGATATACTTAATTTCCAAAATAATGCGGATTTTGAGAAACGGGAAACGGCTCTCCCAGTTATTTTTAACCCACCACCAGGTAGCAAAAGAGGAATTCAATCCACTGACCTTCCATTTTTCCCAAAAATGAGAAGGGGTACTTACCCCTTAAAAAATTCGCGATTTTTTAAATTGCCTGCAACTTTTGAACCAGCGGTCGAAACCTATGATAACCATACAGTTTCTTGCAGCCTTTGACGCGTATTTTCGGATACGACTATTGGCGAAAGTCAATCTTTAAAAAAATGTTTTTTTGCCTCCGAAAAATTGCTGTATTTTCGAAACTATTGGGAATTCGGAATTTTGCTTTGCGACCAGTTTTCAGGACGAGTGAAAATCTATCGGACTGGATAGTTATACATCGAAAATAAAACCAAACATTTATTTTACGTTCCTTGCCTATTTTGAAGGTTCAGTCACGTTTAGATATGTTCAAATGATCCCAAAGTACCCTCCATTGGGCGCTCAAGATCATATTATAAGGAGAAACCAGTCGAACATACTTCAAACTAGGGCTAACATTGGCGTTTATAGAACAAAATCCTATAAAAGCTATTGAGATGATTTTACTGTATTTAACTAGGTGTAATTTAAGCCAAAGTAGTACTCTTTCTTGAACGTCCAATGTCGTATTATTAAGATGAGCCAGTCAAACATGTATTAAATCGGTGTTGAAATAATATTTTGCTCCCCCAAACACCGAAAATAACGCGAATAATGTAATGACGTAAAATGATGTAAAATAGTGTTACATATTGCGAAATAATGTCAAAGTATGCAAGAAATCACGTCACTCTCTTCATGTAAAACGATGTAGAAATAAAAAGAAACTTTTTGAGCATTGAAAGGTATTATTGTGTTTTATTATAGAATGGTCAAATTACGCCAAAGTACACACCACTGGCCGTCCAATGGTACATTACTCTTTACTGTCAGATGTGTGATTACCAGATGTAGCGCTAATGTTTTCACATTTGTTTTATCTGCTAGAATCCGAGAAAATGGTGACAGAAGCAGACAGTACATTTTGCCTTCTCCCACCCAGCACAGTCGAGATACAAAGTTGAAAATTCACAAAAATGCTTAGTTTTTTGTAGGCTATCAAATGACTCCTTCAGAATTCCAATCGTCTTAGGGACTGTGCCCTTTGATTTAACTTCTTCAAAAGTGTAGACTAGCAATCCAATGGGATTAGTACGGTTACTTCTGCGAAATAGATAACGCTATTAAGTCTGTCAAGTGACAGTGAAATATTGAGTTTTAGTACCCTGTAGACTGCAACTTGAACTTCCTAATCCCAGGAAGTAACTACATGGATTGAACATTGATAAAACAAAAATCGATCTCCAAAACATTATTTAACCAGCATAAAATATTCGCCCAACAATTCACCAAAACTTGCCACTCTCAAATTAATCCTACATCCAACTTCTACAAAAGTTTCCGCTGCAATTCCTTAAACTTCCTCATTCAATCTTTGAATATTCATCCCCAGACCTTCATGAAGACAATTACTACTTACACTCGTCCACACAAGACATAAATGAGAGCGTTCAGTCTTGTTAAAATACAATTCCAAATTCCTTATCCGACTCACAGTAATTACGTCAATTAAATATCACAGGAAACATTAGGGAACTATTTGTAGATTATTAACATTCATAATTCAAAAATTCATTCAAAAATTCAACTTCCCCGCCATTTAACTTTCGCAAGAGTTGTCTTCCACTTCAATTTGGCACTCATCCTCGTCGAATTCTTAAATATTCATCTCTCGCCTTAAGACAATTTCAACCCTTCTCTGCGCTGCACCCGTCAAAACAAGGCGGAAATTAGAACTTAGCAGCTGGTTTGGGTGCAGAAGTTAGATCAGAATTCTTCGACCAGGAAAACGTCGAGTCAGACGTTAAAATTTCTCGCCCCTCCGTTTGTAATATCAGTATCTCATTTAACATTCTATTATCACAACTAACTTTGAAGTTTGCTAATGTACCTACATTCTTCTAATCAGCATTTTTTCTCCTTACATTATTCTACACACGCTTGTATTATATTTGACTTTGGCAATAAACCATATTTGTAGCAACAAACAGTTGTCGGAAATAAGATATTAATATATGGACCGTTTTCTTTAAACATCGAATAGTTTCAAATTATCAATGATTTCTACTCAGCACTTCATATGGCATGCAGTAACTTTGAATTTTCACCGATCATTAAGTGTACCCAACAATAACAATAAATAAAGCCGAAACTTGTTTATCAAATATCGAGAGTTATCGATTCAAATCCATCTCAGCCTCCGCGCGTTTAAAAAATAACTTCTGCGACACACCCCGCATCCGGAAGCTGTCCTCGAGAAGGCGTTTCCGGCCGATCGAGGCGATTGATTCGCAGGCTCGCCACTCGACGCAACATTTTTTCCCCCAAGCCGCGCTCGCGTTGGCACTCGTCCTGAATGTCGATGAAACAGATAGAATTTCGCGCCGACTGCGACCCGCCGCAGGAAGGTAGCGCGAACGAGTCGCCCGATACGTATACACGACCGGCGAAAAGGGGAGTAAAAAGAGATGTGAAAGGGGAGGGGAGGGAAGAAGGAGGGAAAAAAGGATGGGACGGGGGGGTGGAAGAGCGGTAGGTGCCGACCCAGTTAGAAGAGTTTCTATGCGACGCGTAGGACTGTCGCGATGATCCGCGAGTCGGCGGACAGGGTGGGAATCTGGCGTGTGCAGAAATAGCCTGTCGAGATCGCGAGAGACTTTTGCGCCGGTGTTGGTGAGCGCGCAGGTGTGAAAGGACGCGAGGGGTGGGCGAGGGGTGGGCGAGAGTGAGCGTCACGTCTCGCGTTTTCATCCCGATAATTCGAAACGAGCACCGGCGCGCAGCCCATTCAGGCGAAATGACACGATTCGCGGACGGTGCGCAGACATCGGCCGGCTTTAAAGCGGCACCGTTCGATGCCTTTTGATCCTGCCCGCGGGGAGTGGCCGCGGGGGGGAAGTTGATTCGGCGAGCCGTCGGACGGAAGCGACGCCGGCCGTTTCGCAGGAGTCCTGCGCAGTGGCTGATTCGATGTTCTTTGATCCTGGAGCGTGCATCAGCGGCGACGTCGGAAGGGGTCTTCTGTGGGATGTAAAGGACACTGGGCGCGTTGTTTCGTTGTCGCGGGAGGACGAGGTGGCGAGGACCGATGTCTTTTGACGCCTGGAGGGAGGAACGTAATTTGTCTACTGTGGGATGGGTGGGTTTTTGGCTTTCGAAGAGTTATTTCTTGAATATTTGGTGGTAGAGACTGGTTTAGGAGATGTGGAACTGTTATAAAGATATTGGGATTATTGTAATATTGTGTGGCTATTTTAAATTGCTCGTGCGAGATGTAAAAGAGACTTGATGGTATGACAGGACGAGATAGTTCGATCTACTGTCTTTTGACACATCAAGGAAGAGAGTGTTGTGATTTTCCTTGTATAGGATTAAGATTTTTGTCTCTGAAGAGTTGATGCCTTTTGGTCATTTGCCAAATTAGATTGTCCCGAAAGGGATTTGAAAATACTGTGAGAACGTTAAGACAAGAATTGGGGATATTGGTGCTATTTAGAATGTTTAAAATGGCACGGTGGTAATACCTTGTTCGCGGAATACCGGCATAGCTAACAAAACTATCCGAGATTAAAAGAATCCGAGCGTACTATCGATTGTTTTGAAAAAACTGTGTAATTGTTTTGGCTGACGTTCTTTGATCTCGACAACCTTTGGCAATCCCTTTTTACACAAAACAAATATTTACTGAATTGGAAAACAAATAGTTTACCGCATAGTAGTACCGAAACATCACATTCTGTTAATCAATTAAATTCAACACTCATAATGCCAATTTCAAAATGCTTTCCTCTCAATAAATAACGGAAACTCCTGGTATAAGTTCGAACCTTTTTTATCTTGTATATCAGCGTTCGGCAAAGCAAAAGAACTACGTTAATGCACAAAGAGCTATTTTTCCGCGTTTTCGTTAACACTGAATCTGACGAATTCGCAAAACCGCCGACGCGAATGCGAACTAAAACGACGAGGCGAAAGATTAATCGGGATAGCTGCTCGTACATCAATTTTCCACGCGAACTGTTTCGCGCTCGCGATTTTCCGCGAAAATAAAACGTCCAAGTGTCCAGACGGTTCGGGATCAAATGCCGTCCTCTAATCGAAATATTTGACGTTGAATTTCGAGCGTGGCTGGCAAACACGCGCACTATCTCTTTCTCTCTCGCACTCCCTCTGCGAGGTTGGATAAATTTTTTGCAAAAATAAGCCGCCCTGGTCGGCCGTTCGCGACTCGAAACAGAGCCGAACGCGTCGCATTGGCCGTCCAGCTACAGTAGGCAGCCAGTGCCGGCAAAATATTCCAACGTAAAGCGTAAAAATGACCGTCCTTTTTACGATTTTTGCGCTTCGAGGCGCCGCGATTGCGTGAGCCGTGAGAGATACGGGGGAGACAAAAAGTGGAGGCGGCCGAAAACGGGAAGGAACGGGAAGCAGGGCGGCGCAAAAAGGGTGCGGGTCTGGAAAATTTTTCGCTCGACGCGAAACAGAGGGCGTAAATCAACGTCAACTCGTTTCTATAAAGCTTAATTGAATTTCGGCGACAACGCGCGTTCCGGGCGGGACGCGTGCGGCCAGAAATGAAGGGACGCACGGCGTTCGCGTTTTTCACCGACGATGACGAGGGAGGAAAGGTGTGGGAGGTGGGACAAGAGGGGGAGAATATGTCGAGTCAGAGGTATTGAGAGCAGATATGTGATTCAGTGGCCGTTCTCCGTTAAGCATGTAGCAGACGAATATCGTCACCCGTTAAATAGTTCCTTCCTAAAAAAGAAATCCTGCTAAGGAATGATTAAGTAGAAGGCAATGTTAGCGCGTTGGATCGGACAAACTGATGTTCACGATTTCTTGTTTAAGGAGTGGTTGAAATAAATATGGGCTCTATGGTATAAATGGAAGTCTGTAGAGTGTGAGTATCGACTGTCAGTTAAGAGCATGCCAAATGTACCTATGTCTGAATTGCTCGATAAGAAGTATTCTACCGAAACATGTCATGTATAAGAAATCCTTTCCATAAAAAGGAAGAAGTGGAGAGTCGTTGCAAAATTCAAGAGAGAATCTCAAAATGCCGCAATAGGAAGTTGACTTTTTAAATCTTCGTGATCAAGGAACGTATAAAAAGATCGAGGAACAATTACAAAGCCTGAAGCATTACAGAATCAACTATTATTACGTGTACTTAGCAAGGGATCGTTTAATACGAATGATTACTTTGTTCTTACAAGTGTTGCAAGACACAATATATGTGCCCATAATTATGAAAGTGGTCTAAGTCAAGATTTAAAAAAAAATGAGTTTATCAGTTATTTCACACCACATTTGTTTACACTACATTTATTCAATGTAATTTTTTTTTTTAAATTTTGACTTAGACCACTTTCTTAATTATGGGCACATATATTGTGTCTTGCAACACTTGTAAGAACAAAGTAATCATTCGTATTAAACGATCCCTTGCCAAGTACACCCCCAACAAGTCATGTTATCGCAGTTCGTAACAGTTCAGTCGCGGAGTCAGCAGACTCTCCTCTTCTGGCGGCAAGAATCAGTTACTGTCCCTGCGTTTTCTCTGTAATCGAATCTTTTCTCTATCGGAAAGTGTCGATTGGCCGACGAGATGGTCGATTGTCGTTGGCCGGGAGGCCTTTCGTTCTCGGAATGCGAGGCGAGCGAGACCGGGAGCGTGTGATTAGTGCCAATCAAGGGACGATTTCGTGTTCTGAATTTGGGATCGCGTTAACGCGAGAAATCAATAGGCGCCGCAAACCGCGCCGATTAAGGATGCACGAGCGGGCGGAGCCACAAATCTAGAAATGCCGCGAGGCAGGCTTTCGATTTGAATGCCCGATAAATAGAATTCTACCCCTGTTCTACATTCGCTGCGCGGGCGTGTTCCATGAAACGCCGATGATGCTTCTAGGACTACTAAAATGCTGCGCTTATAGATATTAGTCTTCGTGCAGGCTTGGCGCGAGCGCCGTTTTGCAATATTTAACGTAAATTAGCCTTTGTGCGGAACAGATCGGCTCGATATGTGCGATTATACCGTAATGTGCTAATGTCTGTCAATGCAACGAGTTAAGTCTCGTGTTTTATTCTACCGCATTGACGCATCAGATACGGGTAAAGATATAAATATACTGGCTACGTCTCTAATAATAGTCACAATTCATATTTATTCAGAGTAGCGATAGCATTGTTATAGGTCACGAGCTGAATATTGACTCAGGGCGTGAATCAAACACACTGAAAATGTAAAATATCTTTTACAAGGTAACACCTGAAACGAGAACTCTTCAGGATTCAGATCATTGAAAGAACTAGTTTCCGGAATTTGATAAGGAATAATAAATAATTGCAGTAGTCCACTTCTGAAGGCCTGTTAAAAAGTTCGAGCGCCTTATCGCACTTTAATGAAACTTGAACGCTGTAATCGACATACATAGCAAACACCGAGCGACAGACGTCAAAGGCAAATTTAAAGTAACTAAATACGGCGAAAGAAGCGAAAATTCGATGAGGGTGCAATTAAAAGTTGCCGAACCGAATCGCTTCGGGCGAGCTCGTCGAAGAACAAAGCACTTTGCGACGGAATGTCGTGAAAAGTGGCCGCAGACGAGACTCTCTCACGGGAAGTGTCGAGTGGGGGGGGGTTAGAAAAAAGGGAAGACAAGAACGGCGGAGCGGCGGAAAATCAGTTTTTCGGCCACCGAGGAAATGTCAATGGGTCAATATTTCCCGCGAATGGAAAAGTTCGACTGGAACGGGTGCCGACGGTTCAAAAGAGGGCCGAAAGAAAAGCGAAGGGATGAAAACACGAAGGATTTTCGCGCGACTGTACGTGCGTTGTACGACACGTCGTTAGAAGAAGTGTTTCGGGCCCGTTCAACTTTCCCGGAAAAGTGGACGGTAAGTATCGATCGGCGTTAGCAGCTACATCCCGCCACTTTTCGACGCCAGCTCCTCGCCAAATGAGGAGCAAAACAAAGGCTCCTCCGATTCGAAACTGTCAACGCCTTTATTCCTGCCAACTTTCCTCCGCTGTTCGCGAACGCGCGAGAATTATTTCCTTTTTCCCCTTTGGCTGAAACGTAGCGCACAGTTTCCAGGAGCGTGTCGAGGATACATTTTTGATAATTGCGAGCGCAAACGGAATCGGCGAGGAGGAGAATGGGGCAAAAGAGGAGGAAAGGAACGATCTGAGAGTCTCTTGGCGAGTGACACTTCCATAGTCCTCTCGTCGAGGATGATTCACTGTGTTTAACTCGAGCTGATCAGGCTGAGGGTTGAAGCGGAATCGGACGTCGAGACTTAACCGACTCTCAATTCGATACGCTGATATAGCCGAGATCAATATACCGGTTCGCACGCCGAAGATCATTCGCTGTCCTCGTCAATCTGCTACTCGCGATCCGGGCGATCGTTTAACAGGCCGTAGCAGCTGTTTGCCGGAACATTAATAGTCTCCCGCTCCGCACGTCTGCCTTTCCTTTCCACGCACGCCTTCGGCCCCGTCTTTCGTTTTTGCGCTCTCTCGCGCTCGAGAGATGGATTTTAATAAAAACGTTTTTTGCCGATCGCTGTCGATCTACGAAGGACGATACGCGGATTAAGAAGCGGACGGCCGAACGAAAAACGGCCGTGAACGATCGCGGTGCGGGTCTGACCCGAAAACTGCCCGGTCGAAATCTACGAACGGTTTCCGTAACGCAAATCTGACGTAACAGGGTGGGGTGTAACAAAAATGAAAGGCGTGTAATCGGATGTCATTGTTGTGGCCGGTGGGTTTAATCAGCGGCCGATTAATCATGCGAATTACGGGCGTCATTTATCAACATCAGGCACATCGTGCGTCGAATTTCATCTATAGTATGTGTCATGCAAATGTCTTACCTTGTCGCACGCTGTACGCACGTTACACCTGTGCGCGTTGCTCGTGAGTGACGGTTAGGTACCGTATAAATTCTCGAAAAGGCGTAGTATTCTAACTATTTCAGATCCTGTTAAAATAAGCAGCACGAAGAAGGATAGACATACATTTTGCACATTCCCGTAGTTTCACGCCAGAAACAACTTCGCGGCGCAACATAATACCGCGCGAAACAAAATTGCGGTGCATTACGTAAACCACTCCAATTTTCAAATCCGACTCAGATCCTGCGAGCTATCCAAATACTTCCCAAACTTCCGCGGCACCTTCGACCGCTCAAAGTATCGCGTAACGTCCCAAAACGCTCCGTAAAACCGAATTTCTACGATTTTCAATTTCTCCCATAACTTCCTCGAGACAGACACTTCGCAGTCTCCCGCGAGTCTTACTTCGCTCGACAAGAATCTCCCAACGTAACATCCCATGACATCCGAGCCACTCTACCTCGAAGAATTACATCACCGGCCAACGCGATTTTCTATTTATCCCACAACTTCCGTCCGTCGACCTCTGCGTCTGATAAATAAATCGACGATGAATCGAGCTTTGGCCCTCTCTCTCTCTCTCTCTCTCTCTCTCTCTCGAACAAGTGCCGAGAATTGGGTCAGCGGTCCGGGTCTCGAAAGACACCGAAAGCAACCCCTCGGAATTTCGGGACTCAGATCGAAGCGCCGAGCCGATCAACGGTCGCGAACATTCATTCTCGTCGCCGGTGTAAACGCAATAGTTTACGATCGGCAGCCAAGAAGGTTCGGCCGTCATTAATTCTCGCTGTTATGCGGAGGATGTCACTGGCGACCGGTTTTGCCAACGAGTAGAATCGTCGCGCGTCCGATTCGACGTACGATCCATTCGTCTTTGGCGGCGTTAATGTTCGTCGGGGGGTTGGCGAAGTGGAGGGGGGCGAAGGGGGGAAATAAGATTCGGAACTCGGCGAGAATCTTCGGAGGAAGCTTCCTCGTCGCCGAGAGCCTCTCTAACTCGGAAGTTATTGAGAACGAAAATGAGATCGGGCGACGTGCCCGGCGACCTTCCGCGCCAGTCAATCATACTGTGTAATCCGGGCCGAACTCTTTCCACCTTCTTCTTCTTCTTCTTTCACCGCCCGTACCTTCTCCTTCCGAACGTTATCCTCGCGTCCGGACCTATTTTCGCGAGAATCCTACCTAGTTTAGCGCGGCTGCGAATTGCGCGACTGATTGCGGGAGAATGTAGCAAATTCGGGAGCGGACGGATTGTTGAAAGGATGGTGGTATCAGCTTGTTCACGGTTGGCTTATACGTAATATGGATTGATCTTTTGTATAATTATACAGTTTTCGGCGATTTCGGTCACAGAATAGACAATAGCTCAACCAATTAATCGACAATGGATTTCAAAAAACATTGCAAACAACCGATTAGAACTAACATAACAGTTTTAACATAATAGTTCTAATCGGTTGTTTGCAATGTTTGCAATGTATTCTGTGACCGAAATCGCCGAAAACTGTATAATTATACATAACATTGACGGTCAAAAACTTAATAATTTTACATTGATCTTTTGGTAATTTTTCCGACATCTATGTCCCTTTAGGTTTTCTTCTTTTTGGTCCGTACTTTTACTCCGACTGATTTCGGAGATACTCAATTTTAGAAGTGATAGATATTTGGGGGAGTTATCATGATTTTATTCATAATTGGCTTTTGTGTCGTTCGACGGAACTGCTTATTTTCAAATTTTTACGATAATCCTGCGTAAGGTAACGCAGCAAAATTGAACGATTAACCCAGAAAGACTACATGAAAAGAGCACAAAGCAGTCTATTAAATCGATTACATTATAACTTCATTTACCGTTATATTACATAGGTAGGTACACGTTAAATCGTAACTGCATTTTAAACTACGCGATGTCACGCGAATATCGTTAACGAGGTTCGTTATCAGCCTGCCGGACTTTCGTTCGTGCAACGGTACGAAATTTCAAGTACAATACCTCTACTCCCGTTTTCTTTAACACCGAAATAACCCACGCTGCTCGTTCACGAATTTGTTCAGTCAGCCTCGTTGGCAGCCGTAACGAAAAGTCAAAATTTCACCTCGCGTTCTGTCCACCTTCCGACTTTCGTCTACCATGTAACGAAGAAGAAAAATAACGCGATATTTTCAAAAGAGATCGCATGCGCGCGCGCGCGCACTCGTCACCGACCGGCAGGATCAACGAATCGCATCGATGCCGAGTTAGCAAAGCATGAATATCGACAAGCGAAGCGTGTCGGTGGCCATCATTACGCCGGGTGCGCATTATTGACAGCTTCGGGCCGGTTCGGGCTTCAGCAGAAGTCAGCTGTCCATTAACTATCGCGCCGTGCCAAGATTACGCAAACTTCGGCTTGGATTTCGGACGCGTAAATAAAGTTTATCGACACGGTAGTCGGCGCCGCTCGTTTCGCCGATGAGAGTTAGGGCCCGGCCTTTATGCGCAGTTTTGCCCGAAAGATGTTTAGAGAAGCGAGGAATCCGCGAGAACGAAATTATATCGATATTCCACCGCATTATGACGCCAATTTCTCGATGGGCGAAATGCGCTAGTCGAGTCTGTCGCACGTAATTGCCATCCGTGGCGAGCGGAAGAAGTATCTTTCGAGAAGGTAGACGTTTGATACTCTCGTAAAACTGGTAAAGCGTAAGCGAATTTTCATGGGAAAAGTTTGTACAGGGATACTAGCTCTGAATTGGCAAATTCTTGTCGAGTTGTAATGTTGATTGAAAACGTTCGTTTGTTTGGAATTGTATGCTGCACGGTTTGACATTCGAAGTCATTAATTTCACCGATGACCGAAGTTGGAGTGCAAAGCTCAAAGCGAAGAGTAGTAATCTCGTAATAGGCAAGGAGCAAATCGATGAAAGGATCGTGGAAGGATCCGAAGGAAACGGGGTCATCCTGCGGGACGCACGACAACAAAAGCCACCCCTTTAAATTTCAAAATTGCCACCCTCTCGGCCGGCACGGGCGCAAGGCGTGTCTTAAGATGCCGCTCAAGGAAACAGGGGGATGCACTTAAATTAAATTAGAAGCGCAAGGCCTTTGCCGCAATGAAGGACACGTAGACAACGACGACGACGACTACCACGTCGCCGGCAGACAGTTTCGCGGATCTTTCTTCGGCCTCCTGTCCTTCTTATTTCGCGGGCCGAGAGTGCCTCGTCGTTAATTCGCCGGGAATTCGTAACGTCGGCACGTTTCCCTTCTCCACGGCCACGAAATTATTTTGCCGACGTAACAAACCGAGAAGCGCGAGGTAGACACTCGCCGTAAGCGGAGCCGCTCAAATTAATTACGACGAATCAACGTCCTGCCGACGTCTCGGAGAGGCAGAAATCTCTTCCGTGTCCTGCAAACGGAATTCCCATCTTCCCGATCTCAATCAGGCCAAATTACACTTCGCCGAACAGCGTCTCCGTTTCCACATCGTCGCACTGCTAACCTCCGATACTCGCCGAAAATCACCAACCTCCCCCGTTCACCCTCCGAGACGTCTCCCGAACAGAAACATCCCTACGCTCTACGTTACATAATAAAAGAAAGAACACATTGTATCGCTCACCATGATCATCTCGGCTGGGCAAGTTCGCAGGGATTCGCTTCGTTCCCACCCGCTAACGAAGAGGATTACACCGACTTCCGTCCGCGGAAGTAGTACTTTCAGCACGTCCTAAACCACCTGCAGGTACTTCTCGTACGCTGACATCATCGGCTCCCCCGTGTTCCACCTAACCCTCCTCGGGCCCCCTCCTCCGCCACCTCGAATGAGGCACGGGAGTCTGTGCGGCGCGTGCGCGCGCGCGATATTCTTCGAAAATTTCCCCGGAGAGGCGCCCGGCGCGACGACGAATCTCAGGAATCTGCCGACGTCCGCGTCCGTAACCGGCGCGTCGTGCGATCGTTGTCGCGCGAGCGGACTGTCGATCGATCGGCAAAAGATAATTGGTAGCAATCGGCGTGAATCGCGAAACGGGCAAACGAGTCGGCTCGCTTCGTCTGTCGGGATCCTCTCTGCGCCTCCGGTCCGCTTGAAAGCTCCGCTTCGCTCGGTGCGCAGTGGAGAACTGAGCGAAGTGCCGGCCGGCCGAGCAGCCAGGCGGGCTTTTCCAACCGGCTTAACCAATCGCGTCCTCTCTCTCGCTCTCTCTCTCTCTCGCTCTGTCTCGCGCCTTCCCCCTCCCTCCCGCCACCCGCTACGGCGAGCGTGCCGGCGCACCACTCTCCTCTTCTAGCCTTACGCGCCTGCCCCCTCCCCCTCGTTCGCCTGCGTCCACCGCCGAGCTCTCCTGCTCATCTTCGTCTGGCCAACGTCTCCCTCCTGCTTCCTCGCCATCTCTCTCTCGCTCCCGCTCTCCTTCTCTCCCTCTCCCCTCTCGCTCGCACGCTGCGCACGTCTCCCTCCCGCCGACCCTCGCCCTCTTTCCATCGCACCCACGACGCCGCGCTCGCGAGTCTGTCTCTCTCCGGCTCTCCTTCCGGACGCATCTCGAACAGTCTGCCGCAGCATCGAGCCCAGGGGGCTGGCCGATATGGGATTTACCCTCTTGGCTAAATAAATTTTTACCCTCCGACCGCCGGCGCCACTGTTGCCAATCAAACTCTTGCCGGCCCCCCCGCTTGTAATAGACGGAGACGACAAATTGTTTTGCAGCTCGCTTGGCTACGCGCGCGATTGCTAATTTGTTTCATGGCAGCTGAGCAAGGGTGGCGGGGAGAGGGTTGGTTGCTTGGGTCGTCGTACGACGGCTGTAGACCCCAATTTTCCGAGTTTCCGTAGGAGTTGAAGTATGGAGGTGGAGAGGTTTTTTTTCCCCGCCGCTCGGCGGAGAGTTGTGAAATGGCGGAGAATTGAAATTTAGAAATTCAAATCGTCGCACGGGTCGACATAGGGTGGTTCTCTTCCGCATTGTTAAGTATCCTCGGCGGCGACGCGAGGATCGTTCTCGCCAACTCCTCGGGACGGGCAGGTTTAACGGTATATGGAAGACCTTGCTGCGTAAGTGAGGATATTTCGCGAAACTATCGTCGGGAAGAACTTTTCTGGACGTTTTGACCAATTGCAGCCTCCCTCCTCCCTCCCGCTTGTAGCTCCTATACACTCTTTCTCGGCAGCGCTTCCGTTGTCATCGTTCACTACCACCCTCTCTTCTCTCGTTCCCCACCCTCAGTTCCGTGTTTTCCACCCTCTCTTAACCTCTTCCTTTCTCCTCTCTCTCTCTCTCTCTCTCTCTCTCTCTCTCTCTCTCTCTCTCTCTCTCTCTCTCTCTCTAGCTTCAACTCTGCCTCTATCTTTCTCCCACTCCCAGCCATCGCATCCAGACGTCTACAGAACAGTCTGCCGCGTCCGCTGCGAATGTAGCTTGCCGGCAACGGGCGCACTGGTCCGCGAGATAAAAAGGAATAAATGCGGGACACGTAAAAATATCTGACGCGGGCAACGACAGGGGCTGTTGCGAAATTTACAACGATTCCCCGCGGGTAAGCCCCGGCAACGGAATTTCGAAGACTCCTTCCGCGCGGCGCGTTACCAACTCGCATTTAACAAATCCGACGAACTTTTCTGCCCGCCGGCCTCCGTCCGCGAGACGTACGACATTTCTCCGGGATAATGCGCATTCACCGTACTTTAGCCGCGTTTGCCTTCAGTGTGCCGGGGACATTGTCTTTCCGACAAACGTCCGTAGGATGAATTCGACGACGCCGGGTGCGTCGATATATGTTTAGAAACTGAAAAATTAGAAATTGCCTCGAGCTATGGCTCGCTTTTCACGTTTGCTCGGGTTTTGTGGTTCGCATTTCGTTGCTGTCAAGGAAATGTTACTGATTATGAACTGCAATTATCTGAATCTAGTAGCTACATAACTACTGTGAATAAATATTTACGCTCATCTATTTAGAAGAATTGTAGAAACCGAGAATTCTGTTATTGTCGTGTAGGTTTCCTTATAAGAAGATAACAATATTAACAGAATGTAAATATACATTTTTATATTTTTGAGTGCAAATACGGTTCTGTCGCGCGTGTTGAGAGTCGAGGCGTCGATGGCAAAATTCAAAGGAAAAGAGTTTATTACCCAAATCAGATCTGAATATTCCTATTTTACGTTATCTAACACAAACAAATAAAATAAGAAAAAAGGGATACATTTTCACATTTGTCTATTGTTAATATCGTATTCGGACAGTTGTAGAGAGCAGGTGATTAATTCAAACCTACATTGAATTCTGACACGGCGTCATGGAAGGCCTTCACGAACATTTTTACGAAGTGCAATTCATGTCTTAAGTGGAAACTGTTAGACTTGCCCGCGAATTCAATGCTCACATCGTCCCTCCATGGTCGCCTTTTGTTGCTGGAAAATAATGTGGTTCTTTCATGTTTCCGTACCCCGACACTGGGATGCGATTTCCGTTTCCCTTCACTTCCGGTAACGACCTCGGTGCTGTCGTCCATGTGCATTTTTCCTGGGGACGGTTTGCTTCGCTTGATCGACCAATTGAAATGCCTAGAAGCGTTATTAAACGGAACTGGAACAGTCTAATAGTTGAATACAGTGGTGCTAATTGCATCACGAACTCTGCGAAAGAGATCAATGTAAAATCCGGTAATGTTGATGTGCAAATTCTAAGGTTGTTTAAAATACATCAATACATGTTTAAAATAGTTAGTCTTTCCTTCAAATTCCCACCAATTCTCCTGCAACTCAACTTACACCATCAACCTGAAAAATTCATTATCTACAAAACCCTGTAAAAACTGCAAAACAAAATCATCCAAGTTTGTTTACATCCCAAACAATGCGTGATTCGCATTCCGTCATCCGATAGTTAACTTTCACTCTCAGTTCCATTCAACCCTGCTACTATTCACACAATTCACCGAATCCAAGCACGTCATTCGTGCAGTCCGAGGAACGAATCCGATTCAGAGCTAGCGGGAAACCTTTTGTAGCGACTTGGAGAGGAATGAAAGATCGACTGTGTCGATAGGATTGACGAAAAGCCTGGTTCGCGCGAACGTGCCAAGCCGCAGAGCGATCGAAGTGCGTGAATCCGTGTCCTGGCAGGACTCGAAGACTGCGGCGACCTCGTCCAGGACAGTGGCAAAATCCAAGTGAGTTCACGGGACAGCCAAGACGCCTGTACCTTGTCAACTGTGTACTTCCGAGGATTAAACTGAAGGGGTAAATAGAAAACGAGCATCGAGATGTTGTCCAAAACATTCAGAGTCGTGTCTCTCAAAGGACCCCTTTGAAAGACATACGTATGTGTATGTGGAACGTTGACGCATAGAAAAGAAGCGTAAAAGCGGTTTCATGAGAAACCACGCGAACGGATAGTCGATCTACAGATACAGAACTATTGGGGCAACAAACGTCGAGGCGTTAACCTTTTTCCTTTTAGAATATTGATAAAAGATGTAAATAATAATTAAATAAATATATAAAACATTAGCGTATAAATTGAATTAGGTCACCGAAATTGACGTTCAGTAAATTGTCAATAGAAAATGCGACAACCTCTTTGCCCGGTTCGGTCAGAACACAACGTTCGATTTAGACTATAAACAAATTAAGTAGCGCGAACTTAAAAAACGTCAGACCCACAAATTATCGATAAAATCTCAATTTCTAGTCCTATGAATATGTAAAAGAACTTAAACTTTCCCGATAGGAACATTCTAGTCGTGGCTGTAAATCATCGTCCCACACTTATAATCAGTTACCAAAAACAGCTGTGGGAAAAAGTACGATTACTACCAAAGAATCGAAGTGGCCAAAAATACCCGCTTAGCATCGGCACGCGACTCGGAAGTCAGTCTGAACAGCGAACGTTCGAATAAGTCATCATACTCTTCCACCTCGTCATATCTTTCTCAGCCCGTCAGAGTCGAATAGCAGAGGGGGAAGAAATCGGTTCGCAGACGGTTCCGCGCGCGTGCCAAACAGTCGAAGACTCTGGCGGCGGACGTGATTGAGGCCTCACTTTCGAAGCGGAGCCGGGCCCCGTTTTCTAAGTCGCGAATTTATCAGCCGGCTACCTTGCGGGGCCACGATTTATCCGGGAGAACGCCGCGCGAACTTCGCCGGGCTCGAAAGTTCGACTCGTAAACCAAATCCTGACCGTCGGGGACTCGATGAAATTTTCATTCGGCGCCGAGGACATGCCGCACTGATAAAATCGATCGCTCTACCGACCGCGAGCGCACGCCCCAGTATCCGAAGACTCGGGGGAGGAGAACAAAGAGGTCTCAGGGAGGAACGAAAGTGCGCCGGAGGAGGAAGAGAGTGATGGAGAGAGAGAGAGAGAGAGAGAGAGAGAGAGGGAGAGAGAGGGAGAAGGAATGCAGGAAATAAGAAGAGAGGACGAAGCCCGGAGCCGCGTAATCGCGGTACCCAGCTGGCGGCGGGAGAAACGTGATTGAGCCTCAACTTTCGGCCAAAAGTTCCGAATTTACCTGCGAATTTCATCCTCGATCGTCCGCATCGGAATTCCGCGGATAAGCTCGGCTCGTCGCGGGAATGAAATTTTTATTCGCACGCGAGTGCTCAACTCGATCCGGAGACGGTGTACGTACAGGTAGAAGCGCGAAGGAATGCCAGGCGGATTGACGGGAATTTTGATGTCGCCCGTTATCAGCAATAACGGCCATTGGAGGAGTGAAGATAATCGAAGGTTAAGCTTGAACGAAAGTGGAAGTCTCTTGCCACTGTACAGTTGGCAACTGATCGGTGGAAATATTGACTGTGACGTTTTATTGTATCAATGATTTACGCAGAGCAGTGAGGGTGAACCCCGTCTGGCTCTTATGGCATTTCGGTGGTTTTTCTTTCAGCTTCCAACTCTAGACGTCCTGATCCTGGCATAGAGGCAAGATCCGAGTGCAATTAGCGAGTAAGCTTGCTCCTCTAGTCGGGGCCGCTGCGAGCAGATTTATCATTTCGCTGAGCGCGTGACGTAATCTGATTCCGCTTGCCACGACGTGATAAACACGGCTGGATCGGTGAATAATCCTTGCGAAGGATGAGCGCGATTAAATGGATAAACGGCGATAAGTAACGCGGACTCGAGCGTCGTAAATAAAATGGTTCTAGAGTTTATTTAATTGTCGACTCTAAGCGCCGGCCATTTAAATCCCTGTTAGGTGCGGAGAAGTGATAAGAGCGGATGTTCGCCCTGTGTCATCGCCGCACCAGTAGTCTAACCGGATATTACCGCCACTAACACTTTTGCAAGTAGCTCAGGATAGAATGAATTGTACGAGTCCGTGCGAGTACTTATTGAGCTCTGACCGTATGATTCTTTTCAAAAATGAATTTTATGTGAGGACAGAGTATGTCGGGAAGTAACAGTTTAGATAAGCAAATACAAACATAGAAGATCGGTTTGGTTTTAAACACTACAGCTCTAAGAAACGAGACCATATTCTGATTAACGCATACGATCGTTTACGTTAACCCATTACCCACCGTAATACAAAAATACAAAAATACAAAATGAAATTAACTGTACACTTAGAAGTTGCAGTCATTAAAAGAAAACAATTTGAAACTGTGTCCCAAAAATGGGACATTGCCGGATAATGGATTAAATTGGGAATAGAAAAATGTGTAAGTATTTGAACAGACGTTTGTGTTCTGTGCATTTATCTATCGAATGGTTTCAACATTTTGCATATAGGACGTTTTGAAAATAGACTGCTCACGAAGATGGGAACAAAATATATTTCTAAGTTAAACTAATGTAATCTAATGTTATATACCCTTTTATATGTTCTTTGCATATACACACATTTGCCCTGTATCGAAATGTCGCTAATAACCCTTGCTTGTGGTTGATGCGACACTAAATAACGAAATAAAAAAATATAAAAAAAGAATATATTCTTCGGTCCATTGTCTTTCGCGCATCCATCGCTGCCCGATATTTAGGGAGACTATTTTTGAAAATTCACGGGCAGGGTTTTAGATGAGGGGCTAGGAACGACATGAAGAACGCGGCAAAAGTCAAGGTAGGAGATGTGCTTCGTAAGGAGCCTACGTGAGCGTCGGGCCGGCATCGAACGAAACGTGATCGAGGCCTCACTTTCGAAGTTGCCTGCAGTGTACTCAGTCAGTTTGTCAGACGTGCGGCCCGCTCGGTTCCCTAACGACGAAGAGGCCACGCTTTTACCTGACGAGGACGCTTTTACGGGCGCGTGACGTGCCATTTTCATTGATGCATTATCGCCAGAGCTGCCTTTTCACCGACAATAGGAATGCGGCGAAATGATTCACGGCATTTATGCGGATTTCGGCAACGCCGGACGCACGGGTGACATCCTTGCGTAGAAAGTAAGGCGGATCTAAAATGCTGCCGGCGTAAAGGTTCTTCGCGTACTTCGAAAGAAGGTGGGGCGTATGTAAAACCTGATTTGGGAGTGTAAGTGGTTATGCTGGATGTTACGTTTCTGTTCATCCACGTGGAATTTGAATCATTATTCATTCAAAGCTCCATTAGGAACAATGTACGCTTTGTACTCTATGTATCTGGCGCTATGAGCGCGCATATGTGAACAAACCGATTGATAAATATGATCATTTCTTATTAGACCATTTCGTTATATCTACACAGGAGCAAGTTTTAAACGGGAACGCAAATGATCAAGGAATCTTTTAATGTATACTTCATGTTCTGTGCTCAGGTCGCTGCTGAATGTGACACAATGTGAAGCATCGATCTCCGCAATGAACTGTACAGAGTCTAAAAACTTATTCTAATAGCGTATCGCTTACTAATGGAATGTAAGAAGGTAGCGGCGTCCCATCGGTAACAGGATGACAAGATCTACTTTAACCAAAGACCACTGCCGCACCGTACTCTCAAGCCCGCCGCGACGGCAGATAGGCTTTGACGCGGTATCGTAAAGTCAGGCCGACCTTATGAGAATATCACACACGACGTAGCAGTATTGAAAGTGTGCCCGGGTCGTTGCGTAACGGGCGACTGCGGTAAAACGTTCGAACGGGACAAATAGTCATGTGACGTCTTCGAGTCGATCGTCGACGGGATCGTGCAAAAGTCGAATAAACTGGTAACGTGTAAACGAAAGTTTACGGATTAGTTTTTACGTTATTTATATCGATCCTCCTCACTGATGGCGTGAACCGCACAGTACGTGAAATGAGAAGCGAATGTGGATAAAGATAATTTTCTTCCTTTTTGGCGTT
Source organism: Anoplius nigerrimus (assembly GCA_914767735.1). Lineage (NCBI taxonomy): Eukaryota > Metazoa > Arthropoda > Insecta > Hymenoptera > Pompilidae > Anoplius > Anoplius nigerrimus. The sequence goes on along the minus strand of OU612088.1, from coordinate 9,612,537 downwards.
TCGAATTTAATTGTTTCCCATTGATTTTGTCTTTTTTTCTTTTTGAATATACAATTTTAAAATCTTTGACTTTCCCCGTTATTACAATATATTTTCCGCAGCAGCAGAGACTGCTTAGTAACCTTAACAAAACCTATACTTTGAATTATAGGAGGAAAGATCAAAAACAACGTATCACTCTGTGAAATTGTTGATTTATTCATTTTTTTCGATGCATCAACGCACTCAGAGGGGTTTCGATGACTAAAAGAAAACAATGCGAAGATGGGTACCAGCCGGATAGGAATGCAATGAAACGTAACGGAGCGAGCGGAAGTGCGCGAATACAAACCGGAAGAGCCGTCGATTTTACTTTCGCGGGGCGACATTATTGCGGACTCGCCGTTGTGGGAAAATGGATCATCCGCGCGTTGAAAAGCAATGACGAGGCGCACGCTCAATTCTCCGTCTCCACTTTCATTCTCGCCCCCTCTCACACCCCTCGAATCCATTGCCGAAAAGGAAAGCTGCAGTAATAAAATCCCTATACCCGACTACAGTTTTCACTAGCTTCAACTTTACAGAATTTTCTCATATACAACTTATTTAATTACACGCAATTCCTTCCTAATTCCTTTTCCTATACCATACTACCCTCTTTCTTTATCTTTACTTAATAAACTGCTCTCGAACGCAATCCATAATTTAAAACTATTTTTTACCTCGACCGAATACAAATGCTTTCTTTCGAACGACTATTTTTCCCGACCCTCCGCATAAAACGAGTCGCAGGTGCACAATGACGAATTACGCCGATCTGGATTAATTATGAAACCGATCCGCCGTTCGTAAGTATAACCCCGCGCCCCATAAGGAATGCATGCTGACACAAAGGTCGGCGGGTTACGGATCGCAGGCAGGGCTCGGCGCGAAGGGCTGTCCCTTCGAATTATTTAAGCGCGCCAACGCGAGCCGTCTCGCGACATTGCCGGCCGATTTGAATTTCAAATGAACGCACGTCGCCCCGAAAATTTGCCCTATCCGCCGAGCTCGTTTCTCCAGTTTGTCGCGACTCTCGCTCCCGCTGTCGCTTTCCCGAGGCTCTCGATCAAGCGACGCTGACGCGGGCAAAAAATATTGGATCCGCGCGAGTCTCTTATAGGCGAATATTCGCACGGCCGGCATGCGATATCGCGCGGCCGCCAGCAAAGATGAAAGGGGAACACATTGTTACAGCGCCGCGACGTGCATTATACCGTTCCATGCGTCGCACTTGTGCCAATATGCCGGCCTTGCGTACGTTAACGTGCGCTCGAGTGTGCGCGTACGTGCGCGGCTGGCCGGATTCGTACCAGGGCATGCACATGTGCGTATGGACGTACTATAATACATACTGTTCTCGGCGTTCTTCGCTGTCGGAGGATAGAGCCGTTTTAATATTGGCCCCGCAGAACAACGTGTGTCAAACACGAATTTTGCTTAACACAATGCTCGGGCGTGGTGACGGTTCCTCCGCCAAAGGCCCGGGATCTTCCATAGTGGGATCTGGGTCAAACTTATGCAATGACGAAAATAATGGACTTGACACTGATGAAACGTTTTCAAATTAGTTAAGAGTGGCTTTAATGGGAAAGTATTGATTTAAGTAGACGTTTAATAACGTTTTCGTCATACCGTCCGAAAGTTCTTTTTGACGAGCCAATAACAAGATATGCGCGAAACTTGTTGGGATATTCGTATCTGAGAGTGTCTCAGGGGCTGACTGTCAAAGGACTGGAAGGATGTTGGAAGGAATAAGAAATCGGTGACTTAATAAGTCGATCGTCTCTTCCTGGCACGATACAGTGGAAGTTTCATGATAAAACGCATATGTCCCACGTACCTGTCAGACGGAACTCGGAATTCGAAATACTGCTTACACACACATGGCAATCGCACGTTGCGCCAAGAATCGATGCATATTGCACGAGAATCGCAATACAGCTGATGTAGTCTGGCAGCCCTGTGTACTGTCCGTTCACATCAGCGGTCCTTCGGCTTAGACCTTCATCGGTTCCATGCCCAAATTTCAATCACCTCGTAACTAGCATCCTTACAATCCGCATCCAACTAGGCCAGCATTCATACTCGGTCTCAATGCCGACCTTCCGTTCGCCAAACATTTTAACGTTCGAGACTTCATTCAGCGCTCAATGCGATAATTACGTCATTGTGCCAACTTAAATCAACATATGCGCAGATAATCATGGGTAATTACAGTGTTTAGTCTGGATAGCACGAGAGGTCCATCCCTCACTCACCCTCGACGTACCACCGACATTCAATCACTCCAATCTCCCCTCGGCACGGTCAATTTAAATTTCGGCGAGATGCTACCGGTCGGCCGGCCGCGTCGAAATACCGATCGATTCCCCTCGAATATCGTGAGAATCGGCACAGAGTCGTTTTGAAGGTAGACAAGAAGATCGGGCGAGCGTGCGGGAGCGCGCGCGCGCGCGCGCGCGAGCGCACACGCAAAAGAAAAGAGCGAAACCGGTTCCCGATTTTACAGGTGCCGACTCGGTCATCGATCGACGTGCCGGCTCCTCAAAGGAAATCTAAAACACTTCCTCGACGCGAACGTTCGCCTACCCCGGGGGCCAAGTGGGTCGAACCGGAAGAGAGCGAAGGAACGAAAGCGATTTCCGCACTCGCGGTGCATACCGATCGTCCGCCGAACCGAAATCACTGACCTTCCATGACCTACAACAAAAATGCCCTCCGTAGCCCAATTTCTGTCTGCCTGTCATCGGAGCGGGAGGAACGAAGACGAAAAGTAGCTCATTCTCAAACTATTTCGACGAAATTGACGCTTCAAGCTGACCGCCGAGAGGGTGGGGAGGGTGGGGGGCGTATCGATTTTTTGGCGATATCCGTTTCGGCGTGATTTTCGCGGTCGTCGCCCGACGCGTAAATTGTGCATCCATTCAGAAAGGCACTGTCACGGGACGATAGTAAAACACGCAGGATGACGGTGGAGATTAATGCGACGCCTACGGTGTACGCGCACGGCGTCCGGGGCAGGTGGCGATAATTAGCATTATTTTTACGCGACCGGAGACAGCCAGCCTGCCGGAATGCCGTGCCAGGATGATTTGGTGATTTTTTCGACGCCGAGACGCTCTTCAGGTACGTTCGTTATAAATTACCATACTACGGTCGGGGCCCGTTCGTCGGCGCTCGGTCGTCAATGAGAGAAACGACGTGGGACCGAAGGCAGGAGGAGGGGGAGAGTATTATTAAGCCTGATTCACACTTCGACTGAGAGGTTTCACCATTTCCACGTATCACCGACGTCCCTTTGCTCGTCATTGTCCTATAACATAAGCCTGAGGACCACGCCAAGTTCTCACTGCTATCGGCCTACTTTTCGTACTCTCTCTCACTCTGGTCGGCTTGTGTGTGTTCTCCTCCTCCCTCCCTCTCTCTCTCCCTCTCTCTCTCTCTCCCTCTCCCATACACGCACACGCACACCTCGTACCTCACTCCATCTCTGCGGGCGGCAATTTACACGGGTGCATTACCGATTCGGCTTGTTTCAGAAGACACTTGACCCTATCGCATGACGCGTATGCACAGTGTTCGACAGCGTCTTCGATCGAGTGGATGGATTCTCGGCGGTTGCCCGCCGACATCCTCGGACGTATTTCGTCGAATCTGCCGATTTAATGAAGCGTGCTTCGTAGCGTCCGATATACGTGTAATCGTCTGGAAGCGATGTCATACAAGATGACTCAAATGATGCCGGCCCCGCTCACGGTAGCTTTACGGTACTTTTTTTTCCCGCCACACTTTTGCCATGCACTTTGCGCCGCTCGGTATTGAAAAATGATCGTCAACAGCGAAACGTAAGCTGACTTCGGACGTAAAGGCGGCGACGTCGGGTCGTCTTTTTTGCGTGGCCGTTCCAATTTTGGGAAAAGAGTCGTTTCAAAGAGCGACCGCGCGCAGCGGGCCTCGAAGGGATCGATTTCAAATACCAGTTTTTTTTTTTTTCAAATAAAGTTTTCGGGAATATGTTCTCACGTTTCGGTCACTTTCGTCGCGTAAATCAATGTTGAACAAATTTTACGACCGCCGGGGAAGGTGTCGCGTAAAAATCGTGTACGAAGGTGGGAATCTTCGATTCGTGATCGCCTCTTGGGAATTTATGAGTGAATTAGTGACGGAAGGTCAGGGCTTAATGACCGCCGAGTGGTTTTCAGAGAAATCAACCCGTGGCCCAGACTTTACCGTCTCGAAAGACTCATCAATGCTGGTTTAAAGTATCCGGCCGCACCTCCGTTAGATTCCTCCACCTGCTCGCTGCACTTTCTCCGTTCATTTGTTTTCCAAAAACGTTCCTCCCCGCTCGCCGACACACTTTTAAACCGATGACCCACGCGTCACGAAACAATGAGGAGCCCGTCCGAGACATCGAACCGAATCTATGAACTCTCTCTACGCCACCGACAGCTAAATACCCTCATTCCTTTTCTCCCGTACCTTTCACAACTCCTTATTCTAATTCTCGCACATCTTCAATCCCAATTGCAACGCAAACCTTTCACGCGTTCCCAGACGTTCTCGCACGATCATGCCGGCAATTACGGTAGGCGACCTTAATTAAAACCTGGAGCGAACTCGAATTAATTGTTTGCTTCGACCGATGTCGTTAATTGCAACGGAACGAATTATTACGTCAACGCTCTTACATTAATCGGCGCAATTAAGTTCCGCGCTCAACCCGGGGCCCAGCGTCATAAAAATGAGCGAAAAATGTACAAGAAAATTCGTCTGACGCACAGATCGAGATACGCACGAGTCAAAGGAACGCCGAGCTGCTCCTTTATCCTATCCTCACCCGTGACTGGCCACGATCTATTAGACGCTTATGATTTATTCAAATCATTTGCCGTAAGCCGGGCGGCGCGCAGTGGTCCCGGCCGAGATCATTAATTCTCATCGTTAATTCTTTTCGGGTTAATTAATTCCACTTGGTCGTGTAAACGCAGCTAAGTATATAAATAGACTCGGTTCGCGAAGGCCCCCTTTCACCGGTGGCTTTGACGAGTGCGTAATCTCGTATTCGGTGAATACGCACCGAGCAGTCCGAGTATAACGGTCCGATCGAAGGCCGGCTAATTCGCGATAATCTCGATCTTCGACCCGATAGACGTTAGAGATATACACGCCCATACGTGATCCGACACGGTCGGCAACGGGCCTCGCGATCGAGCCTCGCTGCTCGGCGTTAATTCCCCACGTTAATTCCTGCCAGGACTGTCGGGCACGATGATCGACAGGACCGTGGCTTCGAAGAGCGAGTTATAAGGAGACTCGTCATTACTATTCAAGCTCTCGTAAAGCGCGCTCGATAAACGGACGATCGCCGTGTCGACGTTTCGCTTTATTGTGTCGCTCTTATTAAGATCTTTGCGACTCGGTTAGCTCACCTACGTGTCCCCATGTGTGTATTATCGCAGGATTCGCCGAGTGTCGGCTTTCATGCGCAATACGTATCCGACTCTTACCTCCGGTTGATATTTACTCTGCTAAAAGCCTTCAGTCCTCCTCGATTGGCTTCGGCTCCGCGAGGAGAGCTCCTCTCATTACGTTCGCGATTGGGTTGAAGGATCATTTTCGCGGGAGAGCGGTGGGGAATGTCAGAGGTAAACACGTTCGCTGTCGAATCGTAGAAAACAATATTCTGGCTCGGCTTATGAGGTTCTGCGGAATTGATTACTGCGTATGATTCGAACGTGTCATGCATATGACTGGTAGCATGAAGCTTGCGCGTATGTTCCGAATTTATGTGCGGGTCAATCTACGATTTTCAAAGTTCATAATGTTCGCGACACATTTCTTTCGGTGGCAAACGTCTACTTTCATTCAATTATTGCGAAGCTAATCACTTGTAGAGGCTAATATAACAGACGAACAGGCGGAGTCTTACGGAATAATTTAAATCGATCTTCGTGGACCGTCTGGTAATTTGACAGGGAAGCCTTCACTCGAGTACGCATTTAATTACGATTTTACCGCGAAATGCAAAAAGCCGACGGATTGGCATAATGTACTACTTTCAGCGAAGTGTACCGTAACGACATAATACAATCAAGCAAGTGAGCGCGCGCACGTACCCGTCTGAGCAAAGGATACTCGATTACGAGAGTGGGGACGGAGGAAAGTTTATTAATGATGGCACCATGTGCCGTCGCTCATGGGCATAATAGAATAATATACCATAATCATGACTGCGCGCGCGTAGCAGTGCCATTAATGAACATGCAGAGCCGGGGATTCGGGCTCACTGTTAGTACGATAAATTCCCCTCGGCCTGGCCGAGGGAACTTTCACGTCATCGCGATGCCGAGATTCGTGTCATAACTGGTCGACAAATGAAGTATTTTGAGACAGGCCACCTCTTCCTTGCACAAGTGTTTTATTGAAATTAATTTCGTTCTCATCGCCGGACTGTTACATCGTGTCGTCCGATTCCGCTTGCCGTAAGCGCACTTTCGTACACAGTGTGATCGCCGAGATTGGAATTGATAGCATGAGGGCTACAACGTCGGAATCGTGAAGTTACTCGAGGTCATGTTTCGCCGGGGTCGGTCCATGTCAGGTGAATGCCGGTGCATTTAGGAACTATGAGCTATGCGTTAATTGCGCTAAACCTTGTTCAACATCCTCATTCGGTCAATTCGCTTGTTGCAGAGAAGCGCACGGCACCGTCAATGACTTTCTTCGTGGCCGATCGGTGGGTTGATGAGAAAGTAATTTCCTTCTTAACGCGAACGAATCACGAACATCATTCAATGTTTTCGAGACACTTTCCTCTTCAAAATTGTATTGTCGATGATAAATATATTCTTTATAACGAGAAAATATGGTTTTTTCCTTAATATACTTTAAAATCTTGTCGACAACAAACATTAACCTTAGATACTCGTTATGATAATACAACATCGAATAAAAGGCAGTGAAGCGATCATGAATATTTTTCTTGAATGTTTTACGTAACTTTATATTGATACATAAGATAGACTGTAGATTTGAAAGAATTTTTAGGACCAATAAATATTTGTCAAAATCAAGTAATTTAGCATTGTCAAAAACAAATTCACTTTTTCATCGACTCAATATGTGTGGCCGTGCACGATGGGAATAAATTTCCATTAATCGTCGGTAGCGCTTCGAAAATACTTTCAGGAGAATTAATTCTCTTTATCGGTCTTAGAGCGATCTGAAAATGTCCCGTTTCGGTTTGACTCACTTTCACATCGTCTTCGTCTTAAGAATCAATCTGCCTACAGGTCTATGTCTCTTTGTAGATTGGTTGGTTCTCTTTGACTGTAATGAATCTTTGAAGAAGATTGATATGATATCCTGTATAGCACCAATGAACATTCTCGTGCCTCATAGCAATAATTGACAAGCCGGACGTAGAAGAGCAAAATCTCTCGAATCAGCACAGCTAATAACAGTTTTCCCTTCCGGTTCTTCAATTTGTACAAATAAAAGTTTACAGAATAATAAACACGGAGTCGTCTAATGAGTTTAACATAATTCCGATCGAATAAAAGTTAAGATACGCTCAGTAACAAAAGGCTTAATTGTTAAAATACTCTGCTTCATTCACTTTTCTACGTCGACTTAATTATTGTTTTTGCACACACGCATGAAGTACGTACATTATATTGTACACGTTCGGGGAACGCATGTCAAGAATAAGAAAATATATTGCCTTAGAATAAATCGCACGACATACTTAAAAGGAATCGGTAGGGTAATGTTTCAAACTATCGTGTTATAAACGAATCGACATCGTCAATTACCTAACAGAACATTCTGACAACGAGCGGTTAAGTACTTCAGATCCGTGGATACGGTCTACGAAGGATTATCAAACGTACGTAAATATAAATCGCACAGATAAAAATATTCGTAATCGTGGATTGCGACAAATGCTGACTAGAAAACACTAAAAACATTCCAGTATTTGACTGATGCCGAGACGTAGTCGCTGCGTGTATTTAACAACTATAACACTTTCAAAACTGTCAAATAAGTACTAAACAGCAGTTAGGTATACCTATATGCGACAGATAAAACAACCTTAAATGAAATAAACTTAATGCAAATATAATCTCCATATACAGGATGAGTCAGATTTATCAGACTAAAATTACTCGTAAAATTCTTCTACGATACCATTTTTAGGATTTGAAGCTTTCTAAGATAATTACTGTGTTACATTTTTTTTCTCGGATTTGGGAAATTCATTGGAAAAATTTTAGTTATCAAATGCTATTTACGAGTAATTCACAGTTGTTAAATTAGGTAAGTCGTCCTGTATATTAATTGTTTAACTTATAAAAAAATTCCATAATTTTCCTATCAATGGATGGCACCTAAAAATTAAAATCTCATCGCGTTGTTGTGAATTTAAATAACTGCTTCAGCTAAATGCAAGTTCGAAAATAAATAAACATATAGATGTACTAAAACATAAGTACCGTGCCCTTTCATGAAAAAGAGCAGCCTATGAATCTCAATTCAGAATTAGACACATCGAAAGCACATACCAACACCTCGTTAATACAAGACGGAGAACCTTGTGCATTCGGATTATGCAGCACGAAAACAGAGAAACATCTATTACTATATTATTCTAACTATACAACCAAGCATAAACGTTTCAACATCAATCTCTGCACAGAGAACAACTATAGTCACAACAAGAACACACCGACCGTTACACTTTCTGAAAAAGACGAAACTAAACAAAAATGTATAACTTACATGTTACTGAGGAATGTGATGTCACAAGTAGTTATTAATAAATCCCTATCAGGTCCCTATAAGATTCGTACGACTTTAAACAATAAATAAAAAAAAAATATAACAAATCTCTCATTAACGCCATGTCTAACAGCCATTTGAGAAGTTACAGAATTCGATATCGAAAGTTTGACGATATTATCACTGGTATACTTTCACATTGTTAGTGATAAAATTAACAGTGTCATTAAAATGCTCTCTGGCTTATTAAAATCGGATCGGATTGCAAATTCCCTGAATCGGTTTACTATCCAGACGCACGTTGAGATTCAACGTATTGAAGGTGCAAAAAGCATCCTTCCTTCCCACTATCCGTCTACGTACAAGAACGTATTATAAACCTTAACACAATTTATAAATATGTCAAAATACTATTGCCGTTGGAAGAATAATTGCGGTTGAAGTGCAAAGCAGGAAAGAGGCCGGCTTGATATGTCGAACACTGTCATGCTAAACTGACAAATCATGTAGGTTCCATGAATATTAAATTCTGTTCATCTACTAACAATATTGAAATAAAATCAGTCCGCGTTGTGCGCCGTTATTGTGGAAAAACGTTACAGCGTAGATGCTTCCAAATCAGGAATGTTATTCAATCCGGCTTTTCTCCAGTAATATGCAGGTGGTCCTTTGGTGAGGCAATACTTCACTTCCAATGGTTCTTCATTTTCAACATAATACATGAGGTAAAAATTACACATTTCATCTGCGCTGGTGGGTCCTATATGTGTCCATGTGTCGTGATTACTTTGCATTGTACAACGGGCTGCCAATAAGTCACCTTTGGTAGCTGTGATATTATGATGTACAGGATAGAACATTTGCGGAGTTAGTGGATCCCTTTTACCAAGCTCAATCCATGTTACACCCTGCTTGACTACATAACCAGATACAACTCGACCAAGAGAATGAGTATGGGTTCTGTATGCAAATGGATGAATTGTTTTCTTTTCCTTGAGCACACAAGCAGTTTCCATATGCTCAATACTTCTTGGGGGTATACTGCCAGTTGTAGCCATCAATAACACACCAGCTAATTTATTTAAAGGACGTGTAGTATAATGAAGGAATACACCCGAATCATCTGTACTTCCATCCTTGAAACGATCAATGTGTGCATAATGAACTTGAAGAACCAAATACTTTATTGGTGAATCTTTGCCAACTTTGAAACCCACACCTTCTGGGAGAATCAAGTCTGGAGCATCTCTAGCCCATGCGTAAATAATCTGTTTATCAAAATGTTTACATTAAATAAAGGAAAGTTCAATATATATATTTTAGGAGGCAACTTTTCTGTGCTATTAATTTAACTCACATGAGATCCTTCACTACACGGAGGATCCGTGTCATCAAGTGAGTTAAAAGCGTTTGCCATTTCTCCACAGTTCCATACCGGTTTGTCCCTTCCTGGCTTTGAGCAACCATAAAGAAGAATGTGATGTGCTGTAGCCATAGTAGCATTTGGTTCAAATCCAGTTATATAGTAGTTTTTGGTATAATCAACTTTTACTGGAGTACATAGATATAGGTCAGGCTACAAAAAAAGAGATGCTCTTGCATTTGATTCTTATAAAATAATGGCAAGGATTAGCATTATCATGAATCCTTAATTTCTTCCAGATTTAATCATTGTCATTTAAAAATTATATATAATTCTTAAACACACAATTATGTGAATCAAGAAACATTTTATCAATATGCTTGTGTTTTAAAAATATTCTCGCTAAGGTCAAAAACATGTAAAATCCAATTACGAGTGTGTAACTAAACGAATTCGATACAAAGAATGCGTAAATTATTATTGTTTGTCTTCAACGGTGTAAAAATATTATGAAGAAACACCGTATAAACACTGTATGAGGTAACCATATGCTAATCCTGTTGTGCAAATATAGCAAACATTGCAACAAGTACGACAAACCGCACGCTTACCGTATTTGGGATAACATTTGGCATCAACAACGGATACTTTCCCACATTATAACACAATGTGAACTTTGAAAAGACCGCGAATAAGATGCAAGACGTTAATGTTAATCCTTCTCTCATCTTTGAAGATGAAACGCAAAGTTAAACTCTTATCAAGCGTTCAGCGGGGACTCCACGTCACTTGTCAAACCTTTCAGGGTCGATAGCACTGTCTCACACACATTGATAGTGTAAAGGAATGACGTAAAACAAGGTGAATGCGTACAGTGGCGCCGTCTATCCGCGGCGCGAAAGTTTATTAAATATATTGGCTCGCATACAAACGATTGACAAGTGTACAGAATATTTAATACGTAAAGTGGATTAAATGCGAATTGCTAACTATACGTGTAAATACAGTAGGGCTAAATATGTATAAAATATATTTTGGACGGTCCTGTATCGCTTGGCATAAATAAACCAGCGTGGTCGGAGGGTTGATATGGTTCTGTCCTGCCTGCGGACGTTACAAATAAAATGTACCAATTCATTGACAGAGCTATGTCGTCGTCATTCGGGATAATCGAAATCTTTTTGATTATCTCTTGTTGATGTAAATATCCCGAATTTGATCTGTAAGCCATTCTATGGCTGGTTGTAAACCTTCACCCGTCACTGCGTTCGTAGCACGAATGTGCCATGGTTTATTTTGAATTCTTTCGAGGCCGAGACCAGCGACTAGTTTTACTGTAGTCAAAGAGTCGGGCAAATCCATTTTGTTTGCCAAGAATAGTATTGGCAATTTTCGTCCTGCAAACAGAATCCTTCGATAAGTTTTTTCAACGAACACAATTGGTCATTATCTTTACAAATTGTATTAACCATGAGTGAAATCAAATATACGTTAGCAAAATGCCGTTTGCGTCTGCAGATGATCAGGGGATAACCGATTGATTCTATACTAAAGTTTTTTCCAAGAGCAACAATGCAACTAAATATTATACAAACATTTTACCGTACACTGACATTTATTTATGGCATGACCATACTCAACTAAAAGTATAAAATTAAGAATGATTTTTTCCTTCACCCTAATTAATTCTCTATGATTTAAAATGTAGATAAGTCGCAACGCTTTAAGTTCATTCACCATGTTCTTTATGTATGTACAAATTCTCTACTTTTAAAGGCTGACTAAAAACAGTGGATACTGTACCTGCAACATCAGGATGTTGAAGAAGCATATCTAACTCTTCTTTTACGACAACAAGCCTAAGTTTGTCACTGCTGTCAACTATGAAAATAATCCCGTGACAATCCTTGTAGTAATGTTCCCATAATGATCGATGTCGATCATGTCCTGACATGTCAAATGCCGTAAAACTGACATTCTTAACTAAAAGTAATTCATAAAAACAGTATATAAACACAACAAATGTCATGAAAGCAAAATATTGACAAGTGCTTTATCACAACATACACCCATTTAAAAAAAAGAAAAGATAATGAAATTACTCTATTCATCTTATATAGTTTAAATCATATGCAAAGCGCCACCCAAATATGCGAAAGGGGTGCATGCTTAGGCATAAGAATTGTATTCAGTCTTGTGGGACGCCATCTATGATGTAGAGCACGTCGCACTACCGTATTGTTTGAGAACCACTTGCACAAGCGCAGTTTGTGTTTTGGCGGGAGATTATTTAAAATTGTTACAACCTTGTGCACGGACGAATAATTTTGTGTTAAAAAATGAATACAAACAAGCAATTACCAAAGATGATTACACAATGGAGTACAAATTTGCTCTACGATGGTAAGTTTTACATATTGACAGACGGAAAAACCTAACCCTTCAAACGACTTATATCTTTTCATTAGTTACATTAAGTATTCAGATTTGGTTAAGATAATGTGATAAATGTAATGCGAACATCTGATTTCCAATATAAGTTGTTCAAAATAAGCAATCAGTTGCGTTTACAGATGAAAAACACAATTCTGACAGTTCATATAATACATTTGACACATCGGAGCAAGGTCAGCCAGATTCTGGAGATGAAGATGAAATTTCAATACCAGATATAGATGCAGAAATTAAAGCTGACTTCTATTTATTTGGTGGTGTTTACTGTGACAAGTTGACGGACAACGAATATGTTTTCATGTTTCCACCAATAATAGCATCTACAAAGCCTAAAGTATTTGCGCTACAAATATTAAAAACTGGTGGCAAATATAAAGTAAACACATATGCAATGCCTGTATCAGTTGATATGGATGAATTGATTGCTAATGTAAAACTGGATAATGAAGCACATCTGATTAGTTTTGTAAAAGAATGTAAACATCATGTTACTTGCTATTATATTAGGGAAGAACAATATGAAAACTTAAGGGTGCATAATTTATCTGATACATAAAATATACTTTGATTTGGTTTTCATGAAAGTAATATGTATATATTCATTCTAGAAAATTGTAAGTGAAATCAAGAATTGTATTGTACATACAAATTTCGGATACAGTGAAATTTGTCTGAAACTTTTTGGAGTAAAAGACAAAAAGAACAACATCTCTATGGATGTTTCCATAAACCTGAAGTATCTTTCTACTGAAGTTAGACCGTATAAAATTCACCTAGATTGGCATAGTCATTCCCAGTTACCTGAAAATCTTGGGAAACGATTAAAAGTGTTTACACAGGTTTTCAAAGAAAGAGATTTATCAAATGCTATTGAAGCATTGATAAGTACAGATGAAACTGAGTTTTCCTGGAAAAGAACATATGAAAGCGACACACTTCACAATACTGTAATGCAAACTAATTTTGTATTCTCATAGTAAATGTCATATATATTCTAATTCTGGTTTAAGATGTGTAACTTCTCTATGTTTTGCAGGAAATTACTAGCTCTGATGAAGAGAACTCTTTAACTAAATTCATATCAAAACAGCTGAAGTCAATTAAGATGCGAGCAAAAAATAAAAAAATAAAAAGATCAGCAAAAAAGAAACAAACAATTAGTCATAATCCTCTACTAGAAGAATCGGATAATAGAAGTATAACTGGAACTGAAGAAAAGAATGTTAAATCCGTGAAGAAAGGCATTCTTACATCAAATAATGAACATAAATTGTCAGTCAATACAGAAACAGGAAAGGCTATAAAGGTGATGAAACAAAAGACAATTTCTTCTATGTTAAAAGTAAAAGCACAGGAATACAAACCTGTTCCATTGGAAAACAATGATAGTAATAATTTAAAGGATAAATTATTGCCAAAAAAATCAGCTACATTGGTGTCAGATCAAATCGAGGACAATATTGATTCCATGAAAATAAGTTCTGTACAAATAATTCCCAAAGCAAAATTATCACCTCCTGTAAATTCTGATCAAGGGTCAAATATGAAAAAGCAAAGGAAAATCTCCACAATGTTACGAGGAAAGTTTACCAAGAATAAACCAACTACGTATAAAGAAAATTCCGCTAGTGCTCTGCTAAATACGTCTTCTACACCTCTTTGTGAAAGAGATTCACCGCTTCAAGCGGAGAGGAAGGTTCAACCAGCGACACAAAAGTTAAAAATCGCCGAAAATCGTTTGTTTAATAAATTAGATAAAAGTAATTTTCTTAAAGATAAAAGAGACGACATCAATTCTGTTCAAAAGAACATTGTTCCCCCTCAGTTTGACAAGACATTACCGCTTTACACAAAGACTAAAAAAAAAACAAAGATAGAGAAACGTCGAACAACCCCTACTATTTTACAACGAAAATCGTATACGAGTAGCACAAATACGCATAACGGAAATGATGTCGCTGCAGTAAATCAATTTTCAACTCCACTTCTTAAGAGAAAACTGTTGCTCGAATCAAAATCTGAAGATGACCAAGTGAAGAAGAAAAGAAAGCACTCTTTGATGTCACCACCTGAAACATCAGGTAAAGGTACGATTGTTGCGCGTAGAGAAGATATTCCTGTTTTAATGGAGGGTGAACTTCTCCCACCAGTATCATCTCAAAATACATCACTTTGCCCGCAAGCATTAAATCGGCAAAACAAATCGAAAGCAGAAATCACCACTGCCCGCTTACAACGACAAAACGATGAGAGCACAGATGACACGCAGAAAAACGAAGGTTCCCTCAGCAATAAACAAACTTCATTACATTGTGAAAGGATCTTGTTTCCAGATACACACCAAGGAAAGTGTAAAAAACCAACAAACCGTGAATTCATCTCCCGCAATTACGTAGAAGAATCTGATGATGATACTACAATTTCTAAAAAAAGTAGTAACTTTCATAATAGATCCCTCTTTTCCACAATTAGTTACTCAAGTATAAATAACAATGAAGATGAAGAAACCCTAGTCAAGAAGAAAAAAGCCATAGTTAAGCATGCTAAGCACAACCGTCATCAAGAAGATGTAAAAGATAACTCCAACCCATATGCATTTTCATCTGAAAATGCCCCTGTTCTTAGAGTAAACTTTAAACAGATGTTACAGGATAGAGCAACCAGTACTCCTTTGCGTAAACATCAGCACAAGGCTATATCAAATATAACAGATTTTGAAGTTAGCAGTATTTCTGCTGATGAAGATTCCATGAGATTACATAAATTATGGAAAAAAGACATACACAAAGTTACAAAGAAAAGGGTGAAAAAAAGAGATGCATAATAACTCGGAATTAGAAGCACCAATATTTAATACATAACATTTCTTTTATATGCAGAAAATATTGGTTTCCAAATCTTGAAGATTTAAATGTACATACACGTATGTAATATTTTACAATAATATGAATCTTTGCCCTAAAACTGGAAAAAAGTGGAAGTATTTAGTGGCTTAATAACTAAAAAAAATTTTAAACAAAAAAACAATTGATTTATTGTTAAAATGCAGCCTCAGACAAAAATGTGCAGAGTGGGAAAAGGATTGCGGCACGATATTTTTTTAAGCACTTCACATTGATATTCAACCTTGCCGAACTCGTCATTATTTCACTTACATGAGAACTTCTCGACATTAAACCCAACAGTGGGCACTATGTCTATGCAACGGTCATCCTCGCGTTTAAAATTATTTATGACCGTTGACTTACCACTGTTATTTAGGCCGACTACTAAAACGTTTACTTCTTTTCTTTTGAGGCCTAACAAATTCGCTAGGCGATCAAATAACCCCATTTTCCGTTTTCCTTGGGGTTACTTTCGCGTCTGTCAGGACATCAATAAACCACCCCCTCCTGTTCATAGCATTCATTTCAACAAACTATAACATACACGAGAATAACAGGTTCTATACCTTAATTTCATTGTTCAACAAAATTTGACTCGTTATACATTGAAATATATTAGAAATAAAGGTTGACATTAATAAATAAATAAAATAAACTTTTTTCGTAATTGTTTTTTGATTTTGTCAATCTACCCTGATCTACCCCCTGTCTTTAATTGAGTTGGGAACCACTGCTTTGGCACATGTGTTGGCCATAGCGTGTTCGTGTTGTAAGGTTAACGAGTGGAACAGCAATAGCGACGTAATTTCGCTTTTACAGATTTTTGAAAGGGTTTCTGTGCTCATATAGTATCAAAACAAATTTAGAAATCATGGTGAGTACATCATTATCGCTATGAATTAGTGTCTGACTGAAAACAACGTACATAGGTTAAGATGAATGACATACTCATATTTATTGTAGCCAAAAGGAAAATCTAAGAAGTTTATTGACAAGAAAAACGCAGTGACGTTTCACTTGGTTCATCGGTCGCAGAAGGATCCATTAATTGCAGATGAAACAGCACCTCAAAGGGTTTTGGTTCCAGTTGGTGACACCCAAGCGCAGAAGCAAGAGAAAAAGTCAGCAGTAGATGTTGTGAAGAGAAAAGAAGAACAACAAAAGTATGGAATATACTTTGATGATGATTACGACTATTTACAACATCTCAGAGATGTTAGTCAAGTTCCATTTGAGTGGCAGCAAGTTGAAATGGAAAATACTTCCAAAAATAAAGAAAAAAATGCTCCAAAAATTAATTTACCATCATCAGTGTTTGCGTCAAATGTGGAGGAATCAGTGGGTCTTTTAAACAAAGCTGCACCCACTGGATTAAACTTAGACATTGATCCAGATATTGCAGCAGCTTTGGATGATGACTTTAATTTTGATGATCCAAATAATGAGTTGGAAGACAACTTTATAGAATTAGCTAATGCTGAAGGAACTGATGAAGAATTTGATGAGAATGATGAATATGGTATGCCAAGTGATGCATATAACATTGTAACATATTTATATGACCTTCACTTATGAATTGTTCACAGATTATGATTCAGAAGATGGAGATATGAGTGATAGCTCCTGCAAAGGAAAAATGAATTTGTCTGATGAAGATAAAGATGAAGTTTGTAGTTTAAATGGTCCACAATATACTTTCAAAGATGAAGAAACAAAATCGAGGTTCACAGAGTACTCAATGAGTAGCAGTGTTATAAGAAGGAATGACAAGTTAACATTGCTAGATGATATGTTTGATAAAGTTTGTATTGCATAACACATTGTCAAGTTCTTGGATTTTAAAAGAAGAAGAATACTCTTCATAAACTTTTATTATTACAGATGTATGCTGTGTATGATGAGAATGAAGTTGGTGCATTAGATTGTGATGAAATTGAAGGTCATATCCCAATAGAGTCTGAGCTTGTTCGACAGTGTGCTGAAGAATTTGAGAAAAAACAAAGGGAAAATGTGGGTTCTGTCAAAAGATTACGAATGAAGTAACAATTATTATAATGATACAATTCTTGTAGGCCGATAATGTAGTGCAACTGATGAAGGACAAAATGAAGATTATGGACAAAGAATACTCTAGTTCGGATGATGAGGATGAGTTGCAAAAGCTTGTTGTAGCGGCACGGGAAAAAGATAAATGGGATTGTGAAAGTATTTTAAGCACATACAGTAACATATACAATCACCCCAAATTAATATCTGAGCCCAAGGTAAATTTTGTGCTACGGTATAAATATAATTTACAATCCCTATCAAAATCTCTTCCTCATAAATATAATTTACATTTGTTACTACCAAGTTTTATATTTCACAGGGTTTAAGTAAAATTCAAATTAATCCCAGAACTGGTATTCCGAAAGGCATACTCGGCAACGATACAAACAAGTTAACTGCACGAACCTTAGCGCAATTTGATTTACAAAACTTTAATGATAAATCCAAAGAAACGCAGTCTATTGCCGAAACAATGAAATCTACTTTGAGTACATTAAGTATTAGGCCTAAAGGAGAATCGCCTGAGGAAAGGAAGGAAAGAAAGAAAGCTTTGAAGGATTACAGAAAGGTAAATATTTCCTAGTATGTACGCAATCAACCACAATTTCCTGCAAATTATCTATAATCACTTTTATTACATCGTTTAGGAGAGAAGACTGGAAAAGAAGGCAAACACGGAAGCATTCAAGGAGGAAAAGAAACGGCAGGAAAAGATTATGTTGAACAACAAGCAAAATATTCAAGGAAATCGTATTTTGTAACTTTCGTATGGCGTTTACCTGAATAACAAATTTTCGTTTGCAATGTTCGATCAAGGAGATGCATTGCTATAGATTTCCAAACTGTTATTTACATGTACATTAAATATATTTAATACGTCTTCTATAAATTCTGGCATTTCTAATTATTCCGCGATATGTTTCTAGAAATGTATGATATTTTCTTTGCATATTCCATACATTGATTCCAAGATTAACGGAATATCAAAACTTTTAGTGATTTGTACTTACAAGTCAGCTCCAAAAGCGGCGTAAGCAAAAGTCGTATCACAATAAACCTCTTCAATGACGAATATTCATGTTTCTTGAAATATTCATTACCGATTGTGTTGAACCAAAAAGCATACTGTACAGTGGCGACTTACAACACTTAAACTTTGGGAAAAAAATGTCTAATTACGTACACTAAACAAGCAATACAAATTTTTATGGAATTACACACAATTGGGTCACGCCAAGTTGTTATCAATATTGTACATTTAAAATCTTTAATTCTTACCTTCTTAGCGTAAAAATTATTCGTCAAACGGCAATTTTACAACATTCAATTGTGTAACTTCTAACTCATTTTGGCACACTGAGCTGGTAGGCGAATTTGAAATTTCCGTTCGATAATTCTCGCACATATCGATTGTTCGACAACCACGTGAGACCACGAGACAGAGCGCCATCGTTTAAGGCGGGGCAGAGAACGGAAGCTTGAAAGTCATATGATCGATTTGTGATTCCTTGCCGCAGATCGCTATTCCGACTGTTCGTTGTAAAGATGGCCAGCCAGACGCAGGGTATTCAGCAGCTTCTGGCAGCTGAAAAGCGAGCTGCCGAGAAAGTCTCAGAGGCTAGAAAACGTGAGTTGAACCTAATAGTTAACGTACTTATTGTGTCTTAAAAAATGTTTATCATTTAGACGACACATCTTAAATTTTCTCTGACCTAATCTTAAATGGGTGTAACCTGTTAGATGCGAGGGCAGTAAATTTTTGCCTCCGTACGAGCCTGATACGTCGTATTCGATGATAACTGATATTTATGATTATAGTCGCGACTGTCTGCGCACAAATTGATTGATGACACCGCAGTTTTGAATACAATTTTTCATTATAATTTGATCCTTCTAACCCTCGTCCTTGTAGTAATGATCGATTTGATTATTTTTGAGCTTTAAATAATTGTCTTGTAAATGTATATGTGTGAAAAACTATTATTTTTGTTATTTTATGCCTCTTTACTGCCATTTCCCCATGTTTTTGTGCTGCTTCACTGGTTGATATTTCTTGTATGATGGTAGAATAGACTGTCATGTGACATTAATAGCTGAGGTGGTATAACATGGTTTCATACAAAATATAGGAATTGCTATATTTTATTTTAGGTAAAGCTCGTAGGTTGAAGCAGGCAAAGGAGGAAGCTCAAGATGAGATTGAGAAGTACAGGCAAGAGAGACAAAAGCAGTTTCTTGAATTTGAAGCCAAGGTGAATATTCTTAAGACCTGCCAAATTGCACAATGTACATAAATAAATTTTCTTGAATGTTTGTACTAATGATTTTTTGATTCTTAATTTTATTCAGCATATGGGTTCAAAAGAAGATGTTGCTGCACGTATAGAAGCTGATACACGGGTAAAGATTGAGGAAATGAACAAAGCTGTGGCTGTGCACAAAGATCCTGTAAGTACTTTCTTAAGTACTTAATTCAGAACTATAATTTAACACAACTACTTCTACAGTACATTTTATCTCCCTACTATATAGGTTATGCTTAAAATCTTGGACTTGGTGTATAACATAAAGCCGGAATTGCACAAGAATTATCGCATTGAAGCCTAAGCCACAAAAATGCATCCGCAACAGTTATAAATATTACATCTTACACAATACATGTACATTAAATATTATCCTTCACTATATCATATCTTGAAAATGAATGTATCACCGATGTACTGTACTTTGATCAGAGGAACTGTATACTGCTTAGCCGTAGACAGTAATACTCAAACTATTAGAAAACTTCTTTGCAGTTGCTATACGACAATAAATGTAATCGTAAACATGTTATTAGCAGGGCTTCTATCGTCGTGTTGAACGGTTTGAGAATTACTGCAATTAGATCAATATGAAGACGTAAATGTATTTAATTGAATACATTCTGACCTATCATACCAAGGCCTAGGTGTGGTAGGGCAATGTATTGATGTTAAGGTTTTGCAAATGCAACTTAGGGTGGTGGCAATGAATTGTATATCGTTAAATGTATGTCAGTAGATGTCATTCCATTATTTTCTGTTACATCGAGGACTTAATATGTATTAGCGATCATACTTCTACAGCCTCTCGGGTCTCACGAATAAGCTCCCCAACGATCGTGAGCCCTGCGACGATATAGACAGATTTTCTTTTCTTTCGCATGAATATATTAAGTTCTGTTAAATCTTAGGATACGGGTACTCTTAACTTCGCGTGTAAACCCCTGTCACTGTGAGATCGTTGGTTGTCTGTACAGTATTAATGTTGAAAATAAAACGAAAAAAAATAGGAAAATGACTACATCATTTTAATTGCTAAACATTCGTACAACAATCACAAAGTAATCGAAGCAGTTGTTAAAATTTAACAGCACTCTGTAAACATACTCTTTTTGCCATCATAAATAAGAGAATACAGGTTACAACAATCAGGACACAGCAACTGAACTTTATATCTGATGGTTAGTCGCATGTATACAGACATGATGACCTTCATTTGCACGATTACATAATAGATAGAATTCCATGCATTCTCCGGCCTTTACATAATTTTGATGATCGCTCTTGTGTTTGAAACTTGCGCACAACATGTAGGCTTTGAAACTGTGCTTGGCTCGTCTTACAGTCGATCATTATGGGAGAAAGTATAACCTGCTTTATGTATACAATGATTCGTGCCTACAGTCTTTTCGGTTATCATATGGTTTTTGACATTCAAGTACATAGCTGTTTCTAACTTTACACGAAATCGTAAAGGATATTTGTTTGGAAAACGAAGTAAAAATCGTCCCTTGAAGGTCGTAGTTTTAGTCACTGTGAAGTGATTGCAAAGTACAAAATTGTTCACATCCTACAGTCACATTGCTGTTGCCCGATATAAGCAGATATATTTCATGACAATCAGTCTTCAATATTGCATATGCTTTATCCCACAACAAACATGATTTATTACTTCCTTTGGTATATACAATATATCACACCACCCTCAAACAC
This sequence comes from Anoplius nigerrimus, assembly GCA_914767735.1. Taxonomy (NCBI): domain Eukaryota; kingdom Metazoa; phylum Arthropoda; class Insecta; order Hymenoptera; family Pompilidae; genus Anoplius; species Anoplius nigerrimus. The sequence goes on along the minus strand of OU612088.1, from coordinate 9,590,965 downwards.
CTACGTCATCCCTAACATATCAAGAGAGTAAAATATCAGACGCAAACACTATGAGGAATTTATCAAACCTCACATCAATACTGCTAATCCCAGAAATTGCAAAACCATAGATTCCACATACATCATCATGCGAAAAGAGTCGTACGCATTCCGACGACCTCACTCAATCCTTCCGTTAAAATTTCGTATAAGCGCGTCCCTGAGCCGTAGCGCAGGCGCCCTTACCGAAACGGCCTCACGACTCCCCATTGGCCGTTTCCCCCGGCGCCAGCCTCGATTCGCCGAACGAGCTCAGTGCGTCCGGAATGCCGGTGAGGCTCGATGGTGGGGGGGATCAGCTGTGTGTTAAACCTAACCTCCCCTCAATCGGCGCACCGTGCTGGCGAGCAGTGGTACGTGACGTCGTCGTTACGTACGTGTGTCGATGTGCGCGACGGGGCCGCACGGCACTAGCGCCACTCGATAGAGGCCGGAAGGTGATTCGATTTCGCGAACTAATCCTGGCACAGCGCGGAGCGGTCAGTACGTGTGCCATTCCGCACCGAGAAATGGAAGCCGACGAGACGCGTTCGGGCAGCAGGAGCGTGAGCACGTTGCCAACGACGTACGTAGCCGCGTGTGGGGACGCAGTGACAGCTGTGCACGGTTGTTGCGGGTTTTGAATCTGTTATGACAAAGGACGTACCGGACAGAACCGGTCGCCGACCAGCCGCGAGTTCGGAGGCAGAGCGTTCGTCGTAGACGCGCGTGATACTGTGTGCACGTCAAAGTCAGCCGAGCCGCTCTCGGGTCTGGCCCTCTTCGACGCCGCTCACGCGAGACGGCCTGGTGTTTTGGTTTTTCGTTCGGCCGGTGGGTTCGGGCGCGAGGTGCCTGTGAGGATCCGCCTGCTGTCAGTCGCGCGGTGTTGTTGTCCGGAGCCGTGGGATACGTCACGCTCAGCCTGCCTCCTTCGGCGGGGACCGTGAAAGATGTGGTGCCTCGTGAGTCAAGCCAACTCCGTCATCCTCGAGGTCCAGGTCGACCCCAAAGCCATCGGACAGGAGTGCCTCGAAAAGGTGAGTGACTCTGACCTCGCCGTTCTGTGCGCCGTGTGCCGTTTTCAAATTCGACGCCGACGGCGTGCGAAACGTCAAAATCGGCCGATTCGAACGGTCGGGTCGCGCTGACGCTCACAACTAGCGAAACGTTCGATGGGACTGCTCAGTGGTTCGGGATCATTTATGCTCCCGTTCACGCCCGATGCGGTGTATTCTTATATTTCCCGCTCGGCTCGTCAGCGTTAATGACCTACTAGGCCGAACAAAATCGTGAGACAGCCGCCGTGTTTACGTGCCAGGAATGCTTGGCCGATGAGCACCGAACCCAGACCGGGCTGCTCACCTTTCTTCGGCGACAGTGTCGGCGCGTGTGTAAACAATAACAGTGGCCCTGGTGTGGCAGTAAGAGGATGAAGGTGCTCGAAGGTACCGAATCCGCCGGCGTCATCAAGGTTCTCAGGTGCGCGAAGGGATACGCTCGAAGGCGACAGCGATCGCCTTGAGAGTCCATGATGATGACGCAAATTTCGTTCGGGTGGCTCGCTTTATTTTCGAGAGTCTGTCAACCGCTGGCGAACCCGGTGACGTCGGTGTGAACGGCACCTTGCTGGCCAGGTCGTAACTCACGTGCGCAACAGATGCTCCGAAAACATTCGACCGGCCGCGGGGCGGTTTGAAATTAGAGGAAAGTGTCAATTCGGAGTGCATCGGCGCGAAGGATTGCGGCCTGCTAAGCTTGGCTTGTTAGAACGTCTGCTGCCACGCTCGTGGCTTCTGTCCCTACGTATCTCTATCGTCTGGACAATGAGAGCGGTTGTTTACCGTGTATGCCGCCATCCGTGTGTCGGAGTTCAGTGTAGTTTGAATCGTGCGACATATGACACATCAACTTTCGGTTTACGCGGATGAATTTGTCTCACTGACAAAGATCTGGATGCGTAACGTGGCGGATTCGATGCTTCGAGTGGGTACATGCTGGTTAGGGAGTCGTATTGCTTGTTATCGTCACGTTCCACTATTTACGTCACTTCGCTCTATGTCATGACTTAGCGTTCTTATCTGCACGAAACACTTTTGCAAACGTATTTAGAGATGAAATTTGGCCGGAGTTAATTCGTACTTTTACTTGAAGAGCTTCGAATAGATAGTTGAATAAGTACGCAGCGCATGGAGACGCGAACGATGACGAACTATTATCTGTATACAAATGTCGATCAAACGGGGTTTGCTCGGATAATTATCTTGGATAAATATTTACTCGAGGTAATTTGAATAACACTTAGCTCCATAGTGTGGAGAAGAAACACCTGCTCGGTTATTTTCGTTGCGTCGTAGGTTACAGCCAAAGTGCTTGTAGTATTGTACAGTTTTCCTTAGTTCGAGACATATTCGAGATACTGTTCGAATGCAACGACAGCTGTTTCGAAGGAGAACCCCATGGACATTTCTCTTCCGCAGCATTAAAGATACATATCGTAGGGATAGACGTAATGTTAGGGTAAACATACTCCATCACTGTCAGATAGAAAATGAGCGTACAATTACGACGCTAATCGTTAATATATTGTGATGTTTTCTGTGTTGCCGGCATAGCTGTCGATCTTATCTTTGTTGCTTTTAACTTGAGTACCTCGTGTGCTCACGTGTGAAAACAACTTTGACAGATTATCTTGATTTTAGTACTTCGACAACACGTACCAATGGTTCAATTTACGTACCATCTTTTTCGATCATACGCAAACTTTTAGTCAAAAATTACAAATATTACGATGGCACGCTTTAAAAGGAATAATAATGTTTCAATGAGACAAAGCTGTCATAACAAACCGAAGATAATTCTGTAATATGTCAATTTTATCGTAATGGAATAATGCGATGGGTAGTATAGCACTACTTTATGACATAATTCGGTTATTCCTAACTATAAACATGTTCTTAATCTATTTTCAACGACCACCCGTTGTACAACTCAATCGTAAAAAAGGGTAAACAACCTCTGCTCACACGACGGTATAACGAGGTTTGAATATGATAAATTTTATCAATCACTGGGAAAACAGAAGTGAATAATTTAGTTCCGAACGCGACAGGTATCATGTTATGTTTCTCACTCAACTTCTTAGCCGGGAATAGGGAATGTGCGCTTTGTGTTCGCAAAAAAAAAATCGCAGCTGTTTCCCGGTTCTCGAAAGGTTTAAGACAACATGATTTTGAATTGTACAGAGTACGTCGTAATACTGTACTGAATAATTAGGCTACTTAATTCCACGTGGAGTGTCGAACAACGTATTGCGTTAAAACCTTATATAACATAGTTACTTCGTACCGTGTTATGTAGAATCTAGAAATAGTATAAATCGAAGGGACTCATTCCGTCTGATATCAAAGCCGTTCTTTTTTAACACAAATTTCTATAACACTTTTTCATACATATATTTCATACTGTACGAGGGTTGTCGAACATGTGTTATAATAACATCGTGTGGTTAAAGAGTTTATGTTCTTAACGTTGAGGTCAACGTCCTTTAAGTATATCTTTAACATAATTTGAATAAATAAAAATGCTAGAAAATACAATTGTCAAAAAATGAAATCATTTATTTAGGCCCGTCAAATAAATTAACTAGTAAGTATAACCTGATTGATGCTAAGCAAAATCAGTTCCTCGTATAGTCTTCCGTTTCGCTTTAGAAAAATCGAAACTGTCACTTTTTCTCTTAACTCCTCCTCTCTGCCCCACCCCCCTACACACACACACACACACACACACAACCACATACCCACTCTAATCACCGTTCATTCGCGCTCTCATATGCAAGCATTGTCCTAGCCACACTGCAGGACGACCTGCACGAAGGCTGCAAGCACGGCGTAAATGAAGGAAACCACCCCCATGATCGCATATTCAGTCCGTGCCCCGACCTAGGGTGACCTCGTGCTACGCAAAGCAACCTTCCCTCCTCCCGCGCGACGTCTCTCTTTTCTCGTTCGAGGTTCAAGCCTCTATTTATAAAACGGGAGCCTCGCCCTCGGCTCACGTACGGCAACGAATACATATGTAACCGGCGTGCGCTTACTTTCCAAACGGCGTTTACGGCCGCCTTCGTGGGCCCGTGCGCGTGCGCACGCGTGCACGCGCGTGCCTCGCGCGTCAGACGCGATTATTATTTACATCGGCGAGAGAAGCGGGCCGTTTTCCATCGAAAATAGCGACGAAGGCCGGGATTGGTCGCGAAAATATGTCGGTGGCCGAGCTGTCGGCCGCGTGTGCTCCTGTTTACTTCGCATCAGGGGTACGATCGATACCGCTGTGCTCTCATGGCGATTAGTTGAAAAATACAAGATGCTCCGAGTCGGCCGGCGTACGCGCGGTCGATTTGTTTGTCGAATGAAAATTTCCCTTCCGAGCGTTCGGCTAGCGAAGTTATCTACGCGCTCGGGATACGGAGGGGTTGAATGTTTTGTCAGGTGCCTGGAGTTGATAAAAGTGACGTGTCGGGCTATGATGTGGCGGCGATTTTCTTCGGGAGAGATAAAGTCTGAGATGCGAGTTGATAGACGAGCGGGTAATACGTTGCTCGTGCGGGAGGGAAGCATGCTTCTTCCTCGCGTCACTTTCCCGGTTTACGGTTCAGGATTTAAGGCGGGTGAGTCCTGCTTGCGAATCCTGCGGAGAGTCAATTCCCTTAAGGTAAAGGCTGTCCTTAATGCCACTCTCGCGGCAGCTCCGCCAGTTAATAAGAGACGGACAGTAAGGACATTTTTCAATTCCGCCAGTGGTCGCGCCACACACAACGACGGCCGTCCGTAATGAGAATAATAAAGAGAAGCAGAAAGAACGAGCCCATTGACGTTTTATTCGGCGGGCAGTAAAACGCGTAATTGAATTTTCGTCCGTCGGAAATATGATTTTCGCCGGGCGAGGGGGACGCGCGCGCTCGCTCGTATCAGAATGTAAATTTATTATAATACACTCCTTTATTGCGCCCCTTGCAACGTATATGACGCTCTCGGACGCAGTGCAGAACAGCAGGCAGAGATTGGTCCGCGTTATTTTCCGTTTAGCTTCAGCGCGCACCTTTCTGCGCCGGCTTTTTAGCGGCAAATATTTGTCCTTGAACTGCGTCGAAATTCGGACGTTATCGGTAAATGACATCGGCTCGGAATCTGGATGCTTATGCGAACCAAATATTTTTTGTCATCTTTGATAATACATGGCGAGATACGTTGAGCACGTCAGTTCGTTGGGTTAAGATTGCTCACCAGTTTCAACGTCTATCGTAGCCAGGTGTTCGCGAAGACTTTTCGCGGGCAATTCAATCTATTGGTCATTCTCGTCAACCTGCTTCGCAAACAGCCTGCTACCGCCGTCGACACTACCGGAGTACTTCCGCAACTGTAATTGCACGAATAATTACATTCTGGCCCGCGTTGCATACTCGGCGGCCGATGTCCAACAAGTAAACTTATATACGTATACGTCAGTGGCAGGGAGTGTTGAAATCAGCGCTCGCTGTCACTCTCGATTGCACTCGTTGTCTTACTCGTACAATTCTTGTTGAGGGAAATGTTCGGTGGTCGAGCAGAAGGTTCCTGCGACAGTAGAAGGCGGAAGTTGAATCAAAATAAATGTATTCGGGTAACGCTGGATACATATCTTTGATGTTCCATTCTTTGATGAACCTCGTCGATAGAGTTGGCTATGCATTTGCAAGAGCGCAACCTACCGTTATTTTTCCCATTAATATCATTGTTATGTATAATAATAATTGTTAATCCGTGCGGTCGCATTTCGGATATTTGTTTCTTTGATGGCTGATCATGCTCTGGCCTATGCAGCTGCCCATGCAGTTGCAAGAGTGCACCCAACATCTACCGTAATTTTTACCATTAATATATTTGTTATACTTCATCATAATTAACGATTATATAGATTCTTTCATCTATCGATGCAGTTTCAAAAAGGCACCCAGTACCTTCCAACATTCATGTTTGTCACTAACACCGAACCGTACCCTCGCATCTATGACGTTGGATTCTTTGATGACGGCCGATGCAGTTGCCTATTCAGTTATCCAGTTGGAAGAGCGCGCCGAGGGCCTTCCAGCGTCGTGTTTGCCACTAATATCAATCCGTGCCGTCGCACTTGGCGATGATTACGGTGCGGCCAAGTGGGTCGGAGCCTAACTGGGTCGCAATTTCACTGGCCACCGTGTTATTAGGCGTCTTTCGCCTCGGCCACCTGTGGGACCCCGTTGACGATGCACCTCTTTTTCCCTCCTCCCTGCCTTTTTCTCCTCCTCTTTCCGCCCCTTTCCTCTCTCGTTTTTCACCCTCCCCCTCGAGTTACGACGCACGTTCCGAGAGACGGATGAGTTCGTCCGACCGTGTTTGCCTCTGTTAATCTCTTCGGCGTACATGTCTGCCCGTGTGATTCGTACGTGTAGGCCAGTCGACCGAGCATTGCCGTAAACTCGGCCCATTAGGCTGAGACTAAAGGCGTAGGTGGCCCTACGAGTAGCTTGTCCTAACTGTTCTACCAGTGGATCGTCAAACTTGTTGGATTTTTCTTCCATCGCCCGCGCGTATCGCTTTACGAGCCCATAACAGCGCTGAGACTTTTATATCTACAGTTTAATCTGTGTAGAATTGGTTACGGCGATATTCGGCCTAGATGTGCTTACTGTACCTTATTTCATGTATGTTATATTTGTTTACGTTATATGCTGAATTTAACGTCGATAAATTTGGTTATTGGAATATTTAGCTTATATATTCTTACCATACGGTATTTCTGATGATATTTCTCATAATTTCACAATAGTTTGTTCTATATTACCTTGTTACATTGCATTATTTTGTGTTATGTCGATATATTAACGCCGATAGTGGCTTGGAGCGGAATTTGACGATAAATAGGGTTATTCCTGTGTATCGCTTTTGTATCACATTCAGGGACCAATGGAGGGTGCTTTGGTATTATTTGTACCTCGTAAAACATAATAAAATCGTGCAAATCGCGATGAAAAATGTTAGGTCTTGTTTTGGATTTATTACTACCCCAACCGATAGATTTTAACTCGCCCTGAAAGTTGGTCGCAAGCAAATTTCTGAATTCCTAATAGTTTCTAAGATGCATCCATTTCTGGAGACTGAAACATTTTTTTTAAAGAACAACTTTTGCTGTTTTTTTTCATCCGCAAATACGCGTCGAAAGCTTGCAGAAAATGCGTAATCATCACAGATTTCGATCGCTAGTCCAAAAGTTACAGGCGATTGAAAAAATCGCACGTTTTTTCTCATTTTTGCGAAAAATTGAAGGTTGGCGGATGGAATCGCCTTTTTGTTATCTGGTAGGAGGTCGAAAATAACTCACAGACCCGTTTCCCGTTCGTCAAAATTTGCGTTAGTTTCGGACTTACAGCCAAAAGCCCGTTGAAAAATGGGGGATGAAAAGTGGACCAGAAAATGAAAGTGTTCAGATTGACTTGTGGCTTAGCACGTTGAGAGAGGATCGAAAGTAGATCACAAAATTCGCAACCGGAGCTTTTTAAACGCTCTGTAAAATGGGGTTTTCGGCACCGTGACATAATATGGTTGTACGAACCGTTTTGTCAATTTCATACGTTGGAAAAGAATTCAAAGGACAAACGAAAATAGCAACCGCACTGTTCTAAATGCAACACCTTCAAAGGGATACCTCCAAATGTAAACAAAAAAATTTGTGAAAAATGTACGTGCGTAGTATCAAGTACAAACACGACTACTCACGCTTTTAATTAACGTACTGCAATCAACGTACGATACGTGTGCTATTAATATCATTACACCAGCTAGCATATAATTCGAGCGATTGTCGCTCTTAGACGCATTTGACCTTCATATTATCTTTATAGCGCGTAATTCCGTAAACTCACACAGTAGCCTCAGATTGTTCAGCTTGAACGTTCCTGGCTTCGGTTCCCTAATCGTCACCTACATCCTTGTCAATATTCCGAACGAAGATGCGCAGCGGCACGGTCAGAATCGTTCGGTCGCACGATATGCGGAGGTCGGCGCGGATAGGTTATCGAATTTCGTTCGGGGCAAAATATTTTTCGCCGCGGCACGTTCCTGTTTAGGGCCCTGGCCAAGTCTCGGAGGCTTAGTAATATTTACGTCTGCTCACGGCGCCGGATACATGCCAGGTTCGCTCCTCTTTCCATTGTATCAGCTTATACTGTTTGCAAATCGGCCTCGAAATTATGCGATGTTTCTCGACAAAATTGCCAGTCGGCCGATCTTGTTTTTCTGCTTGTTTACCTCGATGGCACGGGCCTTTGTTGGATGCGACGTGTTTGAACGTTCGGCAGCTTAGTGATATCTTCGCTTGCTTACGGTCTGATCCACTGGCTCTGGATCGCTGACATTTATTCGACGACGTTTTTTCGGATACGTTATTTTAGAACGGACCCTTCCGAAACGAACAACTTATGCGAATCACATGTTCGTGGACCTCTTTATTTTCTGCACATTCTGTCGCTTTGTCTATAAATAGTCTCATAAGTTGTCACACGTTTATGATGTAGATCTACTTTAAAAACGCCACGTGCAATCTATAAGTATTCTTTATTCATACTTAACGACGTACTTATTTGCTTTCGGATTGAACATCTGTACAAAAAATGTTAAACTATCGTTCGTCACAACAGAATTTTTGGTTCCTTGACGTCACTGCAGTTGCAGCGTTATTTACCATTTCCGCGTTCAGAACACCAGTAGAATATAGATGTATCAAATATGTACAGCTGCGCACTTGCAGCGGCGGAAAAGGTATAAAATAGAAGGCGTTACATCGAAGAAATTGGACGTTGTCGGGGAAAGGACACGAAATTGACGCCGTCGACCGATTCGCCCGCGTAAACAAGGCAGATTCAGAATTCTTCCGACGAACGAGGAGTCACGTAAAGATCGTCGCATCGAAATTTTTCCCAATCGAAATCGCGCGCGCATACTGTGACGTCACGGGGTTCGTGCGACAAGTTTTACGCTCAAATCGGATTCGTACGTGCGCCGCAATCGAATGTGGCATACGTTCGAAAGTGTTCTCGTCGTGAAACAAAACCGCAGTCGCCGTCGAACAAGCGATTATCAGAGGAACAATGCGCGTAAATGCAGGATTTTCCATTTGTGTCCACCGCATGCGTCCAGACGCCGATGAGTTTTCCCTGCGTTCACTACGTGCGTCTGAATGCATCCTTCGCGCTTGACGAATGTAGAGCAATGTATGTAGCAGCTGTACACGTGAAATACGTAAAAGTGTAGTTTAAAAATAAAGATTAGGAGAGGGTGTACTGTTCGAATTAATCGAATTAATTGCATGCATCAGCTTTAACATTGTTTCTACGAAGGGGTCGCAAGACTTCAAAACGGTTTACAGAAAAATGGGTATATTGCCCTTTACGAAAGATATTTTATTAATTCTAAAGAGCAGTCAAAATGACTGACCTGACCTTATCTTTATAATGACCTTTCCCTCATGAAGCATTTTATTTTTTTCAAATATTCTTTAGTGTCCGCTGAGCTGGATAAATGATTCTTTTCCATTTTATACAACAAAGTCACTGACTTGTATCAGCCCAGGAAATTAAATTAAAATATGAATAGAAATCACTGGCAGCTTTAGTGTGAACAATTCCGCAGCTGAAAGATATCAATCGCACGTCTAAAAGTACACTAAGCAAAGCTTTGATTTCTCTTCTCAATGCTTCAATTGTTCAAGCAGTGTACAAGAATATTGTATATAAGAAAACGTAGAAGTGTAACGGCCGCATGCGGCGGACGCACGTAACGAATGCCACATTTACGCGAGTAGCATTCCCGGCGTTGGCGACGTCGTACTTTTTCGCCACCTTTTTTCCCGCCGCCGCGGACCACGGCGAGGCGTCGCCAACGAAATTAGGTCAAAATTGGCCTCGGATTCAATTCCGGGATCCAATTTACATCGTCTTTGTGCCGGGCGCCCGATCCGATCAACGCGGAGCAGTCGTTTTCGAGATCTAATTTGCGTCCGCAGACTCGGCCGCGATGTTGTGAGGCAAAATGGCCAGAGAAATGTTTCACGCGGCAACGGGCAGAAGGTTGAACGAAAGGTTCTGGAAGCCCTACCGACATTAGGTCGCAGTACAGTCCGCCATTGGCAGAAGAAAGATCTCGAAGTATGATAATAGATTTATGCGAAATAGCATATTTTTGCCGAAAAATACATAGAGACAAGTACATCGTCTTGCTTTTGTTGTTCTTCGGTAACTTGGTTGGTTACACTTTATTATATAGGCTGCACATTAACAGCCGTTGTACCAGCGAATATTAGATAATTTTCGGAATATCGTCCCAATGCTCAATTTCTAATATCTGCTACTCGCCGTTCCCTAAGCAAAGGATACGACACGGTGTTGATCCTTAGACTTCGGACCTGAACGTGAACCGAGCCAGTTTTATCAGTGACCGACACACGCCGATAATTCGTAATCTGACTTCTATAACTTTGTGACCAACGTGACATTCCGATTGAATCTTTCGATATTACCTTGTATCGATGTTTGAATATTCACGAAAACCCGCCCGTTTGATTAGAGTACACCTGTGTCAAGGAAATCGTTGGCTGATATGCAGCCGGCGCTTTTAGCGTAGCTCAGAATTTCAACGACTACACGAGTCAATCTTCGACTCTACTCTGCCTATCTTCCGAATCATGTCGGGCTCCATCAAAAGGCAGCTCGGCTTCTACACGTTCCCCACTTCCATATTACATCGGCGACTCCCCAATAGAATAAGGGAGACGCACTTCCGGTTATGACACATGGGAAAATGTGTTTGTCTTCGGACTCGCGGATCGACTTGAAGCCTGGCCGCCCGTTGAGTCTACATATAATATCTATTCCGCGCACTGCCGGGCTTAAGCTCGTTTCCATAGTCGACCAGATGCAGATTAGATAGAGGATCGACTGCCGAGCTACGTAATCCCTGATAAATTCACGCCGAACATCCGTCGAAACATTCGCATTACGGGAAAGGGTGCACGCTTCGCAAGCCTTTCGGTTTCTGCTGAGATTCGTGGAAGTTTGTCGGCTTCTACGGAAACAGTTAGTCTCTCAGTGATCATCCGCAAAATGGACAGACGAGTTCTGATGGTCGACTCGGCTGGTAATAGTTTCGAACATGTTTGCGATGGACGATAGGTATGAATTTGTAATTTTGATCGTCGTCGTGTTAATCGGCTGATTTGCTCGTTTTGTACGTTCACTGAGATTGCAGTGATAAGAGTCGGTTTCGAGATACGTTTTCTTATATATGTTGTACTTGAAATACTTGTTTAACCTGGAGAATACCCCTTCATTTGATTATATCTACTAGATCTTTCTACATTGCCTTCTCGTTAACAAATAAAATACTCGCTGATACTTTTATTTCCATTCAATACATTGTTCTGATTATATTCATTGTCTGTACTGAATTGAAAACACATTACAATAATATACATATGTCACGCTATACACACTCCACGACGTAACACACATTGCGAACAGTATTAATAGGTGATCGAAACAAGATTGCATAGGAAACCGCTAATGACAGTATATACAGTGCACGTTAAATTCTGCCCGTCAAAAGGGCCAGTCCGCAGGACACTCGCTGCGCTTACCTTGAAACAGTTGGCGCCGGTTCAGGAATCGTTCGTGTCGATGAACTCGATCACCGGTGTTATTTTTAACGCGTACGCTCCTTGTCTTTGATATCGCTCTTCCTATATCGGGCCGCTTTAGGTTATGTCGATCGGTGTCGGAGGTTAATCCGATAGCGAGAGTGCAATGTTCTCCTGCGGTCACGTTATCGTGTTCACGCCTTTCCACGCCAATTTTTTGGACTTTCCCCTCATCGGTCACGAGATTAATCCGAGGGATATCGTAATCCTCGTCCAGCTTCTTCCCAATTTTTTGTTGTTGTTACCTTCCATTTTTTTCCGACTGTCACGTATCAACGTCAACGGGGTTTTCACGATTATTGACCTTGAGCTAGATTTTTCTCCCACGCTATGGGAGGCGGGTCGGACAGGAAAAATATAGAAGTGCGTACAGTCTGTTGACTGGCACGGTCGGTTTACGGACGATGTCAACAGTTGTTGCGCTCTATCGTGTACGATGGTATTTTTAGAATGCGACGGATGAATCGAAAATTTTTCGAGCGGCCAAAGTTTATGTGACTGGTAGTAGATAGTTGAGCAGCGCATTGGCTGCGCTGTCGGATAGGCACGAGGTGCGACGATTGTAAGACGAATGTCACTACGAAGGTCTCATTAGCATAATTCGAGGCACGGGGCACGGCTTTCAATTTGGCACGTACAATTTAATATTTGATTGATCTAGACGCTATAATCGCGAAGCGTAGTATCGTCGTATTCGCATGATATTACGATAGAATATTCTCCACCTCGCTCGAACCAAGCCATTATTCACCCTCTTGCATGCGAACATGAAAATTGTCACTCTTTCGAAGCAGAGACGTTCAGGACAATCTTTGGACGGTATCAAGTTCCTCGCTGACGCAAAATTCGCACAACCTCCATAAAATCCATCAAAATCTCCAATGACGCAAAATGAACGTTCGGACCCCGTTAGAAAGCCATGCCGTGTTTCGCCACGCTTTTCCGGCTCCTCATTTCCTGTCACGGTCCCAAATCGACAATTTTCGGCCCCCGCCCTTTCCCAGACACTCGAGCTGACGAAACTCTTTCTCCGAGTTATGCGAACGTCTCGAGAGCCCGTTAAAGATTTATTACCCCGAAAAGGGTGTCGTTCGAGTGCAGGAACGTAAGGGACAGACGATAAAGTTCGCTTTACGGGGCTCGCGTACGTGTGCGGCCTCGTAAGTTACCCGTCGAAGGGCGACCCTTGTCGACGCTTGTTAGCCGACCATTATGACGGACCGGTGAGATTTTTTTTTTTTTTTTGTTCTTGATGTACGTCTAATTTCTCGCACACTCTCGGCCCCCCGGTACGTGATCGAAGTGCAAAGAGCGCGCACAATTGTTGCGCCGGGGTCGCGTGACAATGGTCGCGGGTCGGACCATTTGCATAGGAGGTTGTATGTCTTCGTCGACGTTGGCCCGTTGTTTACACGAAACCGGCGAAGCCTCGTCGGGATACTGCGAGGCGACTTCGTCGGCCGATTTACCGCTTATCGGCGGATGTCGTAAACATTTTGAGTACGGACGTTTCCGATATGAGCGGCCGAGCACGGTAAGGAAAGTTAAGTGCGACAATGAGATCGAAGAGTATCAGTAGAGGGTGCGTGAGGTGAATAAATCGGTGGATTCAAACTGAAATGCGAGATACTCGTAGTTCGGAGACTCGAGTATTGATCGTGTAACGTGAAGATGTAAATGATTTATTTTTTATTAAAAGGAGTTATCATGGGGTATTTATTGAAACGTTATAATAACATTTCGTATGTAGTAACAATGCAACATTACGATTCGTAATTACAGAAACTTCCGCTCGGTCGTATGACATTTCGTGCGACAGATATCCACTTAAAAATGTTTCGATTTCCTCTAAAATCGTTGCGATCATTGTCCGTCATACGATATTCCGTCCCGATGAAAATGTACGTTTTCCAGCAGCGATTAAAAAGAGGCAGCGAATCAATCCGAGGTATTTCCAATTTCCGCAGTTGCTCGTAAAAAAAGCTCGAAATCCGCGGCATAATTTAAACTTGCCGAAGCCGTATCCGCTCTCCATTATGGCGTTTGACAAAAATAATGTTTTCGCGCTTCATTAAGCGGAATACCTCCCTGGCTGGAGACGATTAATTACCCGTTCACGGTCGGAAAGGTCGACAGCGGCGCTAAATCTCGATCGAGCGGTAACAAGTGGCCGACACGATGGTAATCACACCGCGCTGCATTCCATTAACTCGGAAAATGCTTCGGCCCACTAGGTGAAAAGTTGCCGAGGGACACGTACGCATTCAAGGATTCCAGCCTTCCACGGTCATTGTTGCCCCTTGAACTTCCTATGCTTTCCGGGTGAGAACCAACTACGATCACCCCAACATTCGCTAATTTTCCAAAAATGTATATTATCTATCTTCCATCAGCTGGATTGAGTCGATGAGATTATAATTTTCATTTTGTAGGACAATGTATGGACCATTTATCTTGAAAGCGGTGTAAGTCCATATTTAAAAAAAAATGAGATGTCATATAATTTATGATTAACGTGGTGTAAACGGTTTATTTTTGTAATATTTTTTTTTATGGACTTACACCACTTTCAAATTAAACGGTCCATATATTCTATTTCCACTTCACATTCGATCTGTGCTGCTTCTATATCTTCCAATCTTGAAACACCTGTCAGAACTCATATCAACAACTGCTATAGTATATAATACGCTGTAGTATACCATATAAAATGTATAATTCCGATACATCTTAAAGTGTAACTCTGTTACCCAATCCTATAACCCACAGCCTCCATAAGTCGCAAAATATGATTATTGCTCGGTTAGTCCCAATTTTACGGGGTGCAACTTCCATACGTGTCTCCGACTGCAAGTATCTCGCAAACACGCTCGCTTATCCTTCATCTGAACCGACGTTCGCCACGAATCCGTCCAGACTCCGTCGCGTCTCTCCGGTCGTTGCGAGGTGTCAGTTGCATTCGATATGACGTTTCAGCCGACTGACGAGCGGTTCGGGACTCGAACGCCCGACGGGAATGCGCAGCGATTGTCCTCAGTAGCTGAAACTAGGCGTGCCACGTCGCATTCCGGCACACAAGTTCACGGTCGAGTTAAGCTAGCAGGTTATCGCGCCCGTCTCGAATAATTTCGGTTATCATCGCGACGACGCCGGATATGAGTCCTACGCCGGCGGAGTTTAGGCGCAAATTTCGACCGGTTATTACTCGTCGCACATAATTTGCATGCCCTGGCTAAAGTGAGGAACTCGCTGCTTCTCGGTCCCTTTGTGTTGGCCGCACTGCTCGGTTTCGATGATCGTGTCCCGTAACGAGTGACGAATTCTGCTCGATGTTGGTCATGGGTCGAATTATTCAGCGCGCGGAAAAACAAACATGCACAGCTACCCGTTCATCGTGAATAATTTCCGATGCATTGTGGGAAGAACTTTTGATGGAAATCTTGTATGGCTTGGGGTGGTAGACTGTGTTGTGTGGGTGGCTTTACTTTTGGATGGCGTTTCGGACATTTGGAGGTTATTATCGTTTGAATGGAATGACCTCCTTTTAGCGGGAAATGTGATGATTATTAAACAGATACTTTATAATTAGAGATTTATTCAAATGATTGATCGCTCTTCTTGTAATGCATTTCAGGGTTTATTTCAATATCAGACATTTCGAAATGATTTTCTTTTTGGAAGTATTTTTGTAGATTGTTTCTTTCTCTACAATGCAAAATTACCTAATTTGTTATTGACCGTCAGTGTAGATGTATAATATTAAGTTTTCGGTGTATTCGGTCAGTGTTGTACTTTCAACGACTAAATTTCAATGAATTTTAACAGAAAAACATTGACTTTAAGTACTTCCTTTGATAATAATGGAATTTTAACATATTGAAGTTTAACAAAAAAGGGCACAATTATTCGATAATCAATTTTTTATCTACAATACACATCTACAGATGTACTTTTAAGTTATAACATAACATTTCTGTTTCTCTCCCTTGCGCTTTCAACAGCCTGTCGATATCTTTCCAACAGTGTTAACAGTACACTTCCCTCATCTACATCCAATAAATACGAACAATACCCCTAATAGCGTAATACATCACTCTCTCTAACACCGTACTGTCATTCCTTGCGCAATGTACGTTTTTTCCAATTGTCGCATTATCACATAGGCGAATTATCGTACCCGTAAACTGGGCGATATCGTCGTTCGAAACGGAACGGACGTCTGCTTATGCTGCCGCCGGGACGTTTAAGCGACGATGTTTTAATCCTTCACTGTCACAACGCAGATGACAGCATAATTTCGTCCCTCTTCGCTCTCCGCTCACGTCCTACGTCGAGAATCTGCGCGCAAAAAACGGGCAAAAAGGGCCAATAGCGCTGCAGGACGCATCGGAATACGACAAAACTTATTCTTTCCGTCTCGCTTGGGATCGGATTGGGACGGCAAATTGATGTTTGCCATTCAAGCTGCGCTGTCAGGGATTATCATTTTATCGGTTTCGACAACGATACTCAAAAACTTGCATTTCTGAAGACTAATAGCACGAAATTGCCCATCGACGCTAACTTCGACAATTCGGTCTTCTGCATTTTCTTCCTCTTTCAGCATTTATTTAAAACATTCGAGTTATACCAGAACGAAAAATTTAAATCCATACCAGATAAGTGGTACAGCATGCAATAATAGAGGATGCAACATAATATAACGAGATGTAATCAAATATATAGCTGTGGCAATAACGAAACGGTGTACTTTATCAAAGTACGCCCTTCGCCATCTAAACGTCGGAACATTCTGTAAAGCGATGTAATAAAAGCGCGTTGTAATGGCGCGGGAAGGCTGTTTATTTCGCTCGCGAGTGAATCCACGACGAACGTTACGCTGAACAATAATACAGGCTACCGTATAATGTAACATAATGCAACGCGCTAACCGCACATTACGCCAGGCGATAATCCGCGACGCAAAAAAAAAACGCGGCTGTATATAATGAAAAAATGTAGCCCATTGTTAGGAAAGTATGCTGGCAGCTATGCGCAACTGACTGGACGTCGGAAGATCCTGTAACGTGGAAGGGAGGGAAGCGAAAATGGCGCGCTGTAACGATGTAAGAACACGGTCTAATACTTTCGCTGATAGTTACCCCGAGACGCGAGCTGTCTGAGAATGTTGCGAACTGGCTCGCCTAATCAAAATGCACGGCACGAGCTGTTCTCCGCGTTACTCCGACTTATGCTTTTCATTATTTCGAAAAAGCTCACGGTGGGCAAAAGGGAAAAAGGTGACTCAAAGCAGAAAAGGCAGGCGAAGGTAATAAAGAAGGCGAACGCGGAATCGAGTTCTAGATACGGAATGACAGGGTTCACGCGTCTGACTTGAAGCCTTCCAGCTGTCCTGGGGATAATTGAAACTCGACGGGGACGAGGGAAGGTCCGAGTGGAATTGTTCGCCTCGTTACCTCCTTACCTCCTTACACGTCATTTAATTACATTCATTTAATGGGCCGGTAAGGTGTCGTTCAGGTTTAGGGGCCTCTGCATTCTCTCCCTTTCTCTCTCTCTCTCTTGCGCGCGCGCACTTACTTGCTTACACACATACACTCCGGTTCGTACGTCACCGGGCACCTACTAAAATTTGAATTCAGGAAATTTCTTATTGCCGAGACACTTATTGCATGACATGAAAAGAACACTTGCTAATTGTTTACAATCCTTTGAGTATGTATATTAAATTTTTCCACAAAAGTGTTACATAAATATTATATTTTCTTTTCATCGAAACATGAAAGACATGTTTTCATGAGTGTGACTTATGGACGGGGGTGTACATTCTCTCTCTGTTTCTGTCGCACTCACTAACTCTCCTTTGCCACCCTCTCACTTTTTCATCCCTCTTTCTGCATTTCATTTTAATTTCGTCCCTCTCTCTTTTGCCGTCGGCCAGATTTTCTACCCCACCCCCCTTCCTCCACCCTCCGCGTTCTCGTTACAGTATCGCGAAACTTTGGACGATAGGCGCACCCTTAATCCGCCGGCTGGGAAGTTTAATTAGGCATAGCGCGACATCCGATTTTCTTCGCCGGCCGCGTCCGCCGCGGCGGAATGTTCATTTAACTTGGACCATTTCCGAATTTCGCATCGGCGCGCGCCGAAAAGGCGCCGATTGCCGACCGTCCTCAGGAATCTCATTACCACACTTAATTGCGTTCCGCGCAAGAGACGCTCGCGTGCGAACCTCTCCTTCTCCTGAATTTCAGCATCGCCGAAGAATTCGCGAAGAAAAATTTGACGCTGATTTCTCGTGCTTTTTGCGCGCTCGGTGGAAAGGGATGAGGGTGGTTGGTTGGAAATGCGTTACTGGTCTTAAAATCATTTTGTAAGGTGTGGGAGTGATAAATATTAAAAATCGATAAAATTCGCAACGTCCACTTTCTGTTCATGATGTAAAATATAAGAATCTTGAGGTTCTTATGTTTTACAGGGTTGTGCATAGGAGACTGCTCTCAGAAATTCGTACATATACATGTAACATGTATTGTGGAGCGCGTGAAATTTACTGACAGTTTTTAAAAGGAAAATGTTTAGCTTTAATAGTAAGTATATCAATGAATTGAAAGTAGTGATTTGATGAAACGATTCGAAATAAAAATATTTTTGTTACATAAAATTCTTTGTGCTCGGTTGCTTTTTACGTCTGTCTGCAAATACATAGTGACGTATTGATGTATGTACTGGGAGCAGATCTCTTATCTCTTCGAAGTCAGAAGTCTTTGAACTCGAACGTGCGTGGCAGTTCCCATCAAACCGTCATATTAATGAACGGCTGCTTTGCTTCCGATAACGATCAATTTGGGCACTCCAATAATCTTCAAGTGCATCGACTCAAAAATACAACGTAGTTACACTCGTCTCAACATTTTATGTCTGATAAGATACTACCGTATGGCGCTTATCTCCGAGCCCGGCGAACGTTAGTGGATAAAAAGGAAAAAAAAATGAAAAACGAAATAATACCCACATGGCCACCACCGGTTTCGTACGTAAAGTAAAGGATTAACGCTTTCAGTGGCACGCATATTTCGCGTGTGCTTATTGCAGGTCCGAGAGTCAACTGCGTAATTTTTCTTCCTTTGTCACAGTTTCTCCCTACTTTTTCGCAAAATTAATTATTCGCACCTGCTAAAGCATATATGATATCTAAAGTAATAATATCCAGTCAAAATATTCTCGCTTTTGGCGCGTCTTTCATTGTAAAACGTGCAAAGAACATATTGGCACGACATTATGAAACGAATGAGTACTGTAGGAGTAACCGTCGAACAGCCAAGCGTTTCTTGTTACAAGACACGTAGAAGTACTTTAAGTAGGTTAGGAGCCAAGAGAAAATGTGAAGAAGTCGATAACGCATTGCCCTACGTGTATGTCAAAACTGCAGTTACACTTATAACGTTTCATCACGCACCGGATTAACTTCTTTTAAATTCTTCTAAACTATACAAAAGACACATACCTTCAAAAAATGTGGCTTCTCAATTGGTTGGCGCCACATTCGAATTATTGTTTAATACCTCTGTATCTCAAAGTACTTTGCGTCAATGCAGATATAGTATTGTAGTTTGCGTGACATGTATTGTGCTGGCAAACAATTCCGCGACGGAGCTAAAAAATTGTCACCTTCCGTTCGTCAGTGGATCGACGTGCAATCTGTCAACCTCTACCTCAACTTCAACTTCGACCAGCATCCTGATGAAGCGTTCCGACGTTCAACTTCTTTTCTGGACCTACCGGCCCATCGGCCCACTGCACTCGATGCATTTCATGTTTAAATGCAACGTGGCAAGTGACGCGCGGGAAAACTATTGTCGCTGTATCGAACGTCCATACGTCCGCTTGCATTTTCTCACGCGGCCGCGACATTTTCCCTGGTGGAATTAAATATTACGGGTGACCGCCTTTTTTGCGCACTCAAAGCGTAAACATGGATTTGACTAGTTATAAGGATTTGTCTAGACGATCGTCTTGTGAAATACCTTCAACTAATTAGGTGAACGGAACAAGTTAATAACTGAGAATCTCTTTAGAAATAATCAGAAAAGAACTCATTTACTTAAAGATACTAGCCCTACTGGATCTTTACGTAAAATCATTTAAATGCCACAATTACTTTGATCTCTTAAAAAACAAAAAATGGTATTTATCCATTTAATCTCGTACTTATTAGCAATGTTCATAAAGAAGGTTTGATATTCAGAAAATTGAGCTTGAATACATGGTGCAATTTGGCGGAAATCGAACTGGCCGTCAAAACACATTGATCTGACATGAGCGTACTTAGCGTTTCGCAGTTGTTAATCCCCTTAGCGCCTGCGCTGTAGGCCACGATGCTCATTTTTGATTGGTGCGCGTGTCAGTTGAACGGTGCGAAACAACAGGGCGTTAACGGTTTACGAACGGCATCCTTCTTAAATCCGTGCAGACGGAGACGACGCGCGTCCATGCATATTTACGAATCTGCATGTAGTCGGAGTCGGGCGCACGTCACGTACTCGCCGGACTTGTTTTCGTTAGGTGAAACGTGCGAGTTGCATTTACGTCGACACAGTCAAGACCTTTCACGGGGCTTCCTTGCACATTCGAAAGAAAATTATTTTTCGGACACTTATTTCTTGTTCATTTGATAGATACTGTACTTCACAGCTGTGTTCACAGAAACATTTGTTTATCATTGATGTTGAATTATTTGTATTCACGAAATTTTAGTTTGTATTTATTTTATTTATAGCATGCCAGTGAAAGAATTCTCTTTCCGTTTTCCTTTCTTCGTTTTTCGTTGTAGTGAGTATGTATTTTGGGATTGAATGCTTATTGTGTGTAGATGGTTGCTGCGGCTTCAATAACTTGATTTCATCAAGGAGATTGTTTCTTTATTTTTGGGGCTTTCAACTTTGTGGTGCTAAAGGAAGCACGTACTTCTTGTTCTCGCTGCACTCAGCTCATGGACATTCCGGTCTGGTATATCATTACAGGCTTTTTATGTCATATAATAACCTGCATGATACAGATATCCCTCATAAAATAATTGATATGCTTAATAATGATGGGTAGCAACAACGGAAATCGTCTCCGTCCGATCGGCTTTGGTGAAACTCAATTCATTTGGCATAAATATACCATCAACTTAGCATTAAAAATAGTTATTATCCTCATACTCTTCAAGCATGCTCCAAACTCCTTTACTTCGGCAATTTTCTTAATATCTACCATCTTCATCATATACTCTTGCAATCAAATATCAACGTCCTTCAATTCCGTAATTAGCTTTACATACTTCTATAATACTATCAAGTGCATGTATTGCGATACGGAAATGATCATAAATGTAAAAATCTCATAGTAAGGTCTATCAAGTCTTCTCAAAACGAGCAACTTATTCAAGTCCCGACATTTTTTTTACTTATCCCACCATGATAACCACTCACATACGTTGGCTTCAAATACTGAGTAAAATAAACTCACCCTTTCCACGATCCACGATCCAGTCGACTGCTCCCTTTAAACTTTGATAAGACTGGTCTTGAAGAATGCCAGCCTTCAACGCCCCGAAAGCCGATTAGATATTAGAAAATGGATTAGTTCCCAAGCACTGTCGCCAAACGCGACTGTCGCCCCGCAAGGCAATCTCCGGGAATCTCATAAAATCTCACGAAATCTCATGAAATTTTCCTCTCCGCCCACGTGATCGTCGCCTTGTCCGTTGATTAAGTTAGCGTCTGGCGAACGTCAAGGAGGCGCCGCTTTGTCATTCGCACATTTCGGATATTATTCGTCGACAGCTGCGCTCTTCACGCCGCCTAATCAGTTCGACGGCGAGAAACTTCATTCCTTTTCGCAGAGACAACGACATTTTCGCCGGCTCCGCTTTGAAACATCGTCGGACGGCCGAGCCCGACGCTGTATCTAATTAATTGGATTAATTAAGAACTTTTCACCGCACTCGGGCAAGTCACCGCGAACTCTTACAATTTTTCTTGCACGTAAGTGACGTACCACCGATGGATTTATAACAGATTTGCCATATTTTCGTCGCTGAGTGAAGTTGTGGAATCTGCGTTGTTTCACGGTTGACAGGATCAATTTGCTGAGCTGGAACCGGACGTCGGTTGTTGTCAAAGGTCCGAAAGGTTGGTCGAGTGTCTTCGAGGGCTTGGTTCAAGTGCGTCGCCTGCTAGGACGTTCAGGGGAATAGACTCGAGTTCTAAATGACGTAAGAGAGCTTTTAAGAAGATAGCACATATGCAGATAGTTACTCTCTTCTGTCCGAGTAAAGAAGTCACGTGCACCCCGACTTCCAAGAAACCTATTCCGCTTCGTGAATTCTCTATCCCACCACAGGCTTGTACATAATCACGTTCGATACAAACCAAGGAACCGACAGAGAAGTACTTCAACTGCTCTAACTAAAAAGATTCGTTTCAAGCGGATTGCATCGTTCGTTCGGAAAAGGAGAAAGTTGTCGTCGCCAACTTTTCTGACCGCAATCGTGTTACCGAACGGTCGTAAATAAAAGCGGACGCACCTCCAGCCCGACCGTTGACGAAAGAGGAGACAAATGAGGAGCCTCACTCGCGTCGACCGCCAATTTTATCGCAAGCCTCGAGATAACGCGAACGAGCTTAGCGGAAGGGACGAGGGTGGGGGACAATTTTCAGCGACTTCCAGGACGGGCCGCCGAGAAGGAGGATGGGGGTGGGCGGGGGATGAAAAGGGAAGAGCCGGTCGGATAATGGGAGTCGTTCATCACATTCCGGGGGCCTCTAAATGATTCCTCCGTGGGTTTTAAAACTTTTAGCGTGACGCTCGTGGCCGTAGCCCCGAAGTGCCTTATCGATTGTTTTATAGGTAGGGCCGTGGCCCTGGAGGATTTGTACCCTATGTCATGCGGAACCTCATCATCCCCCAGCCCGCCCAGACCCCTTGCGGGGCCATTCGTTCTACGTCCTCGCGGGGGTTGTGCGAGAAAAAAAACATATATACCCGGCAAAAATATGAGCCCGGCCGTTATCGCTGCGCGCGCCCGTCCCGAAATTGAAAATTCACGAGCCGATGTCTTTGCGCGGCAGCCCGCCCCAGCCATAAATATGTTATACCGCGATTCCGACGATCGCGGGTCATAAGGAATGTCGGCGTATCCTTTCTGGGACGCTCTCGTCTTCTTCGCGGCAAAGTCGAACTTTCGAGTTTCGACTTCGAGCTCTCGGGCGCTGGACGGTTAACGATGGGAAAAGTATTTGTTTACCGCAGAACTTTCCGCGGAAGAGGCGCATCGATGGCGTCTCGTTCGCTCTCTATTATCTTGATCCTCGAGCGTGTTATGCAAATCGCGCCCCGTCGGAGTGAAATATGGATGAAGTTTCTTTTGAACGCACCCCGTTGCCGGCTAGAAGCATTCGTTCGCTCGTGCGTCCGAGTCTCTTTGTCTCGTCTGCACAGTGTCTTTTCTTCGTCGCTTCGGTCCCTTCCTCCTTCTGGTTCGTCTAATTAATTCACTTTCAGGCAGCGTCACTTTCCGACCCTCCGGCGCACGCTTGTTCACTTATTTTCGCGTCGTGTGTCAGGCGGGCGCTATGATGACTTATGAAGCCTTCAGCGCTTGCCTCTTAGACCCTTGTTCCGTTCAAAGTGATATTTTGTACCGTAAAGCACTGCACGCATGCAAGTATTCAGGATTCATGACTTTCTTAAATGATGCATTCTAATCACGGGAAGGATTTTCAACTGGCTATGAGGTTATAGTGTCTTCTTATCGGACAGATATCCGGATACAATGAGAGTTGACACGTGTCAACGCCAGCGTTGTAACACTGGAAAGCATGGAATTCGAAAATACACCCGTTACACGTATTTGCGCAGGCTTCGCCCCAGGAAACGCATACGTTCCCGGAGTCTTGACCGGTAAACGTAAACATTTGCCGAACCAACACTCTCCGACTGACACTTTCGTCCGCGCTCTCATTACGTTTGTGCCTGGCGACTTGGTAATGGCAGTAATTCGTTTGACGACCCATTCGACTTGCCAGTGACTGTCCCTTTATCGTCGCCGGTTTTCTCTCAAAGGCGTCGCGAGAGGCGATAAAATCTGATATAATTTAAATCCTTCCTCCTCCCACTGTCTTCCTCTCTCGTCTTCGCCCATTCGAATCCTTATCCACTCACCTCCAGCTCCTTCCCCCCGCCATCTTTTCTCTATTTGCCTCCGTCGAGCTCCTCCGTCGTTCGCGCGAGAAACGAAGAGGAGATATACCTACTCGTCCCTTTTGCCTATGCAGCTCCGAAGGAAGGCAAGGGCGCAACAAAGCCTCTTTGCAGCCCACTCCGTCGCATTCAACGGCCATTGAATAAGGCAATATCCCGAGGCTTTATTGTTCACCGTTTCCCGTGAGCGCGAGGGCGTTGTTATTACATCGGGAAATTGCCGGACCCCATGTTTTTTCCACACGCTTCTCCCGTCTGCCCTTTCCCACCCCCCTCCAATTCTCATCCACCTGTCCTCCGAACTGACGGCCACTTCGTTCCGTACTCTAACGTCGATTCATTCTTCTTTTGTGCACGAGCCACCGACTCCGGACGTGCAGTTTCCGTTTCGCTCGCTTCGCGATCGAGTTCGACTTTCAGGAAGGGTCACTCTTCTTCAAGGTCGTTGGTTAGCGAGCTGCGAATGAGCAAATCAGGCTGACGGAGCCGTTAGGGGCGAGGATCGTTTCGGAGTTTATTGCTCTTATCTTCTGACGGTAACAATGTGTTTCGCGGGAGTGCTTGTTGGTCGTTATAGGTGCTTCGGGGAGGTGTGGTTACGGATGATGTCGTTCAAGATGTGGGTATTTGCGAATGGGAGACACTCCGGAATGCATGAGGCTATCTGGAAGCAATGACATCAATTTTTAAGCGCCCGTAAAATTGTAGATCCAATACAGAGTTCGAACGGTGATTGCTTTCTGAATTATTGTTCATTATATCAAGTAGCACAGTATTAAATTTCAAATACTGATCAAAAGATTCGATTTATCTTTCAAGACATTCGATATAATACGTATTGATCCATGTACTGGGTAGTACATAAAGTTCAACGCAACTTGTGGAAATTCTATATTGGAATCAGAGTATTTCTAATCGAAAAAATGTATTCCTCTTGGTATATGGATACCTTCCGCAATAATCAATTTAATTACTCAACCCTTCATAGACACACCCAATATCGTATACGACACATGTCGACACGGTGCGAAAGCACTCTTATAATCAGTTTGAAGCCATCCTCGTTACGACGCCGACGAAAATCCAGAATTCCGTCGTACGGGAAGAGGCTTTAAAGAAAGGCGTATCGGCACAGGTCGGAATTCTGGGGAAGAAATGATTTCGATGGTAACAGGATCCCGGCATGCCTGGTCGCGTTCATAAATTTCAAATTCGCTCGCGTGTTCCTGGCGTGTCAGGCCGGTTACGCGGATTTCGATTTATCCGTCGTTTCGTCTACCCTCCCAGTTCGCGTGTAATACCCGAGGGAGGAAAGAAACGAGTCCATTCACAATGATGGCCCTGCGCGTGACGGCCCTTTGTCCTTCTCGCTTCTCCGTCACCTCGACTCTCCCCCCCCTCATCTCCTGTCCCATAGCCCTTCTGCTTCTTGTCAGCTTGCCCGTTTTTATCCGACCGCTCCCTAGAGGCGTTGACTCTAATCCAATTACGATTCCGACACTTTTGACACTTTCAATTAAGTTCACCGTAATCGTCCGGCACCGCTGAGGCAGAAATTACGGTGTTCGAAGTATTTCCTTGGCGCAGAAGATGAGCGTAGATGTTACGGTAGATTCGATATTTTCATATTAGATGTGATACGAGGGCTGAAGGATAGGGTTACTATTACGCATGTTGTTAGTTTGGTACATGAATGGAGGTTTGTACGTTGACACTCTTATAATATGTAGTAATGCATGTTTCTTTCGACGAAATCCATAAATTATCAACACTATTGGACTCTATATATTCTATTCTTTCATTCAAATCTCTCGTATAAACGCCTACTTTATCAGGAAGCCACTTAGCGATACCACGGATTTATGCTAAGATCTCCCATGTAGTACGTATCACATACTTAAAGCAATCGTCCCAGGTGCTTAGATCACATTTCACACAACAAACCAGTAACGCAACCTTCGCTCATATTCATCGCAATTGATTACAGACTCGCCGCAAAAATATTGATATCGTCCTCGCGTGCCTGGCTCTCATCCGAACTTTATGCATTCACGCACGCATCGACACGCGCGCACGCGCGTCCACCGCTCTCTTCGATCTTCCTTTGTTTCCTCTATTTGTATCACCGCCCTTCCTTTACTCGCCCGCCAATGAGAGGCGGCCAACGCGGCGTTCAATTTTCCAGCTGGCAGGTAGCCGTTCATTATCCGCTATTTACTCTTCGCTACGCCGCCGCTGGACTCGCGAAGATCCGACGAGCCGCGAATTAAAGACTTTCCTGCCTCCGATAACGGTCAGCGTCCGCCCACGCACTGTTTGCTGAGCAAACGCCGGCCGCATTATCGCGTTATTAACCCATTTGCATCAACGATCTGAATGTCTAGCGTACGTTATACATCCGTTGGTGATAAGTGAACATCTACGCGAGCGGATTTTTCCGCGTTTGGTGATACGTAACAATTGACATATGCGGATTATTCCGCTTACGGATGCAAATGGGTTAAGGGACACATTAATGCGCCGCGCACCGGAGTAAACATTAACGATCGGCGACGTCCTCGGGGATGCGCACGGCCGGAAGTTTATTCTTGGCACATCGCTAATAGAAAAGTTTCCCAGGGAAAGCGCTCACTTAAAACTGGAGCGTTCGTCGGCGCTCGGCTCAAATTTGCGCCTCTCCTCGCGCTCGGGGGGTTAATTTCGAGAAAATGGCGACCTCGTTACGGTCTCGTTGCGAAGATGTACAGGGGCGCGGTGAAGTGGACTGAGGTCGATGGCATCGTTGAGGCGATTTTTTTTATAAGTTTCCCCGCACGAATGTACCTTAACTCCGGTGTCAAGCGCAGCGTCTCGCATTAATTATAATTTTTATACAAATTATTTCGCATCCGAGTCGCTTAATGAATCATTCGTTGCAAAAATTGTAAAATAAATATTCTTAAGACGTTACGTCTTTATCAATGTGTCAGATCGGCAAGAATGTAGTTTCGATTACGTACTGTGAAATAAAAATCACTTTTTCATACAAAGAATAAACTTCAATCAACAATGTATTTCTTATTTTATTTAATGAGCTTTTGCCATCTTTCTGGCAACTTCATAGTATCACGTTCGTAAAACTTCCGGTCCATATCAGCGAAAATCTGAATATTATATTTGAGAACCAAAAATATTTTCTTGCCACCCGATAATACTCCAGTACCTACTTGATATAGCAATATTGCCAATGCCATCGTAACGATATACTTTATTTACGTATATTGCATGCTGTTATTTATGTATATATTGTATATATTACACTAACGATCAGACCTACATTTATGCATGCGGAGTCCGTCGACATGCCGGTCACATCGTAAATTCCGCGTCTCCGGAACCGCCGAATCGAAAGCTTGCGACTTAGGACGAGACGACCGCGCGTCCCAAGACACTGAACGCGTTCTAAGCGTATTCAGTCGGCAGTCTGACTCATTACATACTCTCATCCCTCGTTACCATTGAACATCACTCGTTACATCCATCATCGTTGCCTGGCAATACCGCGCGTGACCCTATTACCTCACTCCCCCCGCGCGCGCCGCGCAATTATAGCACTCCATTTTCCTTTCCATCTGGTCGGCACTCGAGTCGTCCGCAGATGGAAAAAAAAATACACTTCTTCGCGTTCCGTTTCATTGTTGTCTCTCTCTCTCGTTCCCCCTCCCCCTCCCCCCTCCTTCTCCTCGTTCGATCTCCTTCCTTTCGCTCGCCGCTCGCGGTCACTGGCAAGTAGCCATTACAGGACGTGTGATTACGTCGTTACGTACGGGTAACGTGTAATAACGTGTCTCCACCGTCTACGATCGGCTGTCATTAGGCAGGCAAATGGCCTGTCATTAGCATGCGGCGTGCCGTGCCTGCCGTGCGAACTCGCGAATGTCTTCACGCTGAGTCCGTCGATGCCACTGACGTTCGGTGGATGCACTTTCTAAGTGCATGTCAACTCGGCAAAAAGCGCCGCGAAACAAGGACAAGCCGTCTGTTTGCATTGCTTGACCAGCCGCTCGTTCCTCATTATTCACGTCGACGGTCAATCTTCGAACGGAAATCGTATTATAGATTGGGCATGAGGGGGTGACGGTAGGAAGAATCTGATTTCGTTTGTTTCGCGGGGTTAGACGAACAAAGTGCAATTGGGGATAACGTGTTTGCATGGTAACGTTTTTTTTTTATAATCAGTAAGGCTATAAATATGGACGGTTAACACACGTAATCATAATGGAATAAACTACTGTTAATAGAATGAATTATGAATATGAAATAATGTTAATGAATATGTTCACGATTTAAGCAAAGGTGCTTTCTAAGAGACTGCGCGACTCACGAAGTTTACTTAAAAATTACATGCAAATGCGAGTTGTAATAGGATTTCTATTACATGTCAGTTGCAAAGTGTTCATATAAATGTGGGTTTAAAAATATATTTTTTTTTCTGCTGTTACATAAATATTTTTTGCATCTACCTTACTATATTAATCCTGAGAACAGCATCCTGTCTCATTTCTCTGTCAGCCTGTATGTTGACAGCAAAGTAATGAATGGAGAGATCGCTATGTTTGAAGGTTATGTATCATGCAGATTTGTACCCTATGTAATCTGTATGTATACCGCAACAATTCTAGGCAATACGTTATTCACATTATTCATCAAATTACCATAACTGGCGTCTTTATGCATAAGCTGCAATCGTCGCAACCGCAAGTCGAGTTTGTGGCCAGCTTTGAGTCTATCCTGCGGCTTCGAAACGATCGCAGCCAATTCAAGTTAATTACCTCCCGTTCGTATTCGTCGACATTTAGATCCGGACTCACCACTCCGAAAACAACTTTTAGGCTCGACGAATTGACAAGGAAAGAGACCTCTGTTATTTCCAGTTTCTTCAAAAACGATGATTACACAAATCGTCAATTATATCGACAAGGTCCATACATGACTCGCTTTTGTATACATGCCTACACGGGTCAATTATTATTTTAGACGATGTTTGTCAACATTGTCTCTTTATCTTACAACCGCGATAAATGTTCTACTTTGATTTAATCAACACTCCCTGAAACAACCTACGGTCCGGATTACAGCTCGCGAATTCACCACTCCCAATCAAAAACGACACGTCCAATAGTCAACATTATAATTTAACTAAATTCTTCGCAAATGTTTCCTAAATTTTTGTACAATCAATACCTTTTATAAAGGTTCCTAACGATCTTTGCACCCGCACGGCGAAGAATTCTGCTTTATCCCCCATCATCGCAAAAAGAGTCGGTATGAAAACATCATGTGTGGGATTGAGAGCGAACGTGACGAGTTAGCGAGTAGGGGGTGGTTGGACAGGCGTGGAATTCTTTCGATTGGACGATAAATACTGAGCGACGCGGCGTTGTTTTCGCTCGACGAGATGCCGAGCATAGCGACGAATCTTGGCACGAGCTGCTCGCCGACATTCGGCTGGCCCGACACGTATGTATATAGATCGGCCGTGGGTGCCGTTTCGTCTGCTCGTCCTGCGATTGGCCGGATACGTCGAGCAGATACTGGCGGACGGCCGATTGGATTTCCGTCGGCCGCTTCTATCCGAGACGGATGGGCAACTGTGGCCTGTCTCGATCTGCACCCTCTTCGCGGCCAATATTGCAGCACCTACCGTCGCCATTTTCCCGCCATCCGATATCTCGGTATATGCGTTCGGAGAATTCGACTCAAAGCGGAGCAGGTCGCGGCCGGAATGAGCTTATGCCGGGAAATGTTGAAAACGCTTGAGCAAGATGTTGAAAGTAAGATCTTCAAGTTGTGTTTTATAGTAATGGAAATAAGAAAGTATTAGTTGTTGGTGCGTCGTGCAAGTAGTGGAATAATTTGATACGTAAACTAGCGGGAAAGATTGGAGTTAATATTTTGATGTTGAAAAGAAGACCGAACCTGAATGAAATACCATCTGTTTGCGAACCTCATGTATGTTTTCCTAGTATATGTTGTGATTTTATAATATTTTTATATCTTAGGAGATAATAATAGGCTTGAACGTAGTGAAGTTTTCAAATTGCGTTTTATTTCGAAATTTGAGGAACCATTTTCAGACTCGCCATGCATTTCCCGTTTTTCGGTTTCATCTCACATGAATCCGGGAAAGAGTCAGGGCATAGCGATACGTTCACATTCGTTCGGAATCGCACTTGTGCAGCTGCATGTCCCTTTTTACGTAACAAAATTGAACGTGCTTTATTTCGAATTCGAGCGAGGTGATTTTTATGTCGGGTCAGTAAAAAACGTTGGAGTCGTAATAAAGTGGAGGTGGTTAGCATATGCAACTTTATGTGAACGGCATGGCATATGGAAAAAGTTTAGCTGTCCCTGGCGGGGGTTATTAATCAGTCAGCCAGTAGTTTCTAACTCCTGAGAGGATTAATGTTTTCCATCTTGCTCTGCGGTGTAATTCCAACGAGATAGCTGTCCTGATGTATGCACATATGTATGTACGTATAACGGCCTAGGTACGTTTGCGAATCCATGTAATCGCTCGGCTGTGTACGGTCCGATACAGACGAATTGGACAGTCGAGGACAGAAACATTCGGGTCGTTCTATTTCACGCTGTCAGCTAGACATATTTGTTAAATTCGTATAAATGACGCGTACGCTTCTCAATTCGCGGAAACGCAACGGAAACATTTGCGAGGCCGATTTAGGGTGTGGGAAAAATGATTCACTAAACGCCTCTCTCTAAATCGAAACATGAAGTAAAACTAGTTAAAACTACACTCTACGAGTCACCGATACATCCTTGTTACAAATCCCTGTTGCAGATAATGTATTTCATAATTGCGCGGTCTCATATTTCACGCTGTCACGTTCAAAAATTAACCGGCGCATTTAATCACGTTGGCATGAAGTACGTATACCTTGCGAATAAAATGTTCACTACCTCGCATTAAGCTTGTATAGCTTCGTTCCGCGAAAAAACTGGCAATCCGTGCAGTCATTTTAACCTGACAAACGCAGTGAAAATATTCCCCGTACGCACTGTGGTCTGTGAAAGTATATAGACACGTGCAGTTCGAAGAATTTATTGCGTATTTTAGGAAAGTTGAAAAATATTAATTTCATTCTGAATACCCAATGTATAATATGTACGTGAACAAAATCGGACTCTAAAATCGATGCTTTCTATACAAATAATTACAACGTCTTTGTATACAATAAGATACAAATATCTGTACAATATGTATTTTAAATATTTTTGACACTGTTTCAAATCTCGCTTATTTATAGCATATTTCCAGGATTTAACTCAGCACTCATATCTTCACATAAGTTTTTCAACCGTAAACGTTCAAATATTCTCACCAATCACTGTCAATACTCTGAAACACCAGTCGTTCTAAGTTTAATTTGAAGTAGACCACGTCATGCACTAATTATCGAACTCCATCGTCGCGGAAAGCGGCGTCGGTCGTTCCTATCAAAATTTTGATATCGACCCCCCACCCCATCGGCAGTCTTTCCGACAGCTCATGAAAAAGTGCCGAACTTGCGGTCGCTCAAAGTTCCTCGACTCACAGCGACATCGAACCACTTTAAGTCACCGACTATCTCCGGCTCTTAATCCTGCGCAGGACGAAAGTTTGTTCGCAGGTCTAGCTGCCTCAACGCTAACTTTCTCCTCGGAAAATTAATTTCCCTGCAGATACACGCAGCCTCGGTCGACTGTCCTTTCCGTCTGGAAGGCAACTTTTTTTATCGGGTTACAAGGGCGATACACGCGTGCACGCGATGCACGCGGTGGGCAGGAATTAATCCTTTGGACTGCACGAGCGTTTTCGGCCTCCTGATAAAGTAAGATTGCCAACGAACTTGCTCGGTACTTCATCTGTGTCTCGGTTGCCTGTCTGATGCGGATAAACAGGTCAATTACGTGCTTCTTTTCACCGTCGGCTTGTACGTTGTGAACTTCGGTCAAATCTTAGTCTTCCTGTCAAGTCTTAATCTAGTCGGTACAGAATGTTTAAATAGAGACTTTCAATTTAAGATGTATTTTTGTATTTGTGTTTTGAAGATATAGCAAGTTTTGAAGGTGTGCGTTACTATAGGATTTTGTATTCTCGTAAGAGTTAGCATGAAACATGGAAACATTGGAATTTTTGTTTCAATCCTCGCTGGATGTTGGAAATAATTGTTTATAAAAAAATTGTATTACGCTAACAAATTAATTAAATTGTGTGAGCATCCTTGGTAAAAAATTTTATATTTATAATTTTCTAATGACACTTTAAAATTTGAGTGAAGTTTTATGCAGTTTCAAATTGTCTCTCTGTAGTGACGGCATGATTACGGAGAGCGGAAGGGTGCTAACTGCAACACAACGCTTCTATCGAAACTCGGCCGAGTTTGTCACCATTTCAGTCACGCGACTTTGGTAGAGTTAAAAATCCATTTCCGCCTTCCTGTACAACTAGGCGCACCTGCAACCGAGGTCATTGACCTCGCACACGCTCGTGAATTTCTAATTTACGTTCCAGGATAAAAATAATTTCTTTGCCGTAGCTGAAAACGACCCAAATCCGAGACATGGATTCAATCGATCCCTTATCTGATATTCCAATCGTTCCACTGCTATTTTTGTACCAGCATACCAACCATACAAATTAAAATAACTTTTATCAGCAGTTACATCAGCGCGACCACATTGAGCACCAGAACAATACTAACAAGGATACAAAACTTTTCTTATTTACTACCATTGTTACGCGCGCAAACGACTCAACTTTCAGTTGTACTCCGATGTTTCAAACAATTATTGTATTTTTAACGCTGGTTCTACCAACCAAGTTAGAATGACACGTTTGACTAGTCTCAGTAATTAATTTTCATTCGTCAGATATTCTATTGTTTGAGATTTTATTTATCACCACAAGTACGTGATTAATTATTCCAACCTGAAGTGGCAAAAATCAGCAACTTCTGTCATTGCGAGGAGTAACGTAAAAACCAATTTTGGTTCGAAAACTTTGATACCAGATCAATCCTAACATACGGTCAAAATCCGCTTTCTTCAAAGTTGAGAAACCACCTGCTCATCACAGCCCGTACAATCTAAAAGGGACACCCTTTTATCACAAGCCTTACAATTCAAAAATAACTTTCCATTTTGGACCTGCAGAAACGCATGCGACTTTCGTCTATGACCTTCAAACATCCCCGCAAAAGTGGGGAAAAATCTTAATCCCGGCGGAAGGTCCGTTTCGAAATCTGGCCTAAATTCGTCCTGTTCGCGGAGTTGAAAAGTCGGCCTTCTCAGTCGACGACCCAGGAGGACACCCTCTCGTCGCAGTCACGTACTTCCACAGGCGGCTGCACCGGAGCAACGTGTCGTATTATACGGGAGGAGTTACGGTCCGCTCGGAGTTTCGCTTCCCTGACCTTCCGCACGCTGAAAGTTCGAGCCTCGGTTCGCCCCGACGCCTCCCGTCGCCCCTCGACGCTCCCCGACGCCTCCTGGCCAACTTTGAATGCGCGACGAAACCGGCGCCAGGCCGAAAGCAGGCGTCTACTACTGACGAGCGGCGCTAGGCACGCTCACGGCACTTTTCATCCGGATCCAGTTTCAACTTGTATCGTAGGATTTGATCAGCGGCTGACTCAAACTTTCTGGATCTTGGAATAAGGTGGAATCTACGGGCTTTGCTACTTCAGATTGGTATTAGGTTCGAATTAATCGCTTCTCCGAAATAAAAATGTGAGACTGTCGATTATACGTTTTATTCAGATATACCTATTTTAGAGGTTATACAGCAGGATTTGATCAGAGGCTGACTGAAAGTTTTCGGATCTTGAAATAAGGTGGAATCTACTAGCTTTGCTACTTCAGATTGGTATTAGGTTCGAATTGATCGCTTTTCCGAAATAAAAATGTGAGACTGTCGATTATACGTTTTATTCAGATATACCTATTTTAGAGGTTATACAGCAGGATTTGATCAGAGGCTGACTGAAAGTTTTCGGATCTTGAAATAAGGTGGAATCTACTGGTTTTGCTACTTCAGATTGGTATTAGGTTCGAATTGATCGCTTTTCCGAAATAAAAATGTGAGACTGCCGATTATACGTTTTATTCAGAAATACCTATTTTAGAGGTTATACAGCAGGATTTGATCAGAGGCTGACTGAAAGTTTTCGGATCTTGGAATAAGGTGGAATCTACGGGCTTTGCTACTTCAGATTGGTATTAGGTTCGAATTAATCGCTTCTCCGAAATAAAAATGTGAGACTGTCGATTATACGTTTTATTCAGATGTACCTATTTTAGAGGTTATACAGCAGGATTTGATCAGAGGCTGACTGAAAGTTTTCGGATCTTGAAATAAGGTGGAATCTACGGGCTTTGCTACTTCAGATTGGTATTAGGTTCGAATTGATCGCTTTTCCGAAATAAAAATGTGAGACTGTCGATTATACGTTTTATCCAGAAATACCTATTTAGAGGTTATACAGCAGAATTTGATCAGAGGCTGACCGAAAGTTTTCAGATCTTGAAATAAGGTGGAATCTACGGGCTTTGCTACTTCAAATTGGTATTAGGTTCGAATTAATCGCTTTTCGGAATAAGAAATGTGAGACTGTCGATTATACGTTTTATTCAGAAATATATCAGAGGTTACAGAGCAGAATTTGATCAACGACTGTCTGAAAGTTATTGAATCTTGAAATACAGTGAAGTATACTGGCTTTGCTCCGTCAGATTGGTATTAGGTTTGAATTTATCGCTTTTTGGAATGAAAACTGTGAGACTGTCGATTATATGTTTTATATAGATACAGATAAATGTTTCAGTGTAGGATTTGTTCAGCGGTCTGATTGAAAGTTTCTGGATCTTGAAATAAGTTAAAATGTACTGTGATTGCTACCTGAAATTGGTATTAGATTCGATTTACTTAATCGCCTTTTGCATGGGAAAATGCAAGACACTTTATAATACCTTCTATTTTTGTTGTTGAATTTGATGAGGAGCTGAAATAGACCGAAATGATCGCACACTGAAATCGGATATCGGATAAAAATCTGGTCGAGAGTGAAATAATTATGTTACTTTTTCTCTCCTAAATGTTTCATGCTGGATATTTTAACATTTGGATTTTTATACTATAATAAGCATTGCAGTGTTTAAAATACGCTCTTCATTATTGGACTGGCAGTGAAGGATTACTGCAGATTAAGAAATGGAAGTAGAGTAGATGTACGTTAAGCTCGGCGTGTTTTGTGAAGCAAATCCATAAAAGGTAAAAATAACTGAGTACACCTCACCGATTTAATATCATAATATGGAATTACATATTGCAGTAGATCAAGTTAATTATCGAGAGATCAAGATAATTACCTTTTTCTGTGTTTGAACTTCTGCGAACGTCTTTATTTAATTGGTTTTCGTTAAGTAGGTTACCTGATTTTCAGCATCTAATTCAATGTAACGGCAGCAATCACTGTTAGAGCAACTACGCTTGCAATTTGCTACACTTGTAAATTGGACTATACTACAGGTTTTTATGCTGCTCTAGTCTGCTCGGTGCTGTGCTAAACTTTACTGACTACACGACGTTCACTGTCGAGTACTGCATTAAGCAGGCTGGTCAATACTATTCTTCCTGCCAGGCTGTACAACGTTGACTCTTCGTAGAACATCGTTCCCATTGGATAGGCCGTAAAACTTCGTCTACACTGTTATTGCAATGCCCAATTTGCAACGGATCTTTCTCGGAATTTATTCCTACTTTTACGAAAATCAATATTACAACACAGGTTTTATCACCTTTGAACAGGGCAACAAAGTTGAAATTTTATCTGGCCATTTTTTATGTATTAGATCTAGTATATTCAAAATAATAAATAATTTGTGTAAATGTTAAAAATTTTGCTGCACTTGATTTTAAAAGAATTTCAATTTCGAAGCGTACGCTCGAAAAGAACAACATTGATGTAAATGTAATATCGTACAATACCAGAATTGAAGACTACTGGAATTTTACTTAATAATCCTCTTAGTAATTAAAATAAGACAAAACGGTTATCTTCAAATAATTTACTCGATTTAACCAATGTTTAAAAAACTCCAAAGCATTATCTAATTTAAGCCCCGAAAAACTAACTACAGTAACTGAAGTAAGTCAAGTAAAAAAAATTGTTTTCAATTGTTCATCCAATTCCACGTCATTGCACTGTCATTAATGACTTCCACCCTTTTAAGATGTACTTTCGCACTCACCTTCACATTCATCGTCACTGTAACCAATGTCGTACCCCTCGCATAAATTTTCCATCGATCTCGGCTAGCAAACACTGCCTTCCCGCGCTTATCGCCGATTAAATTTATCAAAAGGCCTCGCACGACGCCGCCGCTGAGGTCGGCATTGCCAACATCCGAAATTACGCTGACGTTTCGTCGATCGACGCCGTCGGATTTCGGACTTGGTCCCGGTTCGTCGAAAGTGCATTACAGATTTGCCGCTGAAATTGAAGCGGCCGACAGTGGCGAGCGAGGGGCCCGAAAGGGGCTGGAGGGCGGGTTGGGGGGCGGATGGGGTGGAAAGAGGGGTGGGTCGGAAATGATAGACGCGGCGGTGTCGGACGATCGATATGCATCGAGGTATGACGAAACGCGGACTCGTAAGGGGATTTTCAGCGTTCGTCGGACAGGAAGAGATGGACATGTCGCATGATTGGATCGTCGATAGTCGACGTTCCGCTCGACGATAAAACGATTCGTCCCGGTCGACTCGCTGACCTTCGA
Source organism: Anoplius nigerrimus (assembly GCA_914767735.1). Taxonomy (NCBI): domain Eukaryota; kingdom Metazoa; phylum Arthropoda; class Insecta; order Hymenoptera; family Pompilidae; genus Anoplius; species Anoplius nigerrimus. Next base: position 9,554,116 of record OU612088.1, on the reverse strand, counting down.
CCGCGTCTTGAGTAATTCTGCGCAGCTTCGATAAGCTCGCCCAGTCAGGTACTCACGATCTGTCCAAGGAATCATGGTGCATTTTTCTGCCCCGTAAGTGGGAGCAAGTCGGACGTGATTGTTCGAAAAAATGGAATTGAAAATGTAGAATAATATTTTTGCGGAAAAAAGCTTTGTTTTGGAAAAAAATAACGCACGCGCTTCGTTCAGATTCTACGCTATAGAATATTTTAGAGTATTTTTGTACGTCTTGATAGGTTAACAAACGTCGGTATGACGGTATCTTTTTTATCGGTCCTAATTTTTTGTTGCTCGAGGTTTTTTTTTTATATTTTTCGAGATATTCTTGACTCAGCAAATTATAGTAATTGGGAGTTTGCTGACTCGCACCCAAAGTGGGAATTATATTAGCAGGTTTGCAGGACGGTCTTTGACGATCGCATACTGTTTTCGTCGCTGACGATCATCTGCACCTGAGTGCCTACGTCAGATTTTGTGGTCTTTGCTTTTGTGTGCGTGGAGCGGATTTGGGAAAGTTTCCAAGACTACGTCGCTTCACGGAGAACAAAACATTATAATCGTTTAACTACCGCGATGATCGACCGCAATGACCTTTACAAAGCCCAAACACCTTGCCGTTTCTAAAAATAACAAATTCTTCAAATTTATTCAATCGACAAAAAATGACAAATAACCATTTCATATCGATAACACACATTACCTAGATTTATTCTCACTAGACGCGTCTGCTGACGCAATGTCGTACGCGGTCTGACGCAAAGCGTGACTCAGAAAGAATAATGCAATTTGGACACCTAATTTTTCATGCCGACGCCTTCGCTGAAGAGTTTGCAAATATTTGTGCCGGCAGCGTCGAAGTGCATTTGCGCGCACAGCAGCCGTACACGGGGAATAATTCGACTAGAACGAAAGTATATCAAAGCAAGGGGGTACATTGAAAGAGGATTCGATTTGAATCGGGAGGAAGGGCCGTTCGAGCGCAGTCGATCAATTCGCTTCCGTGCAAATCTTCCGCAAATCTTCAATACGTCGCCGCTTTTACACTCATTTTCCGCATGACGTCGCAACGGTTATTTGTGCGGAGCACTTTTCCCGCTCTCGGCAATCGAAATAGAGTGAAAGGGAGGGCGAGAGGGGTCGGGGGGAGGGGGTGGGGGGTGGATGGCGGGGGTCGACTTTTCCGAGGCGAGAGCTTTTATATTGCAATAAGAGTAACGCGGACGACGAACCGAGTCTAATGGCACTCCGCGACAATAAAGTTCCCGGCGACCCAGTTATTAAGACGGAGAATAATCGAGACGCAAAAATCGATCGCCGACAGGCGTTCCTTTTAACGCGCGAGAACGCTTCAGTAGGGGACGGTGGCTGATGATTCTACTTTTCCGATAAAAAAATTATGTCCTCCCGTGCCGCACGGCTCGCGAAACTCACGGTATTTAATCAATTGTCTGCGCTTGGATGACAGATCGTTTATTTTGCTTAGAGTTAGGAGGGATGGGTTGCTAAATTGCAGATCAGTCGCTGGCGACTAAAATGCTATTTTTCAAATTTTCATATACGAGTGATTAGTAGGTGATTCCTTTTGTTTGAGGAAAAGTTGTGTTTTAACATGCTTGGCATAGGATTGTACAATGCACAGTACCTAATCGATAAAATGTCGAAACATGGATGCATATTCTGTTTTTCAGTTTTGTACGGACGGGCAGGTAATTTGTTAACGGGCTACGAAATTTTGCTTAGGGTCTATTTTGTTTTCTTATCTTTGTGCGAGAAGAAAGCGAATCTTGCCCATCACCTTAATCGTTATGAAGATTTCATGTTCATCGAATTTGACCGACTAAAAGCTTCCTCCCACCTTGTTTGTCAGCGGCCGACCCCTTTAATGAATGTTAAGGCGCGCGATTAATTTTCGGTGACAGCAAATTTTCCAGCTGGCATATCACGCGACCCACTCGCTTCAAAATGGATTACTACCATGTTCGTGATGAGCCCCCACATTATTTACCTTTCTCTTATAGACTACCCTTTCCTTTCGCACAATTTCTTTCGTTTGCTTGATATCCTTAACGATACCAGATAATTTCGCTGCGACCGAATTAAATGGATCCTCCAATTACAAGTACAAATATAGACGGGTAACATAAACAAGGATGCTAGTCGACTGTAACGGGGACAACCGTCTGCCTACGTCATACTTAGAAAGCAGTTCCATTAAACCTGCAAATCGTTATTCCCGCCGACGAAGCGTCAGCAGTCCTTCGAAACAATCAATTACTCAGCACAACCCAGCTTTCGGTTAGTGGAACACATTGCAAAAATATCACGCTGAACCATCGAACTCTTCCCCCGGCTCAGTTCACAGGTATACCTCCATCCAAGTTTCATATGTCAAACATCGCAAGAACCCTCGCAATCCACGTCGACTCGAACGAACAAACGCCATTACTCCGATCGGCAACGGTAATAACAATAATCGCACTAGCATCCGCTTTATAGTACTATAACCACTCTCACGTCAGACACGCTTTCACCCCCCCCCCCCCCCCCGGCCTCCCCTTAGCCTACACTGGAAGGCACAATCCGCGTGCCCCGACAAAAACAGCATCTGTGTCAGCGACGCCGGCGTCCAGGGCAATTGGTTTCTTGTCGGCGGGGTCGGAAATTGAGCGAAGTACATTAAATCGGCGTCGGTCTGGCACCCGGAAATGAAGAGATCGCTACATTACCTACGGCCGTCCGTTCCGTCAGGAATTCCCACCCTTAAGCCTGATCCCCTTTTCTCACGCTTCTCCCTCCCTCCCTCCCTCCCTCTCTCTCTCTCTCTCTCTCTCTCTCTCGCACGCTTGCCCTGTACTCGAGCAGAGTGCGGCCTTCGCAAATTAGGTACTTTACTTAGCCATCCAGGGCCGCGGGTGCCGCGTTGCAAACACGTTCGGAATCCTCGGAAATGGGCGTGCGGTGTTGGTGGTCTCTCAGCGACGTTCCAGCCTTCGCAACCGGAAGTGCCGGCGAGTGTCGTGAATTATTGGCGCTCGCGCGCGAACGTCGCTACCTCACTCCCTCTCTCTCTCTCTCTCTCTCTCTCTCTCTCATGTTCTCTCTTTCTGTCGCACGCGCATGCACTCATTCCCCCCCCTCGCACGGCAACGAAACACATTGCCGGCTTTGTCGACGACGTCGAGTGGCCGGAGAGTCTACGTTTATGGAGCTCTCCGCCGCGCGGATAATGGCCCTGTCTACTTTTCCCTCCGCATGCCAAAGGGAGTCCGACTCTCCGCACGCTTTTCCTACCCTTCGGACCTTTGTCCGCGGCCCCTCTGAATTTCCGATGCGTCCGCCGTAGGATTTAATGCCGCCAGTGTTACTTCGCGCTCTGCTTATGATGCGCGTTAGGTCGTTGGAACGGTCTCGTTCCTCGCTGCGGTTTATGGGCTTGTAAGAGGGATGGGGAATGCGTGGTGACTTTGACGGAGAGAGTCCTTGCGGGGGCTTGCGTGGTTTTTTTGCGGTGTTTCGTAGTGGTAGGGTGTGTGTGATAAATGTTATGCGTTGGTTATGATGAGTGTTATGTGACGGTAGCGATGCTGTGGTTGGGGGATGGATTTGGGAGGAGTGATGACATTCACATTTAATAAATTCTATTTCGTTTAATGAATGTCTCGTCAATTCTTTCAAATTTGGTTTTTCCGTATTATTTAATATAGATTCTTAATTTTCTAAATTTGTTATGCCGTATTTTGCACGCCGATCGTTTGAGGATATTCAAGAGTTCAGATTAATTAGTTTCATTTTTTAAAAGTCACTTTATATAAAGATGTTTGAATATTTCCGGGGGTCAACGTATTTTCGATGTTACACCACGAAACATCGTTGCACATGCCTCGGGTCAATATCGAGTTCTGTTCATTATATTCCGATCGACTGAAACATTATTTGATAATTCGATATTTGCCATCACCGGTCGTCACCTCGTCTTGCCAGCAAGTTAGCGTCAATCATTTTCGGTCGCCGTTTTGCGGACGCGAATTCAGGCCTCGCTTTTTCAAATTTTCACACTCTCCCGCAGAAAGCGCGAAAATACTTATCGAAACTGGAGCACGGCCGTGGGGAACTTCCGGCGCAAGGTCGGCAATGAAGTGCGATTCTCGGCCGAGATATTCGTCTGATGAAGAATCGCGCGGACGTGTGAAGGTCTTCTTATTTCACGGTCCAGCAGTTTCCGGGAGTAAAAACGAACCATACTTTCCTACGGGTCGACGCGGATTTACATGCCGTGTAATGCGATCGACGGCTAACTTTAGGTGCAGCCAGGCGATATTACATTTTGCGTCGATGGCGATCGATTGACACTCATGGGCTTCTCATGCTGCCAATGAATAATCTTATCGAATCCTGGACCTTCTACTAAGAAATCCATTACACAAAATGTCTTGTTCATCCTTGGCGAAACAATTCGTTCCAAAATGCATTACATTGATATTCATTTTCTGTCTTCGATCCAAAAATGAGTTTTCTCCAACTTTCAGCGTATTGTTAAACAGAGCTAAGCACAATTCGGTCGAAAAGATCGTCTCACTTCCGCTTTCTCATTCGCTGAACTCGATCGCGAAGGATCTATAGAACCGACGTACTAGCGGGAATGAGGTAAAACAGTTTCGGGTTCCTGTTACATTGCAATTCACGCGATTCGCTAAAGAGTGCTCTTGCTCGAAAGAATTTTTGCGGCGAAGCGCTTTTCACCGCGAAAGTTATCCGAGACTTTGCACTCGACGAGTAACTTGTTCACGTTTGCATCCTCGAGGCCTCGCAATTATACGGCTTGCAATATTATAAATCCGCGAGATGTGTGTTCCCTCCACTAGTGGAGGCCGTCAAGTGTATCCTGGACGACCCTTTCGAGAATGGTGCATTTCTCTCTCTCTCTCTCTCTCTCTTTTTCTCTTTCTCTTTCTCTTTCTCTCCCTCCCTCTCTCATGCATTTTTCCGCTGATTTAAAGGCTGCATTTAAAACGCTTCATTACACGACGCGGCTCTCGAGATGCACGCGTCACATCCTTTCTCTCTCTCACTCGCCATTTATCCCTTTCTGTCTCTTTCTCCATCACTCCCTGAATGTGTCTGTTTCTCTCAATCTCTCTCTCTCTCTTTCTCCCTGTCCGCCTCTCTCTTGCCTTAACTATCTCATCGCTTCTCTTCCCTCGCGAGCTCATACTGCCCCCCCCCCCACCCCTTCATCTCGCTTTCTACTCTTCTCATTTTCTCTTTCTATCCGTGGATTATGCATCTCTCATTTTGCTCGGAATATGCCTGCGATTTGATGCCAGCGTGGGACGCCCGGAATGGGGATAAAAAATCGAGCCACCCTCGTGTTTCACTTCGATGCGCATTCCTCGAGGGTTCGTTGAAGTGACTGTAACCTGATATGTGAATGCTCCTGGGATGAGATCCGAATGCATGCAGGATTCTTGGGCTGATTCGTTGCGTTCGCTTGATATTCGAGGATATTAGACGTTAGACGGTATTCGCGTAACGGGTTAAGGTATCACGTCCTGTATGACAAACATGTTCGTAGTAACGTTCAAAGGGACGGATATTCCTACCAAAGCAATCGGCCTTTGAATTATTCAACATTACATGCTTTCAATATGCAACTCGCATACCTCTGCATACTTCCAGACTCTTTCCGACTTACTACGGAGCACTTACGTCTCTACATTCGGGTTAATCCGACTTTCTATTCCTTCCGTGCTTCCGGGTATTTTTCACTCGCAGTAAGCAAGCTATTTGTCACTCGCAATAACCAAACACCGTGACTCGACTCGCCAGCTCCGAAAATTATTTGTTGAATCGTTTTGCTGTCTAGAGGCAATTTTCGTCCGGATTTTTTGTTCGTGCATAACGAAGCGACTGTACGTTGATTCGCGCAGTATGCGTCCTGTTTGTGGAGAAATGTCGTTTTCGCCGACTACAATATGGAAGTTAGAGGGACCGAGAGAAAGAGAAAGACAGAAAGAGAGAGAGAGAGAAAGTCACATAAATTATAAAGCGACTACGTTTCTAGTGATTCCGACATTATGCTGACACGCACAAGTCCGTAACTTTCGTTCGTCGACCGGTGACGAAGTTGAAAATGTGATCATTAGGGTGCATTAGTATGGCGGCATCTGGGAAAATATTTGCTAGCGTGCATGATATTTCCTTTTCAAAGTACACCTCCGACCCGCTAGTCGCATCACAGAGGACGGAATTTCCATCCGTGCGTGTTCGTATTTTCGCGAGATTCAGAGAAAGAACGTGAGGTCAGGCTTAAAATATGCACCCGGAAGCCGGTGCCAAATTAGTGCGACATTTTCTCATTTTAATCGGATGACGAACAGTGCGTGTCGGAAAACGATGTCGATGACGCTGAGTAGACATTTAGAAGTAATTACGGAAAGTACGGCGTGTCTATGTATCGGTGCTTATCAATGACTAGTTTACGTCACGCGATTAGTATGTTGCGTGCGACGGTCCTTTGGCTTATATTTTTTTGCAAATTCTGCTACTTCCACACAAAAATCAGAATTTATTCAAAATCAATATTATCAATTGACAGCATCCCTCCTATAGCTACTCTTATTAATCCGTAGGAATCCAAAAATCATACATTCTCAAATTCCGTCGCAAGATTGACTCTAAGCACCGCGTCAGCTCAACACTTTCACACATCCGTCATTCACCGTGCGAAAAAAATGGCCCAATAAATGGTCCCGGAAATTGTCCAGCCATGCATATTCCATAAGGCTACGAACAGAAGGCGACGATCCGCGTCAGCGATTTAATTCGCGACGAATTTCGCCCTGAGTCTCTCGTCCTGGGAGAAGTCGAGTCATGAAAACTGTCCTCTGCCAATTCCGAGCGTCCGTTCGCGCGATCGATCCGCGACTCGCCTTGTCACGTACTTCCTTGAGGGTCGCCCCCCGCAGGTGGAAGGGCCCGTTCACGACGTAATTCCCTAGCGAGACGTATCAGCCCCGAGGCAGAATGACACTTCGTCGCGAGTAGCTGCACCGGGATACACACCGGGTAACAATGGAGGCACGACGACGCACGTTCAATTTTCATGCGTCGCGAGTTCGTCGCGACGAGTTCCCGACGAGTTCCCGACGAGTGTTCCTCGTTTGCCAGACGCTTCACGGGTAATCTCAGACGGAATTTCTTTCATCCCCGCGGCAGAGAACGTCGCACGCGTCTAATGAGAGTGGGTACTCGCGCGGAAGAGAGGGAGAGAGGAAGAGAGGAGCTACGCTCCGGATGGGAAAAAGGCGGCGATGAATCGTGTGGAAGAGATCTGTGCTTACGCGCGCCTGCATGCGCTCGCGTGCGCTCGCATGCGCTTGCACGCGCCTCGCCATTTTGAGATTGACGCTCGCTGGATCCCGTAATCGCTGGGGGCTGATGTAGTCGGAGGCTGGTTTATAGGTATATAGCGTTGCGGCGTGTGGGATGATTGGTTCAGGGGAGTTATCGGAAATTATGTGTGGTACAGTCGATTTCCTTGTTAGGCGCTCAATTAAGAAAATGTACCAATACTGTAAATACGTATTAGCGTCATTCGATCGTTAATTTAGTTGCAGTAAACACAGTCAACATCTAAACATGTTTTTTAGGTTTCCGCCATGCCTCATCGATAATGACCAATATTTTTTACTTCTTTCCCAAACTTCTTCCCTAATTTAGCTGCGTGTCAGCTCACATTCGACCGCTTCGTTCTCTGAAATACTGCTCTGATTCTTCGAACAGAACTCAAGTCGAAGCTGTCCGTTCTCAAGATCCGAACCTAAACGACCCTAGGAACGCACGCCAGACACCCACATTCTTCTTCGACAATGCTGTCCCCACCCCTTTTTTAAGCCTGAGACACGCCCAGGCCTCCTCCCGCGACTGAATATTTCATGTAATAACACGGACGGACGTCCTCCGGTTCGGAGCTCGGCGAGACGCGGACGAGAGCAGTTTGCATGAAATTTTGAACGTCGCGCCGAAAGGGTGCGCGGAGGCGGAAGGGAAAAGTGTGTAACAAGCCCCCGACTAAATTGGCGACGAGCGGCTGCAACGAGCCCGTTCATGAATTCGTCTTCGCTACGTTGCGCGTACCGACCCGATGTTTGACGACACGGCGATGTCCTTGTCGGCCGTGAATTTTTCATGTATCGCCCGCCTGGCTCCACAATAGGGGTAGTTTCGCACCTCGCCGCTCGCCTCCTCCCATTTTATCTTCATACGCACGTACATGGGGTGGGAGAGGGACGGCGAAGAAGATATGAAAGAGTAATGGACATTCTTCTTTTACGAGTGTACACTGGAAATTGTTTCATGTAACCTTTTCGACACACTTCGGTCGTAGGTCAAGTTTTTTTTTATCTCTTTATCATTTTTAGGTCGTCCTTATTGCTATTTCCTTCAAAGCGACTCGTTTATTTCTGATCTCGATCTTGCTTTTTCGAAGTTTTCTTTCTTTTAGCTCGCCTGCGTTACAGAGGGTTTCGAGAGTTATCGGGACGTAATGAGTTAGGTTGTTGGAACTTTGTGGCTTTAAGTCAAACGCTGTGACACTCGGATAACGAGCCAAATGCCGCGGGTGGAGGGTGGAATGCTTGCCAGAGTGTTCAAATTAGGCTGGACCCTCCGATTCTCGAGCTGGACCACACTCGGATTTCATCGGGTGTCTTACATAGTGACCTCTGTCTGGGCGGTCTGGTCAGAAAGGACGCCTGATGTTTTCTCTTACATGCAACAGGGAGGAGAGCATGGAAAAGTGGTCGAATGGGTTTTGAGCGACGACTTGGGGAGCCAAACTGTTCCACATGTGCCTGTGTTGAATCCGTACATGTTGAGTCGTCCTTGTTAGTCAGCTGAAAACTTGTTCCTCCTAGCTTTACAAATGGATGACTCTGGAAAGTATCTTTTCCGAGCGTTCGTGTTATTAACACATTTGCATCGCGAGCATAATTAAACAAATTGATTCAAACGGACTTAATATAGTAATTAAACACTGATAAAGAAAACGTAAAATTAATTAAAATAGTAGTTTTCCACTATTGTCCTTCCTTAATATTCCATATACGCAAATTGAATAGAGTTTGATTGAATGGGATTTTGGGCTGGACAATCAGTCGAAGAGTGGATTAATATGATTTCCGTGCGCTATAATACGGATCGGACAAACAGTTAGCGTTTTTCCCACACACGTAATTCTCATGAATTTTGGAGTGTCGTGTTTATCCAACAGATTTGATACGTCATCAGTATGATACCCCAATTGCGAGACGTAATCACTCGGATATTCCGATAGTTATTTAACTTTGATTCGGTCCCGATGGCAATATTGCATTTGTCACATGAGCGAATTAGCGTAAATTGCGAGAAAATCTGTCCCGATAAGCTTTGGGACTCCGCGCAATCTGATTTACGTCGCTTTTAAATTTTTGAATTAAAACGGCTTGGTACTATTGGACTTTCGCGAAACATTTCGATCGTCAAACTCAGTCGAACACGTTAACAGGTTGCCCACCGTGCTATGGAAGGTTCGATATTTTTTTCCCTTTCCTCAAGAATTCTTGCCTTTTACGATGTACTCGCGCACTGTTTCCTATCGAGTATCAAGCTATATTACGCACAACGGGAATCGGAAGCAATATGCTATTACATCGCGTGTAACATTATGTACTGCCAACCTTCGATATTGCATCGTAAATGTACCGTAACATCAGAAAACCGCAAACCGGAAATGTGCCAAATAAACGGAGCCGCAAATCGCAAATGCACCGCGTACGTTTTCATAAATATTGCGTTGCAACGCGCGAATTAGAATAAATTTATATCGCAGGCCAAACGTGAGCGTACGCCGTTGGTGAAAAGAGATTCGCTGAGAGCGCGCATTAGTTTTTCAAATGTGTCGCGCGCCTTGAGGGCAATGTGTACATCGCCTGCACGTTGCGCCGTAAATTATCGGGGCGGCAAACGGAGTTTTATATCAGTCGAGGGATTTGAAAGGAGGAGCTGAGGGTGGCTAACGAGGTGCGCTATTATATTCCCCCGCGATGAACAGTCGGGAATTGTATTTCTGGAACGAGGAATATGAGTTCTTTAAACGAATTAGAGGTATTAACAGGGATCTGCATATTTCACCGTTGAACATTGACTTAACGCTGCGGATTATTTTCAGCAATTAAACCGGATCTGACCGCTGCGAAACAACACTACGTTATTCACACCAACGTATCATACAAAATTTCGCTTCATTTCATTCAATTTCCACCTAGTCTAATAACATCAAGCTCACATATAACAATCGTAAACGATCGATTGCTTCTCATTCCCTACCCTTGTGTATCAATCTGCAAGCATGACAAAATTCGTCTCCGAACACTTCGAGTGTCCGAAATTCTTCGGCCAGAAGCGAGTCAATTGCGTGCTCGTAAGCGCGCGAGCCTCGCAGAATCATCCCTCTCCCAATTTCGATCTTCCGTCGCACGGACATTTCCGATTAAATTAACATCCGACCAATCGGAGTCGAGGGCTGAGCAAAGCGCTGTACAGGCCCTTCCGCGTACACTCCCTGAACCTCACGTCCATTCACTCCTTTATGAGCGCTCATCCGATAGCTGCCGTAAAGCAAACAAACGCTTTAATACGCCGTGCAAAGGAGCATTGCGTTCCGATCGAACCGCACTGCGGGCCAATGGTGGCCCAGGACGGTCTTGCACAAAGTGAATGTACAATTTTCCTGTATTGGGAAGGGGAGGGAGGGGGATCGCGGCTCAAATTTCGTTGCGGCATTCGAAAAGCGGAGCAGCCAGCCACCTAACACGACCGCTTCTCTTCGCTGGCGAACGGAACGAAATAACGAAGGAGAGTCTCGACCAGAATCGGCTCTTGAGAGGAAAATGTTGCGCTATCGCGTTTACGTCCGCGGTAAGAGCTGCCGGGCGAATCAGGGACTCTGGGAAGAGGAGAGAAGAATGGGAAGAGATAAGGAGTGAGTGAGAGAGTTAGAGTGTGTGTGAGAGAGAGAGAGAGAGAGAGAGAGAGAAAGTGAGAGAGTGCGAGTGAGAGAGAGAGAGAGAGAGAGAGAGAGAGAGACGCAGCCTCCCAGAAGTGAAAAGAACATCTTCCGTCTTTGTTTCGCTGGCGACGACGGGAAGTTTTTAAGTCGCTCACGCAAATTCGACTGATAAAACTAAACACCGGTGGCTTTCAGCGACGTTCTCTTCGTCTATCGCTGCGCTCCTCTCCAGAGGCGCGATAGCGTTGAAGACAATTGCCTCGGCAGTAACTCGGCATGGATAATCTGACGGCGGTCGGCTGTGAAGGTGCGCGCGCGCGCGCGCAGGATTATCCGCGAGAGGAAACGCGCGTCTCCGCGCTAATCGAGAGTGATAAGTTTGGTAGGACGAATTTAGCAAGAATTGTCCGTCAGTAGGCCGCGTCGTTGATTAGAGCCAACTGATTTGGGACAGAGGAATCAACCTTAACCCGATACGGCGTGCGCTCCTTCCAGGTTTAAATTGACCGACTGGTTAATCAAACATGATTGACTTAGTCACCGCTCCGCACCAACGAGTCGTGGTACGAATAAGGAAATCCTGTGGGGACACAACTTAGTATTGGTCTCAATTGTTTCGAATGCCGACGAACTCGAGCAGCGTTAGCTGCTTATTATCATTTACTACATGTCACGTAACAATCCAACAAACAATTGCAGCACGTTCCAAGGCGAGTATTAATAACAAACATTTACTCGATTACAAATGTTCTTCAAAATTTCTCCTTCTCATCTAGAAGTTCAATTGCAGCACGTTCCAAAGCGAGTATTAATAACAAACATTTACACGATTACAAATGTTCGTCAAAGTTTCTTCTTCTCATCTAGAAGTTCAGCCTGCAGTCGATCTTTACGTCCACGTTTGTTCATCTTGCCAGAAGTATAAAGGGGACTAAATGTTTCCTATACTCAACGCGCATCATATTTTCCGTCCTTTTCTGACCACCTGACCCTCGGAAATAAGCGTGTATTTACGCTCGTCCATATTTCACATGATACGGCAAGAGATGGCGTCCGAGGGCAGGGAATATTCCTTGTGCCACTTATTAACTGGGAATTAAGTATTCCCGGCGGTGGTCAGGAACGGACGTTTAACGGGTATCCTTTACTCTGCCTTTTTTTTTATCCTTGCTGCGCTTCCGTGATTTACGATCGGCCCTGAAAATGGAGTTTTGTCGAGGCTCGTTGCTACGGATTCGTTCTGGTCGGTTTTCCTTGGTAAAGTAAGAGCTTCTTTCCTTTAGAAACGGTGTATATATTTATTGGAGGTGTCTTTGGGATTTCTCGTAAAGGAAATTGGGTAAAATCGTTTTGGAGTCGTGTTTTATTTATTTCGGAGTAATCGTGGTTCAATCAGTGAGAAAACATTGGGAGGTATTATTAAATATGAAGTGCATGTTGTAGGATAGATTCTGTTGACGTCCATTTATAAAGCAGCGGAATTCCCAGATGACTTAAATTTCATGAGCGAAAGTCTGACATTCGGATAATTTGACTTTTATCGTATGACGGAAATCTTATTTTGAGCCTAATCGGATGAGCTGTCCCCAAGAATATCGGCAGACCGTCAGGTTAACCGCATTTCATATCGACCGTACCGACCACCACGTCAACTCCAATCTCCACTTCTTGCAGATACATGTCGAAGCATCAAAAGTGCATGTATATGTACATAGTCGTATCGGTTCATTTCGTATAATTGATACTTATCGCTCGTGTAAACAATATCACAGCGCAACATTGATCGGATCCGCGGCTGCGATTCGTGAAACTCGAATAACAGCGGCGAGCAGACCGCGAAAAAGGTAACGAAAGGAAACATTTGACCAATAATTTCACATCCCATGCTCCGCAGACGCAACATCGGCGAACGTCAAAATTCACTTCTGCCGAGCCGTTTTCTCGCGTGGGAGCGGGCAACGTGAAACATTTTAACTGGCCAAAAACGAGCCCAACGATAAATCCCATAGAATATAACGTATTGAATTTCCTTCGCTCCCGGTGAAAAAAGAGCCACGCACTACCCCACTTTCGGCGGTGAAAAAAAGCTCGAAAGAGAATCCGTCGTTCATCATCCATCCGTGAGAAATTCACGACGTTTCGCGTTCAGCGACGAGTTTCGTTATTGTTCTCCTCCAATTATCGAGAATGAATCGTCTATGTGTGCGTGTCGGCGAAATCTCTTCCACGAATAACTTTATTATTGTCAAAAAAGTATATATAAATTATTCGAATGCAGTGGAATGAATAAATATTCGAACGGTAAGAGTATCTTCTCGTTCATTGTCTACATCCAGCCGGAAGTAGGTTGATCGTGCGAACACCCCACGATACAAGCTCACGCTTCATTGCACTCGCGCCACTTACACATTTTCGCTCATTTACGCTCACAGCGACATCGCATCCAATTCCGAGCAGTTGCATCAGATCGATCCCCGAATTACGACTGGCAATATCGCGAGCGGGATGGATCTATCCGCCGTTCGATGTTTCGGATGTTTCGCTTGCCGGATATGAGAGTCCGAGCCGCTAATTACCGTCTCACCCACACCCTCCTCTTTCTTTTTTCAGGTAGGTAGCAAAATCCACAGCCCCGATATCTCTCGGCCGACTGAGTTATCGGATGAAACTCCGAGGCCAACGCGCGTATTTGCGATCCGCAGAAGGAAACAGGGGCGAACTCGGCGACGGTGGGGCAAGGGATAAAGCCGTAAGAAGGCGGTGGAAAGGGGTCGTTGAGAGGTAAGTGTGTACGTTCGACGCTCGTATGTGTGCGCGCGCGCCAGCGCGGCCGAGAAGGAAAATGGGTACGCGAGAATGCGGGGGAGTGGGAAATCGGAAGTGGAAATGAGAAGGGAGGCATACGAGCCCGCGAGTGGGAGATAGAGGTGGAGGGATAGAGTGGGAGTGGGAGAGAGAGAGAGAGAGAGAGAGAGAGAGAGAGAGAGAGAGAGAGAGAATGATGGGAAGGTAGGAAAAAGAGAGACCACAAATTGAGGAGAGGGTGAGAAGAAGATTAGAAAAAGAATACGGACGAAGATAGAGAGAAGCAACGACCGCACTCATACTCAAACATTCTCCCTCTTTCTCTCTCTTTCTGCCTCCCTCTCTGTCTTTCTCTCCCTCCCTCTGTCTCTTTCTCGGAGTCGACCTAGAGTGCGAATCGGTCATGACGCACGGTGACTCGCAATTTGCAAATTGCGGCCCAGCGGCGAGAAAGAAGCTCGACGAGCATTACGTGACGACGAAACCTACGGTCGGCATCGCATACTTATGTACTTAGATCCACACATCGATACGGTGCAGTGATCTAATAAATGCGCCCGATAGTCGCGTACGGAATTTCAGCGGAAATATTCTCGTTATTGGCCGGACGCATTCGAGGGCCGTTATTAAATGTCACATAAAGTTTGCACGCTCGTTCGGCGCGAGCCTTTTTTTTTTGACCGCTTGCCTTTTTGTTCCGCTTTGTACGAAGCTGAGGACAGTCGGTGAGAGGCGTTCGGATCGTTAAAAACATTCCGGCCGACCGCTAGAATGCGAATCTGCACTAACTCGATGACTTGCACTATGCGAATTGCAGGGCCGCCGCGTGCTATTGTAATGACGTCATTGTCTAGAACTGCCGGAGTCGACTTACTGCCATCTATTTTTGGGGTAGATTTCGAATGATATCGGACAGGTGAAATCGATTCGTAAATGCCGGCCAGACCTTTTTTTTTTTATCGTCAAGGAAATCTTTGGAAGGCTTCTAACGCCGGCCAGACCCGTAGTATATTCTCTCATACAGCGTAATGTATCCAGTTTTGCCCGCGGTTTATATTTTTGGTTGACTTTATCCTCGCTTAATCCGCTTTCCAGCGGAAACTCCTTTGTACGTGACGGAATCATGGTTAATGTTTAAAGATAACGTTTCCGAATTATTTCCACGTCCGCTCTTGTCCACTGCTTGACATTTCGAAATTCTCCATCATGGAATGCTGAAATATTTTCGTTATGTGATATTGTTATATTAACTTTGTATGCGCTCATTATAAAGTAATGACACACATATTTTTGGCAGGCGCGGTTTGTTGCGCATTTTTACGCATATAACAGCGCATGCACTCTTGCACCCTTGTTACACTTACAGAAAAAAGTGATTAAGTGTCGTAATGTTTATACACTGTTCGGAAGTTAGAAGTTCGTAATGCAATGATACGTTGAACGGGAAGTTTATTCCTAGGAATACACGGAAACTATTCACTTACTGTACGAAGCCGACCCTATTATTCACCGTCCTTCTTCAAAGATACGTAATCATTTTCCATAAAAAGAAAAATTATCAATTAAAAAAGTTCATGTACATAAAACACGACATCCTACATCTCCCAATGAATCATCCTACAAATCACAGGCGAAATGAACATGTTGCGATCCAAACGCAACAATGGCATACCATACACAATGCTATTCACATCATTTTGTCTTTAATCCTTTCCTAATCACTCCTGACCACCCCATTACCCCAAACAACGTCCTTAAGACTCCCAATAATGTCTTATGCACACCCCACGCCGCTATTCTTCCTCATCGACCCCACTTTACAACCTATATCGCACCGCAACCCGTCCTAATCCTTTTCCTCATTCCCAACAAGTAATTATCCTTCAACGCATTTGACCATATGCGACACCTTTGGTCCAAAAATTTCCATTTACCAATCTCCCCTCTCCTCGTCACTTACGCTCCTATAAAACCATCCCTACACTCGCAACGAGGACAGTTACCCCGAGAGTTACCACGCAGTTACGAGAGAGTTACAATACAGTACGTTACAAGACACACGAGTTACACGTCACACATTACAAGGTACACAGTTACCTCAGACATCTTACCTAGAGATTGTGCATCATCCCAAAATACACTTCACTCCGCTACACATTACATCACATCCCCAAAAACCCCACATCGCATTATCCGTCATTTTACACATTTTATATCTTGTTATTAATATATACATTGTTATACAAGGTTTATTCATTCTTTCCTCCACAACCCCCTACCCAAAACAAATTAGTCATACAAGCGTAAAAACTTGTAAGACGCTCCGCCTACAACGGAGCAACAGAACACATTCTTCCTTATCCCAACTAAATATCTCAACCTTCACCTCACTTCGCGCTATCCTCTCCACATCACACGTGCTTATGCGAAGAAAGCGCAGATCTACGTGCCTTCGTAGAATCCTCTGACGAATGACGAACAAACGTCTGCCGGTGTCCGCGCGATATTTCTTCCCGTGCAAACGATGAAAGAGTCGAACCCCATCCCCGCCCAGGTCAGGATTATGTTTCAACGGTGCATTCATCTCCGCTTAACCCGCTTCCCAAGCTGCTTTCTCAGAGGCGTGACGGAATCGTAACGTCAGGGTTCACAGGCTCGATGTCCCAGCATCGGCTGGCGCGGATAAGCGAACGTTCCGTTCACGTTTCCGGAAAGGATCATCATCAACCCCCTTCGCGAACGTGGCCGAGTTCGCCACCTTCGGCTCAAATCGTCGCGGTTGAGGCTGGATTTCCTGAACGGACCTCAGCACGTGCGTTTGTTCCAACTTTCTAGCTGATCATAGAAGGAGTCGCTTACAAAAAGGATGGATGGCTTTCCGCGAGGATTAGATCCTGTTTGACGTGGGCATCACAAACTTCAGCGGGGGTTAGTTGATTCAGATGTGTGTCAGATGCGAGGCATGTTTGATGTTATTCCTGTGAGGCAAAACTCAAAGTGAAATGAGGGGAGTTTTTGTAAGGGCTCGGATTACTGGTTGCTTGGGACTTAGGTAAATAATTACTCCGTTAATTTGTATTATAAATTTATGCTTGCTCTTTTTTCAATTTTTGTTTATATTCTTTATGAAGAAATTATTGGTCTATTATACATATACAGACATGTATTTGAATGTATGCTGAACTGAAAAGTGTATGACTTACCAAGTTTCGTCCGAGTGTGAACTTGAAATGCGAAAGATTACGGAACACTGATGTCTGCACACTTGAAAATTCTGTAATAAAAAATACTCTTAATTATTAGAGAAGAATGTTAAATAAGGCCGCATCCACAATACACTAAAGCAGTGTAAAAAATATGTTAATTTCAAGAAAAAATATATCAATTTTAGCAAATACCTCTAAAGCTGAATATTTGTCAAGCATTCCTCCACATTCAGAGAGCTTGTAAGGCAGCAAAGGTTTGAAAGGATGATCACGCCGTCCGGAAGGTTCAAGAAAGAGAAACGAATCCTCTCTGAACTCTAACGGGTCATTCATGGAACCCTCGTAGGATGTCACGTCGCAGATAAGCGGGAGTTATAGATGGACATGCACGACATTCTCAGCGTTGAACGCCTACGTAGCCACGATAAGCCTCCGTTTGATATCGGAGCATCGCTTAGGATTAGAAAGCGGACCGAGGTTACTCCGAATGGGTAGCCTGCTGACGGGAGGCTATTGTGTCTTCAGCTGCGAGCAGTCAGCGGTGACGAGGGACTGAATGATGAGTTGTTACGTTTCTGATGCGGGTCTCAGTGGGATGATTCTAATTTGCTTTGATTTTATTTGGATCCAGCGGAAATGAACGATATATTGGCAGAAATGGCCAATGGTTCGCGTATGGAGACGTTAAATTTTATACTTGGGTCGTAATAAGAGTGGAGTTGGAATGGGTTGAGTCGTTACTTCGATACACTTAAAATCGGTGGCATTCTTCTATGCATGTTCTCATTAGTGCGTTCAAGAAGCAGAATTTGCGAATTTCGAAATAATTTTGCGGCACAATGCATGTCAGCGATGCGTCAATAATGTCAAACTGTGAATATTAGAACTTTATCGATATTACGCTCATCTAGTATGGTACATCGAGATTAGGTCTAGGTTACCTCAGCCGAGGTTCGAGTTCGGTGTAGCCTACTTCTAGGATTCCGCTTTTAGTTAACTTTGGGATAGGTCAGGATGGCTAAACTGCTGTCTCTATCGACCTTTTACAAACTTGCTAAGCTGTCGGGTTCTCATCAAATACTGAGTAACTTAGTTCATATTTTAGTTTTTGCCCACCCGTTACATAACGTACGGCGGTTAGAGCAGATCGTTAGATCCTTGATTTTTGTTGTTGCAATTCGTATGTGATGGTCATTGCAACATGTAGAAAACAATTTTAATTCAGGCGGACGTCATATAAGGCTCGCGTTGTTACATACCATATGTCTTCGAAACAATGGTATATTACTTATACTCTACATGTCATGTTGTGTTGGGTAATGAACGTCAAACTTCAACTTGAATCCATATGTATGTCACTAACAATAAGTCACGCTTAGATTCTGCTCGCAGTACGGAAATCTGTAAAACATTCGAAATAAATTCGAAGATCCGCTAATTCTAAAAAAATTGCCACTCCGTCGACTCGCCCCCAAAACTCACACGTCGAATTTTCATCCCTTCCTCCCTCTCAAATTATCACCCGCAGCAAGAATTCCCGAAACGAGCATTAGCACACCTACTGACTCAACCCCGCCTCTTCATCAATTACACGCAAATTTTCGGCCCATCACTCCTACTCATCTCATAATCTGCGCAAATTCGTTGGCCGTCCACCCACCGCGCAACAACCACATACGCACTTATATCCACTCGTGCGTAGGAGTTGCGTCATGTGAAGCAATCCCGTGAAGGCCTCGCAGGAGACCGTCGTCGGTCACAAAGTGCATTTAGAGTCAGTTTCGGCTTGCAGGCAACGGACTTAATACGGGCCTTGGCTGCACACACACCCACATATACCTTTGGTCTCACATATGCATGCGCGCTGCACCGCAGAATTCAGCGGCGAGTGTAGAACGTCGTACATCAGCGAACATGAATACACAGACGCACACATATACATATGTGCATAGGTGCCGCCCAACTGACTCTTATGGCCGGGACACGTGTGTATGCACACCCGTCACTCTTGCAGCAGGGTCAGGCATGTGGTGGATCCACAGTATGCCCGAATACACACTCACGTGCCTATTTAACCGCGTGATGCTGTTTAGATGCATGTACAGTGTTATACAGTCGTTAGGACACGTACGGCGCGCGTATGTGGCCTGTGCTAATGAATGCGCGGCCGTTTAACGTATGTATGCGGACTTCGATGTGTATGCATATCGACTTACCGGAGGGCCATGCACGGATTACATGTTTCTTTGATCGTGCGATTTTGCGGTTTCAGGAACGGAAGGTGACGTTCGCGTGGAGTGCATGTGGTGCCGAGTGCATTTCTAATTGCTTTCGTGTGTGTTTGACTATGTCGGAGCTAAGTTTGATATGCGCATTGATATCCGCCGTATGGTTTTTATGTATTAGCTGGACTTCTTAGGACCGATATATGTATAACATTGTTTACGCTACTCATTCGTATTCGCGTCGCAGGTTTACGAGAGTATTCTTGTCATTAAAAAAAAAAAAAAAAAAAAAAAAAAATGAACGTGCCTGCGTTTGTGCACACGTTTGATTAAATGCACTTTGCTGTACTTGGAGGAACATGTATGGAAATGTATTCTTCAAACTAGAATGTAAAATATTGTTTGCATTCGGGTAGGATAAAGTCCAAGTCACAAATCAAAATACAGAAATATGATGAATTTTAAAAGCTAAACATCAATCAATTACTTTGTGTTTAAAATGATAAATGCTGAAAGTAAAATGAATTATAATTCATATATATGCTTCCGTTAGCTTCGAGTTTTCGCCGCAGAAAACAATTCGCGCACCCGACTCACATTTCCAACACGTGACCACAATCAACAGCGCACTCACGTGTACATTATCTGAACACAATCACGCGGTCAAACACACATACAGTACATTTTTTTGCAAAATCTTTATTTGCTAGACGATTGTTAAAACGATTGCTAAAATGATTATTAAAACGACAATTCGTCATGGATTCACCGTAAGAGCAGTTGCAATAATAACAAATTCACTATAATGAATGAACTCCATTCCTTCACTACGTTAATAAAGAATGCCAATGCAATTCGATCCGTTCCCTACTGGATTACAATATACACCCGCATATGTTGCCAAAACAGTGGGGAAAAATATTCCGGCAAATTCGGGGGGTGCAGCATTCGTCTCACTTTCCATCACATTAGGATACGCCCTAGAAAATTCTTACGTTCACGTTCAGTTCACGATACCCCGCTGGCATTCTGCTCTTCCGTTCAATTCGCCGCGCGAACCCTCCGCGTGCAACTTAACACGCGTCCGCACACACGTACGCCCCAATTGCATGGAACTTCCAGTCCGACGATCCTGAACCTGCCTCTGATGGCTGCCGATGTTGCTCGTTGTCGGCCGCTGTTTGTTTCGATAATATTCCGCTGGCATTTCGCTCCCGACGATCACACTTTGCAGGAACGTATCGAAGCACGCACACAAGTGCGCGCGCGTGTCCCGAGAAACTTCAAAGCGATCTCGTTAAATGGTGGGGGGCGGAGTCCATGAGATCGATTTTAGGCAGTTACCTTGTCGATGATTCGTTATTTCTTATGAATTTTAATATTTTTTGTCAATATGTGGTAAGAGTTTTTTATGAGATTTTGTTGTGGTATGAAGCGGAGTTAAATCGTGCTTAAACGTTTTTGGTTTGTATGTGGTGGATTTGGGGAACGTTTCGTGGTGGGTTTAAGTTGTGGAGAATAGTTCATTGGTGTTTAATGCAGGGATTAATTAGGTTGGCTGATAATAGTTTTGTTAGAGCGACACGCGTAGCTGATGTGGCAAGGATTGGAATGTTAGGCACCTCTCCTGATATACTGTTATTGGTTAGCAGATAATGTGTAATGCGGAGTGACGCATGATTGACATTATATCGAGGATGGTTGACTGGGAGGATGTTCAAGATGCCGGTAGCTTCGGAATTTAATCGTATCGTACAGTTATGTCACATTTACGAAATAACTGTCGCATGTTGATGAATTTCGGAAATGACGGTTTTTCATTTTATTCGAATAATTTTAGGGGCAAATTGCCGTGGATACTTAATTCCACATAAAGATTTAAATAACATTCTTTAATTTCAATTGATTAATTACCGTACATAAACAATGGGTACAGTTCAAACATTTTGTATATCTTAATGCTAGTACGTTGTAATTATGAAATCTGTGAGACTTTCTTTCATGTATTTCCTCTTTATTCTTGTCAAACGTCTTTATCTTATATTCTTGAACAATTTTTGACAATTCTGACACAACTCCCCGCATCCGGATGCGGAAATGGTCAGCGGGCTGAGGTTAGGAACACATCGCACCACCGTATTTAGGAAACGCTTGCATAATGGAGCGGTGGCAATGTTCCTACCCGTAAACGTGCGCCTTGTAACGTGAGGTAGAACTGCAGGATGTAGTTACGCGTAATTAACGTAGTATCGGAGAACGCGTCGAACGGATGTTCGATGCTGACGAGCGCGGTCCGTTCCCACAGCGGAGAAAGGGTCAGAGTTTCGAGGGAATCTCTCAAAACGCAGGCTTACTCCAAAACGACAGGTAGTCTCCAGACGGTCTAACAATTCGCGAGCGAATATTCAGTCTCATGTACGTGTATATTTTTAGTGCCCTTCTGCGTACATTTTGGAGAAAATAGCAGGTTTTATTTATAACGGTGATTAGGCGTTTAAATGCTAGCACTACAACATTTATTTTTGTCACTGTTATCCTCTAGATTTGTTGCGGAAATTCATTGAACTATGTTTCACACCGAGCAGGTCATAGTTTTACACTCTTACAGTAGGATCCAAAAGTTTATAGGCATTTAGAAATAAGTATACCGCGAATATGAACATGCGATAAGATATTGTGTGCAAGTATCAAGCATTTGTGATGGAAATAAACGTACGTTCATTAAAAAAGACTGTCGATAAAAATATGTATGAAAATAAAAGTAGATAGAGAAAATAGAGAAGAAGAGATAAAGAGAAGAAAATAAAAGTAGGAAAATAACTATAAATAAAAAAGATAACTAAGAGAGACTAAAAATGGACAGAAAGAAAGTCTGCCATACAGTCATTCACACCAGAACTCACAATGTGTAACGGAGCTATTCATAAACAATAAATGTACCGAAATAAAGTGTAGGAACCCAACTCTACTTGAAAATCCTACAGAATGAATGACACCGAATAATACTGTGATTCATCCTGGCGAACACCAGGATGTTCCTACGTTAACGCACACGGTTGAAAATGCATGCTCCGATCAAACACTGCAAATGGTAGGGTGCGCATACCTGAAGGGAGACGAGGCTGGGCGATAATGTCAAACGACTTCCCCTTCGATTTCGTTTCGGTCCCCCTCGTCTCGCAGCTCGTCTCGTCAATTTTGTCCGACCAATTTACCGCGAGCAGTGCGCCGCTTTTACGAGGTAATAACTGTCCTTCGTGTTGGCCTGTCGTCGGTTAGCGGCCCTGTGTAATGCGGTTCAATTACGGACCGGAATGACGTCGGATTAAGGGCACATTAGACGGCATATGTATACGATGGTGAACGTATCGATGCTTTCATTTCTGCTTAACGCCCCTCAGAAGTTCCCTAGAATTTCTCAGCTTCCCTAGGTTGTCAGGACGCCTTAAGCAGGGGCGGAAGTCGACTACTGTGACGTCAACGTAATTTGTTACAAATTGAACAAATACTTTGAACCTATATAACAGATTCTTGTGACACAAGATTTATGCGTGCGAAGGCTTCTTGGGTTACATAGTAGGTAAAGACGCGTTATGAGGCTTTGATGAATTGTTGGGGATGGTGGTTGTAAACGGAAGTATTTAGGAGCACGGGTAGTATTAGTCCTTAATTTTGTTAGGGAAGAAAGTGTTTTTCGGGTCAGGTCATGTTTTCCGTCGACAGTAAACGACACGTCGGAGAGAAATATTATTTGCAGCAGACATCCCGTATTATTCAACGCCAAGTTATCGATATATTTTCCGCGAACGACAATTGTTGATTTAAGGTAGTATGGAAAATCTGATGCAGGATGCTTATCTAACGTTCGTACGCATATAATTCGAATAATAACTGAGAAAATATGAATGTGCGGTAATGTAAGCAAACGTATGCACATACCTGCATCAAAAACATATTCAAACTCGCGGGCATCATGATATTATAGGTCAGAAAAGCAGGGGTCGTGAGATAAATTAATGTTGGATTTAAGTCGAATGATCAGAAAACGTGTGATTATGGTCAATAAATTTCAATAACTTAAGGTGAGGCATTTAATTAACGGTACATTCATCGCTTGCAAAGGCACAGAAGGCCGTCGAATCTTAAATACGGGTACCCTGCATGAGCCTGCGCTTAAAAGACAAAACCAATTGTTTTCGCTCTCACACAATTAAACAACGCAGGGAACGATATGTATATTTAAGAGTTTGTAATCACTTCAGTTTTTATCACAATCTGATAAATTTTACATCGACACTCAATTACTTCCTGATTTTTTATAGCAATTTTAGTATCCGAAAAAAATGCTGTACATAATTATAGCAATCCTCCGTAGAGAGTGCGCCGCTTGAATTTCTTAGTTGAATCACTTTTATAATCACCGTCCAATGCACCATTCACTCTCTCCACCAAAGCATTCATAAACATCGCATTACATTCACACACGGACGTCCTTCCGTTCTCGTACATTTATCCTCCCCTGTCTTTGTTCGACGTCTGCGTAGCTCAAGGGTCTTAACGACCGCACACCGTACATTTACAGCTACGCACTGTTTTATCGGACTCTTAACTTTCGCAGTTCAGTTCTCGTTTCGTCGTCTGCGCCCAGAAAACGTTCTATTCACAGGAAACTGCCTCATAATGCGCATCGTCCACCCTTTACGATGCTTTCCAGCGCACAAATTCAAAGCTCTCGTTCCCACGACTCACGCACGTCACCTCCCACCTCGGCATTTGTACCTGTTGCGACCTCCTCTCTGTCGGCCAATAACGGGTGACACTCTCTCAATCAATATTTCCCTCTCTTTCAAGGAGGCTGACTCTGCAACTACGTTAGATGAATAGACCGTAATTCTTCGATCCTCGAACGCCAGACTCCCTTAAGAGACTTTGTCGCAAAGCGTGACTGGCCTATCTCGCACATCTTGCTCTCCCTCGGAGTGCTCGCTCCCTGCAGGAGTACGTTCTTCCCTGGACGTTCGTCGCTGGGAAGGTTTTAATACGCTCTACGCGGCACGTACGCCACGGAACTCGGAACTATCCACAGATGCGGACAATGGTACGCCGTATACGTTAATCGTCCCGACGTCCTCCAAATGAGATTTCTGAGGGCCGGAACGGACCCCGACTCTCTACCCCATTCTCACAACATCGTCCGCATTAACGTCTGCAATATCATTATCTACTTCATTCGTGCCTTAATGCGAGCGCGCGGCAAGCTCCCGCTTCTCTCTTTTGTCGTTCGAAGCTTTCCGTCGGCCTCCAGGGGAATATGCATGACATATTTAGGATGTACGTCGGATTCATTTGCACACGTCGATTCTCATTGGCGCACGGTATCGCAAAAAGAGCATCGGCGATGGGAGACATATTTTTCGAGCGGTTATTGTGAATTTTCTGTGATTACGTTAGGTTGCGGTGGATTATGATATTGTTTGTGGTACATATTTCTTAATGCTACTTGATCAATTTAGGTCTTATTGTAGGTAACTCAATGCTTTGGTTCTTAACCCATTAGCTGCTACGATCCCGATTTGTGGATTTTGGAATCTGTATAATTATTCTGTTACACAACCTTTTGTGCATATCTTAACTTATCCGGCCAAAAATGTCGAAAGAGAAATTTGGCAGTTAATGAGTTAATCTGTGCACATTGTTATCTTGGAATGAGTTGGATTAATAATGTCAGCTGTTATATTTGCATGCTGTCTGCTTCAATCGCCTCTTTAAATGCTTGCTGTTTACAATTATATGTAGCACCTTATAAGTACTACGCACTGATCTGCCAAGCAAATTCCATATTGCAGATGTAATGCTGGTAAATGCTTCGCAAGGCTTGGAAAGTACACGAATATGCTTGTATCTTCTTTCCGACCAGAATCAATCGTTCAATATCCAAGAGCAAACACTCTACGCCACCAAAATCTGCCTGCTGATAAACGCCGCACGCGTCTTTATGAGAATACGCCGCGTCCGCTGTTGGCGTCGCGTGCGACCTGGACGCGGCCTTGAGATAAGGATTGGCTGTTTGAACAATATTTGCTTGGCAAGAGGCGTGGATCCGATTTCCGCATCGGCGAAATCTTCCGCACGGATAAGAAGCGAATGGCGAGGGTGGGTGGGTAGATTCTTCCTTCGATACGAAAGGACGATTTTTCTTCCTTCGGGAGGAGGGAAGTCGAGCTATCCGGTAATAGGTCCTTCCTACGAACCTGTCGTCTCGACCTTCCGTCCCCCGCCTCCCGCTAGACCTTCTGTCCCGATGCCGAGTCCCTTCATCGCGCGCTACTAGCTGTCGGCCATTGTTTGCTCTCGAACGAAATGGGCAAACAACGTTGAAGGTGCTTAATGCGGAAAGTACTTCTTCGCAGGCGCTAAATTCGTGATCGCACTACAGGACAAGCTGCCTGCTTTGCGCTGGGACGCATTCGCTGCAAGCTCTGGGATGCATAGACAGAGTGGGGATAGTTTCAGTATATTTGGGTTTAAGTAAATATCTTTATTCCGTGTTGCTTATGAGTGTGAGAATTACTGTCTAATTCTTACTATGAAATGCGGATGTTTTCCATTTTAGTAAAATTTGTCCTCTACTTTAGACTTATTTCTGATTCTGTACATTACATTAAATATTATTGTTCCCTGTTGATACCTTTCTTTAGTTCGGATCGATTCAGAACACATAACATATAACTGCAGTCAAAAACAGGATTATTTAACACAATTCTGTCCATAGCATTCAAGTGAAGATACTCGAAAGGTATTAAACCACCTTCCCGATCGTCGGAAATCCAAAGTTACATCGAACCCTAGACTCACAATTCAAAGTCAGGCTGACGTCATTTAATACCGCGATCACTTCTGGCCAGCGCATTCGAATTCTCGGACAGATAGGAAGCGCATTCCGTCGATCTCGGCGGACAAAATTTTTCGTCCTCGGGCGTGGGCTATGTCGACAGCCTCGTCCTTCGCAGGATTCGATTCCTGGCCAGCGCTGGCGAAACGATTTCTCTTCGTTCTCCTCGGCGGGGACATCGAATGGGGCCGTCCGGTAATAGGTCCTTTCCAGGTACCCTGCTTCTTACCCTCCACCCTTCCCATCCCTCCTCACGTGACCATGCTAACCTTTACGTGAAACGTATCGCACAGGGAGTCCCGCTCAAGGCCAGATACATCACCGGGTCGATTTTTCTTTTCCGTCGACGCCGTCCAAATCGTTGAACCACTGTTCGGTAATCGGGATTTAACAAGGTGGCCAATTCGCGGATATTTTTTTTAGACTTCAATTACCGACTTAGGGGGAGTTCGGAGTTTTTAGGACTTTCGACAAGAAGTGATGCTAAAGAGCGGATGATTGAGCTGCTGGGGTGAATGCTTCGGACGCAAGTGGGTGTTTTATTTGTTTCTCGTTATTTGATCTTAGATAACGAAACTGATTATATTCTCGAAATAACGTTCTGTGCTTATATTTTTCTTAGTCAAGGCGGAGTTTGATGCGAATCTACACTTTAGGCGAAAGATCAATCTCGTACGAAAGGTTCTTATTGTTGTTAGATAAAATTATAATAATTTCCTTACTGGACCATTTAAAAAATGGTTATGTCTAATGTACGTGTTACAAGAAGCGTGAAAGTATTTGCTGTTCTACTCAGCTGTTACTCAGCATTTCGTAGAGTTCAAACCAAGCAGATAATTGTTATCTGTCAAAAATTTACAACCAAAATATTCGATATTCTCATTCCTTCAAACGTACTATTTAAACTACCATGAACCACAAAAACGAGAGTCTATTACATATACTCACCCACATTCTCGCTTTTCGACAACTTCTAAAATACCGATTACACCGGTTTACCACTTACAAGAGCACCGACGAAAACTCACACAACCGTTCCCGAGAGCCGATCATCTGACTCCCGTGTTATCGCAATCGCAGAATCAGCAATCGCTAATTGGGACGTGCCGCTGTTGGCAAACTGCAATTCTCGCAAGCGAGCGTAAAGGAGCGAGTGTCGTCGGCGGTCGCTGATCAATGCAAATGTAACGTCCCGGCGTCTCATGTAATCCATGTTCACACTCGCCAGTTAACCGTTAGCGCACGTGGCTCGCGCCATTATTCGGTCGGGCTGAAGTTAGTCGAAGTGCCCCGTTCCTTCGCCCTCCCTTCTTTCCTGCGCGAACGATAATAGGGCACGACGAGAACCAACGGCAAATTTCCTCCCCCTCCCGTCCCGCCTACCACCTCGAAAGTCCCACTTTTCTTGTTATTGAATGCAACTAGTGGCACCGAAGCTGCATTTTGCTAAGCGTACGTAACGCGTAATTGAACGTTTGATTTATTTTGTATCGTTGCTAGTGCTAGAAGGAATCTGCGGAACGCGATAAATCACTGGGTTCAGCGTACTGCGGGGTCATTCATATAGGGTGTGTAAATTGCATAATTCAGGTGTTCTTTCGTCGGCGTGTGGTAGTTAATAGCGATCAGTGGCATTTGGAGTGTGCGTGTGAGTTTCGGGATTGGACTTGATGATGGTATGATGCGAGGAATTGAGAGTCTTGGGTAATGTACGGTCGAGTATACTGGCTGCTTGCACTTGTAAGGTGTAAGGATATATGATACTATATTGTACGATTGCGTACTGTGGGTTATTGTTGAATACTTATGGATGCGATAAACGTTTGAAACTGCTTCCTTTCGAAATAATAAGGTATAAATTGTCTTGACAACGTCCTGATTCACTACTCTTATCCACCCCAGCACTTAATTTTGTTTGGTACAATTTAATCCTTACATTACTATTATGCCGATTAAATAAGTTACGTTAGTATGGGTGAAACGGGTGGTAATGATAATTCTGTTGTGGTATAGTCGAGCAAGGATTGTACCGTATAAATATTTTGTTAACGTGTATGTCATATTACAATAGTAAGCGAGTCGAACAGCAATTACCCCAAAAGACGAATTAAATACCATTACCAGTATCTTAGATTTTGTGTCCACCCTTACTATTAGCCGCAAAGGCGTAAAATCCTTCTCATAAATATTTACTCAATAACCGTCTGAAACACTTACCTGCGCTGCTTATTTTCCAACTACTAAGTACGGATCGTCTAGACATCGTCCTTATTCATCACTCTTATTCACTCTTATCCACCCCAACACGCACCGGCAACAATGACATGAAACGTACAGAAGAAATTTCGTAAAGCATTTGCTACCAACAGTAGAATATACTTATACCATGCAACTTAATTTCGTTCCGTACAATTTAATCCCTACATTACTACCATCTCTTATTTTGCGTTCACCCTTACTATTAGCCGCAACGGCGTAAAATCCTTCCCCTAAACATTTACTCAATAACCGTCTGAAACACTTACCTGCGCTGCTTATTTTCCGACTACTAAGATACAGATCGTCTAGACAACGTCCTCGTTCACCTTAGTGCCTCAACACGTGAGGACGATAATCGTCCGCGATGATGACCTGAAACGAGCTCCGTACTCGGTGCCCAGCCCCTTTCCGGCAGTTTTTCCGTAATTTTATCGCGCCTCGCGAATAGACGGGGGCGTAGCCCGCGCTAACGGGCGTAATGTATGCCGCGAAACACTTAGCGTATATTGCCACGGCCTTATCGGCGAAGGTAGCGTTATCAGCCGCCAGACACTGCCAACACTTTCCCTGGCAGCGGACAGGGCCCATTGGCTTAATGAAAGTTGCCGGACGCTGACCCGATGTTCATTAGCGACAGGTATTTAATTCGCTCGCTCGTAGACTGCCTTTCGGGGAAAATGCTCTAATTGCACTTTTTTCGCCGTGAGAATTGATATTTGAGGGGCTCGGAATGCGAGTTGTTGCGGATTGGACGCGGCGGATCTGTTCGGTTGATTATTTTGATGGTGGGGCGTGGTTGAGAAAGGTTCCAATTACTTGATTGTGGACGGTAAATGCGTAGAAGGTGACGGTTGGCAATTGTCTGCGAGATGGTAATGCTGAATGGTGATGATTGGATGGGAACTATTTTTGGGTTGAGGAGTGGAAGGATTGATATCAGCGACATCGATATTTGTGATAATGTGAGAGTCGGGTAGGTAGAGAGGTGTGAAAGGGGTGAGTAGTGAATGTTGGGTAATGAGGATTAAATGGGAGTCGTTTGGAATTTGACAGTGAGGGCGAAGGAATATTCATGCGATTGTTTATATAAACGTTGAAGGTTCTTCGCGTCACGGTGCGTATGTAAAGCTAGAGTTGCATAATTTAAAGTAAGTGATAAATGCAACATTGATTTCATACTCTGTCATTTGTCATTCTGTTTCATTTCGGGCTACTTTGTTGGTAAAATTCCATATTACCGTATATAAAGATCCGATTTTAATCGTATGCGGAATAAAATTTTAATTAAAACTTTAATTATAAATAGTATTTAATACGATTTTCTGCCGGCAATTCGCTCGGTTTAAAATCTCGCATGCAACTACAGGATTATTATTTTTTTGTATCGCGATGCTTGCCGGTTTTATTTCATCGCACACATATTTATCTGTTCCTGTATTTAACACCGTCACTTGGCTCATACATTATAAAAAGATACATTTTTGCGTCCAAAATAACACCAAAATCGGGTCAGGGATTATGTTTAATAAACTCTAACAAAATACAAATATATAATTTTTTAACACAATTTTGATATCATTTTCAAACCACTGTTAAAATTTTTACAGTTGACATTGCATGATTTTATACCAGTCCAACATTACTTAATTACATTTCTAAATTATTAAAACCTCAGTTCTTTATACCTACATGTTACTCCCAACTTTTATATTAAATTTTCGTTCTCCTCTACATATTTGATACTCCCTCTACATTCTACGTATCTTGCCATTGTTTTAAACTCATATTCTACAACGAACTACCCCGCACGTTTAGTCCTACGTCCACATTCTTCTCATCGTTGGAATTTATCTAATTACAGTGTCAAATTTCTCCATCCACCCCCTCATCCCCCACGCCGCTGCACGCATTTCATGGAATCCTTCCCCGATTCCTATCACCGACAAGCTCACAATTTCTTTAATCCTCGTTAGCCGATGTTCCCATCTTGCAGATATTTATGTCCACGATCGCGCAAGCTGCTAATGGCGTCGCATTATTACTCGACGAGCCGGATGGCGACGATCGAGGCGGATTGTTTAAATCGACCCTGCCCGTAGGACGTGCCGGAAGAGGGTTGAGGGGGGGGGGGGGGGGGTGGCGGAGCTTTAACGGGGAGTAACAAGTTCTCCCCGCGGGCGAAAATGCTTACGCGCGCGCTAATTGCGGGTCTCGGGGCGTTTTTCTGTTAATTACCGGCCCGGGACTCCTCATTAACGTCGAAGGACGTCGGGCCAGCCGCTTTCTTCGTCGCGACGGATTGCGGCAGTCTTCGGTGTCCCGGCTCGATTTGCGTGCATTTTGTCCCCGGACCTCTCGCCGACTTTGTGCGCCAATGACCTCATCCCTTTTCACCGATCCGTAAGACCTTCCGAGGGGGGTTGGGAATGAAATTCGCCGCCCTTTGTTCGGTCGCTTTAAACGGCCGATCAATTTCTGAGCTCGAGGAAAGGTGAAATTGTCGAGTATGTGGGACAAGATTGGTTCGAGATTGATTTACGTTTTGGTTGGCGCTTACGGTGGTAATTATGGAGTGAGAACAAAGATGAAGGGGATGGTTCAAACATTTTTTTTTTTAGTAGGGTAAATAAGGTTCGAATGGATGAGTAATTCAAGTTGTTCCAATTTTCGCACTAGGTTTTTGTTTCCAACGTTATGTGTTCGATTTAATCGTAGGATTTTTTGTCAATCAATTTGTTTATGTAAGAACGTGCATCCAGGATGAAAAATACAGCGTTGCCACTGCGAACATGTTATGTTTTACGATTCCGCGTCTACCTGACTTCGTTCGACATGCAATAAGCGCAGACTTCACTAAATGTGTACATAGATGATACACATTCGCGTACTACTAATATAGAATCTAAATAATTACATAGATACAGTGTCGTTCTACATTCCGGCAGAAGCGTAGAATGTCTACCAAGAAAAATTGCACAACCCATAATCGTCATCCGCCAGCGAATAGCTGAGGAATTGAATGCGAATCATTAGCATTCGAGGATCGTTAATGAGCGTCGAACAACAACCAGCCGAAGAGGCACTCTGACAGGCACTATTATATGTCTAAGACGGCATTAGTGATAATACTTTATGGGTCAAGGCTCGCATTCGCCAGACGGCCGATTTTTCCTGCTAGCGCGACGAGACGTTTTTCATTTTCTTTCAAACACGGCCGACAATTCACTAAAGCTTCTTTCCATAATAATAGGGTATCAATGAACCCAGCGAAGGAGGTGATGAAGAGGGTGACCAGGGTCTTGAAAGGTCGTCGATCTCAATGCCATTACTCGGGATGAAATGGAAATAGAAATAATGGAAAAGTGTATCACGGGAGGTCGACTGCTTCGGTCTCGTTTTCGATTTACATCGCGCTTAATCCACGTACATGAGAGGGGTTGATTGATTTTCAGACGGTTTATCGGTCTTATCTCAATGATTGGTTACTGGGGCGTTGTCAATTTTAAATGCTTGCTCATATTTTTTGTGTTCACTTATAGTGCGTGGAAGTCGAAGTAATGGGAAAGTGTATTATGAGAGGTACATTGGTCAGTCCCCGTCTCTGATTTATATTTTTAACGTAAAACGCGATGTGTGTATATGTGTGGGATTGATTGATCGTTAGATGCGTTCTCTTAATGACCTCTGACGGAGGGGCATCTAAGCTAATCTAAATTGTTGGCAAATAGCACGTCAAAAGTAACGTGGACTTTTCAATTTAATTAAACTGAGCCATTTCCGACTGCAAACTCAAAATTGTTTTGCGATGTACGGCCGTAAAAGGGAAAATTCTATGCTTTTGTAATAAATATAACGAGTTTCAACGAAGGTATGCAAGTAAATGTTTCGCATGTCATATACTCCCGAGTATACGCAACATCGTTTTTAAATCCAGGAAAGTTGTCGTAATTAAAATTGTTTTTAATATTTGTAATTTGTTTACCGACAATTAAATACGGGAAAAAAGAAAGAGAAGTATTTTCAGTAAAACAGCACCCTTTATTTTTTCACGCTTCGAACCATGCGTACGAAGAGTCACATTTCTTTTATCAGTGGAACACGTGCCGAACGGCACGTTTATTCTCACTCACAGTCATGTTACACATACTCGGCGGTACACACATTCACACAAATGCAAAGTGCGAAAACCTCGACGTATAGATAATACGGTAGAATTTATTGGAAAGCACGTTCGTTATCATTGTGCCATCGTGAGATTTGACTATTGTCGACCTAAAAGATTTTAGCATATTCAGCAGGTCAAGAGTGTGCCAATACTTTTAAGAATTGTCAAAGTGTTGAGACGCGGGTTCGATGTGCAACAAGATGCAAATTAATGTGCCAAAGTGTTCATTAGAACAAAAACGAATGAATAAAGGTAAGACAGGATGCTATGCAGCCCCAAAAACGTGATCATGATCGATGGCAGCGATCAATGTGGACTTTGAACGATCAGGAAGGTCGGCTAGAGTTGAATAAAAAAGGCTGGTGCATAACGTGACGTAATAACATACTATTACCGTACTGAATAATGGATGGGCCGGTGGCACTTTTTACGCGCAACATTTCGCGCACAGTTTCCGTCCATTCACGCTAAAACGATTAATAGACCTGAGTTATTTACGCTCTTCGCACGATATATTTCTTGAAGCGTATGAGTACGATTGTTCGTTTCAATATATACGGAGAAAGAAAAAGTTTGCACCTGTTAAAAAGTCCCACAGAAATAGTCGTAACGTCAGTAAATTAATACTGCTCGTCCGTAAGACAGGCATAAGTTTAGTTGCTTCAACATTGAATATGTTAGCTCATACCTGCTAATCAATTATAAATCAAATATATAGCGGCGAAAATAATGCTATTGTTTGAGATTCTTTGGGATCAATTTGTCACAGTTTGATGGACCAAACTTTCGCTGAACGATGAAATTGTCTAGTACAGATCTCATTCATGCCTAACGACCTCCGATATGACCTGAAGGACAACGACCTTGTGTATCTGCATGAACGGACGTGAGGCTTAATCCCATCTTTAATTGGTACCTGAAGTCCATACACATCCGCAGGCTTGACTGGGAGTGTAAACGTCTGCAAAGCGGGATTCCTCAAAGCTTATACAATATTGCTCAAGGCTAACGCGGCCAGACGTACACTTCGAGAACATAAGCTTGTTTAATTGGGAAACCGAGTCAAGCCCACACGCATAACAACACTGAGGACGCCTGCATGTTTGATCGAATTGACGCTTAATTGCTCGGATTAAATTTCCCGAACAATGGTCGTCTTGTCTATAGTGTGTCTGCGAAAGAAACAAAGCGCTGTTGCGAACGAATACGAATTTTATGCGAGTTGAAAATAGACAGTGACGGTTCCTCTATATTTTTCAGAATTGTTTCGGGGAGTGGACTGGCGAATGGAGGTACACTGTTTTATTGAACAACTTTTTAGACATTTTAATAAAATATCGGTACTCTGTGGATATTAAAACACAGATGTCTTTTATGAGATTTGAATCATTGATAGCAGATTGATCTGAACAAGAATTAGGATATGCAGGCAAGAAATGATTAACGTTACTTCAAATAGACCTATCGTCTTGTTTGGGCATACCTTTGTAATCCAA